>OX465288.1:164331827-164479827 GCA_949987695.1 Merzomyia westermanni | reverse complement strand
AAACTGTAAAAGTTATGGCCATTTGAAGTTAACTTATCTTTAAACTTGATTTACAGCTAAACGGAGCGTTGTAGACCTATCAAACTTTGCATTTTTAAAATTGAGATATACCAGTGAAACTATACATTTTTGGAAAGGGTATTGTTTCAGCTATCCAACGATACATAAACCAGGAAAATCCGAGCAAAACTGTAAAAGTTATGGCCATTTGAAGTTAACTTATCTTTAAACTCGATTTACAGATAAACGGAGCGTTGTAGACCTATCAAACTTTGCATTTTTTAAAATTGAGATATACCAGTGAAACTATACATTTTTGGAAAGGGTATTGTTTCAGCTATCCAACGATACATAAACCATGAAAATCCTAGCAAAATTGTGGAAGTTATGGCCATTTGAAGTTAACTTATCTTTAAACTTGATTTACAGCTAAACGGAGCGTTGTAGACCTATCAAACTTTGCATTTTTTAAAATTGAGATATACCAGTGAAACTATACATTTTTGGAAAGGGTATTGTTTCAGCTATCCAACGATACATAAACCATGAAAATCCTAGCAAAATTGTGGAAGTTATGGCCATTTGAAGTTAACTTATCTTTAAACTCGATTTACAGCTAAACGGAGCGTTGTAGACCTATCAAACTTTGCATTTTTTAAAATTGAGATATACCAGTGAAACTATACATTTTTGGAAAGGGTATTGTTTCAGCTATCCAACGATACATAAACCAGGAAAATCCGAGCAAAACTGTAAAAGTTATGGCCATTTGAAGTTAACTTATCTTTAAACTTGATTTACAGCTAAACGGAGCGTTGTAGACCTATCAAACTTTGCATTTTTTAAAATTGAGATATACCAGTGAAACTATACATTTTTGGAAAGGGTATTGTTTCAGCTATCCAACGATACATAAACCATGAAAATCCTAGCAAAATTGTGGAAGTTATGGCCATTTGAAGTTAACTTATCTTTAAACTCGATTTACAGCTAAACGGAGCGTTGTAGACCTATCAAACTTTGCATTTTTTAAAATTGAGATATACCAGTGAAACTATACATTTTTGGAAAGGGTATTGTTTCAGCTATCCAACGATACATAAACCAGGAAAATCCGAGCAAAACTGTAAAAGTTATGGCCATTTGAAGTTAACTTATCTTTAAACTTGATTTACAGCTAAACGGAGCGTTGTAGACCTATCAAACTTTGCATTTTTTAAAATTGAGATATACTAGTGAAACTATACATTTTTGGAAAGTGTATTGTTTCAGCTATCCAACGATACATAAACCATGAAAATCCGAGGAAAACTGTGGAAGTTATGGCCATTTGAAGTTAACTTATCTTTAAACTCGATTTACAGCTAAACGGAGCGTTGTAGACCTATCAAACTTTGCATTTTTTAAAATTGAGATATACTAGTGAAACTATACATTTTTGGAAAGTGTATTGTTTCAGCTATCCAACGATACATAAACCATGAAAATCCGAGCAAAACTGTGGAAGTTATGGCCATTTGAAGTTAACTTATCTTTAAACTCGATTTACAGCTAAACGGAGCGTTGTAGACCTATCAAACTTTGCATTTTTTAAAATTGAGATATACTAGTGAAACTATACATTTTTGGAAAGGGTATGGTTTCAGCTATCCAACGATACATAAACCATGAAAATCCGAGCAAAACTGTGGAAGTTATGGCCATTTGAAGTTAACTTATCTTTAAACTCGATTTACAGCTAAACGGAGCGTTGTAGACCTATCAAACTTTGCATTTTTTAAAATTGAGATATACTAGTGAAACTATACATTTTTGGAAAGTGTATTGTTTCAGCTATCCAACGATACATAAACCATGAAAATCCGAGCAAAATTGTGGAAGTTATGGCCATTTGAAGTTAACTTATCTTTAAACTCGATTTACAGCTAAACGGAGCGTTGTAGACCTATCAAACTTTGCATTTTTTAAAATTGAGATATACTAGTGAAACTATACATTTTTGGAAAGGGTATTGTTTCAGCTATCCAACGATACATAAACCATGAAAATCCGAGCAAAATTGTAAAAGTTATGGCCATTTGAAGTTAACTTATCTTTAAACTCGATTTACAGCTAAACGGAGCGTTGTAGACCTATCAAACTTTGCATTTTTTAAAATAGAGATATACTAGTGAAACTATACATTTTTGGAAAGTGTATTGTTTCAGCTATCCAACGATACATAAACCATGAAAATCCGAGCAAAATTGTGGAAGTTATGGCCATTTGAAGTTAACTTATCTCTAAACTCGATTTACAGCTAAACGGAGCGTTGTAGACCTATCAAACTTTGCATTTTTTAAAATTGAGATATACTAGTGAAACTATACATTTTTGGAAAGGGTATTGTTTCAGCTATCCAACGATACATAAACCATGAAAATCCGAGCAAAATTGTGGAAGTTATGGCCATTTGAAGTTAACTTATCTTTAAACTCGATTTACAGCTAAACGGAGCGTTGTAGACCTATCAAACTTTGCATTTTTTAAAATTGAGATATACTAGTGAAACTATACATTTTTGGAAAGGGTATTGTTTCAGCTATCCAACGATACATAAACCATGAAAATCCGAGCAAAATTGTGGAAGTTATGGCCATTTGAAGTTAACTTATCTTTAAACTCGATTTACAGCTAAACGGAGCGTTGTAGACCTATCAAACTTTGCATTTTTTAAAATTGAGATATACTAGTGAAACTATACATTTTTGGAAAGTGTATTGTTTCAGCTATCCAACGATACATAAACCATGAAAATCCGAGCAAAATTGTGGAAGTTATGGCCATTTGAAGTTAACTTATCTTTAAACTCGATTTACAGCTAAACGGAGCGTTGTAGACCTATCAAACTTTGCATTTTTTAAAATTGAGATATACTAGTGAAACTATACATTTTTGGAAAGGGTATTGTTTCAGCTATCCAACGATACATAAACCATGAAAATCCGAGCAAAATTGTGGAAGTTATGGCCATTTGAAGTTAACTTATCTTTAAACTCGATTTACAGCTAAACGGAGCGTTGTAGACCTATCAAACTTTGCATTTTTTAAAATTGAGATATACTAGTGAAACTATACATTTTTGGAAAGGGTATTGTTTCAGCTATCCAACGATACATAAACCATGAAAATCCGAGCAAAATTGTGGAAGTTATGGCCATTTGAAGTTAACTTATCTTTAAACTCGATTTACAGCTAAACGGAGCGTTGTAGACCTATCAAACTTTGCATTTTTTAAAATTGAGATATACTAGTGAAACTATACATTTTTGGAAAGGGTATTGTTTCAGCTATCCAACGATACATAAACCATGAAAATCCGAGCAAAATTGTGGAAGTTATGGCCATTTGAAGTTAACTTATCTTTAAACTCGATTTACAGCTAAACGGAGCGTTGTAGACCTATCAAACTTTGCATTTTTTAAAATTGAGATATACTAGTGAAACTATACATTTTTGGAAAGGGTATTGTTTCAGCTATCCAACGATACATAAACCAGGAAAATCCGAGCAAAACTGTAAAAGTTATGGCCATTTGAAGTTAACTTATCTTTAAACTTGATTTACAGCTAAACGGAGCGTTGTAGACCTATCAAACTTTGCATTTTTTAAAATTGAGATATACTAGTGAAACTATACATTTTTGGAAAGTGTATTGTTTCAGCTATCCAACGATACATAAACCATGAAAATCCGAGGAAAACTGTGGAAGTTATGGCCATTTGAAGTTAACTTATCTTTAAACTCGATTTACAGCTAAACGGAGCGTTGCAGACCTATCAAACTTTGCATTTTTTAAAATTGAGATATACTAGTGAAACTATACATTTTTGGAAAGTGTATTGTTTCAGCTATCCAACGATACATAAACCATGAAAATCCGAGCAAAACTGTGGAAGTTATGGCCATTTGAAGTTAACTTATCTTTAAACTCGATTTACAGCTAAACGGAGCGTTGTAGACCTATCAAACTTTGCATTTTTTAAAATTGAGATATACTAGTGAAACTATACATTTTTGGAAAGGGTATGGTTTCAGCTATCCAACGATACATAAACCATGAAAATCCGAGCAAAACTGTGGAAGTTATGGCCATTTGAAGTTAACTTATCTTTAAACTCGATTTACAGCTAAACGGAGCGTTGTAGACCTATCAAACTTTGCATTTTTTAAAATTGAGATATACTAGTGAAACTATACATTTTTGGAAAGTGTATTGTTTCAGCTATCCAACGATACATAAACCATGAAAATCCGAGCAAAATTGTGGAAGTTATGGCCATTTGAAGTTAACTTATCTTTAAACTCGATTTACAGCTAAACGGAGCGTTGTAGACCTATCAAACTTTGCATTTTTTAAAATTGAGATATACTAGTGAAACTATACATTTTTGGAAAGGGTATTGTTTCAGCTATCCAACGATACATAAACCATGAAAATCCGAGCAAAATTGTAAAAGTTATGGCCATTTGAAGTTAACTTATCTTTAAACTCGATTTACAGCTAAACGGAGCGTTGTAGACCTATCAAACTTTGCATTTTTTAAAATAGAGATATACTAGTGAAACTATACATTTTTGGAAAGTGTATTGTTTCAGCTATCCAACGATACATAAACCATGAAAATCCGAGCAAAATTGTGGAAGTTATGGCCATTTGAAGTTAACTTATCTTTAAACTCGATTTACAGCTAAACGGAGCGTTGTAGACCTATCAAACTTTGCATTTTTTAAAATTGAGATATACTAGTGAAACTATACATTTTTGGAAAGGGTATTGTTTCAGCTATCCAACGATACATAAACCATGAAAATCCGAGCAAAATTGTGGAAGTTATGGCCATTTGAAGTTAACTTATCTTTAAACTCGATTTACAGCTAAACGGAGCGTTGTAGACCTATCAAACTTTGCATTTTTTAAAATTGAGATATACTAGTGAAACTATACATTTTTGGAAAGGGTATTGTTTCAGCTATCCAACGATACATAAACCATGAAAATCCGAGCAAAATTGTGGAAGTTATGGCCATTTGAAGTTAACTTATCTTTAAACTCGATTTACAGCTAAACGGAGCGTTGTAGACCTATCAAACTTTGCATTTTTTAAAATTGAGATATACTAGTGAAACTATACATTTTTGGAAAGTGTATTGTTTCAGCTATCCAACGATACATAAACCATGAAAATCCGAGCAAAATTGTGGAAGTTATGGCCATTTGAAGTTAACTTACCTTTAAACTCGATTTACAGCTAAACGGAGCGTTGTAGACCTATCAAACTTTGCATTTTTTAAAATTGAGATATACTAGTGAAACTATACATTTTTGGAAAGGGTATTGTTTCAGCTATCCAACGATACATAAACCATGAAAATCCGAGCAAAATTGTGGAAGTTATGGCCATTTGAAGTTAACTTATCTTTAAACTCGATTTACAGCTAAACGGAGCGTTGTAGACCTATCAAACTTTGCATTTTTTAAAATTGAGATATACTAGTGAAACTATACATTTTTGGAAAGGGTATTGTTTCAGCTATCCAACGATACATAAACCATGAAAATCCGAGCAAAATTGTGGAAGTTATGGCCATTTGAAGTTAACTTATCTTTAAACTCGATTTACAGCTAAACGGAGCGTTGTAGACCTATCAAACTTTGCATTTTTTAAAATTGAGATATACTAGTGAAACTATACATTTTTGGAAAGTGTATTGTTTCAGCTATCCAACGATACATAAACCATGAAAATCCGAGCAAAATTGTGGAAGTTATGGCCATTTGAAGTTAACTTATCTTTAAACTCGATTTACAGCTAAGCGGAGCGTTGTAGACCTATCAAACTTTGCATTTTTTAAAATTGAGATATACTAGTGAAACTATACATTTTTGGAAAGTGTATTGTTTCAGCTATCCAACGATACATAAACCATGAAAATCCGAGCAAAATTGTGGAAGTTATGGCCATTTGAAGTTAACTTATCTTTAAACTCGATTTACAGCTAAACGGAGCGTTGTAGACCTATCAAACTTTGCATTTTTTAAAATTGAGATATACTAGTGAAACTATACATTTTTGGAAAGTGTATTGTTTCAGCTATCCAACGATACATAAACCATGAAAATCCGAGCAAAACTGTGGAAGTTATGGCCATTTGAAGTTAACTTATCTTTAAACTCGATTTACAGCTAAACGGAGCGTTGTAGACCTATCAAACTTTGCATTTTTTAAAATTGAGATATACTAGTGAAAGTATACATTTTTGGAAAGTGTATTGTTTCAGCTATCCAACGATACATAAACCATGAAAATCCGAGCAAAATTGTGGAAGTTATGGCCATTTGAAGTTAACTTATCTTTAAACTCGATTTACAGCTAAACGGAGCGTTGTAGACCTATCAAACTTTGCATTTTTTAAAATTGAGATATACTAGTGAAACTATACATTTTTGGAAAGGGTATTGTTTCAGCTATCCAACGATACATAAACCATGAAAATCCGAGCAAAATTGTGGAAGTTATGGCCATTTGAAGTTAACTTATCTTTAAACTCGATTTACAGCTAAACGGAGCGTTGTAGACCTATCAAACTTTGCATTTTTTAAAATTGAGATATACTAGTGAAACTATACATTTTTGGAAAGTGTATTGTCTCAGCTATCCAACGATACATAAACCATGAAAATCCGAGCAAAGCTGTGGAAGTTATGGCCATTTGAAGTTAACTTATCTTTAAACTCGATTTACAGCTAAACGGAGCGTTGTAGACCTATCAAACTTTGCATTTTTTAAAATTGAGATATACTAGTGAAACTATACATTTTTGGAAAGTGTATTGTCTCAGCTATCCAACGATACATAAACCATGAAAATCCGAGCAAAGCTGTGGAAGTTATGGCCATTTGAAGTTAACTTATCTTTAAACTCGATTTACAGATAAACGGAGCGTTGTAGACCTATCAAACTTTGCATTTTTGAAAATTGAGATATACTAGTGCAACTATACATTTTTGGAAAGAGTATTGTTTCAGCTATCCAACGATACATAAACCATGAAAATCCGAGCAAAATTGTGGAAGTTATGGCCATTTGAAGTTAACTTATCTTTAAACTCGATTTACAGCTAAACGGAGCGTTGTAGACCTATCAAACTTTGCATTTTTTAAAATTGAGATATACTAGTGAAACTATACATTTTTGGAAAGGGTATTGTTTCAGCTATCCAACGATACATAAACCATGAAAATCCGAGCAAAATTGTGGAAGTTATGGCCATTTGAAGTTAACTTATCTTTAAACTCGATTTACAGCTAAACGGAGCGTTGTAGACCTATCAAACTTTGCATTTTTTAAAATTGAGATATACTAGTGAAACTATACATTTTTGGAAAGTGCATTGTTTCAGCTATCCAACGATACATAAACCATGAAAATCCGAGCAAAATTGTGGAAGTTATGGCCATTTGAAGTTAACTTATCTTTAAACTCGATTTACAGCTAAACGGAGCGTTGTAGACCTATCAAACTTTGCATTTTTTAAAATTGAGATATACTAGTGAAGCTATACATTTTTGGAAAGTGCATTGTTTCAGCTATCCAACGATACATAAACCATGAAAATCCGAGCAAAATTGTGGAAGTTATGGCCATTTGAAGTTAACTTATCTTTAAACTCGATTTACAGCTAAACGGAGCGTTGTAGACCTATCAAACTTTGCATTTTTTAAAATTGAGATATACTAGTGAAGCTATACATTTTTGGAAAGTGCATTGTTTCAGCTATCCAACGATACATAAACCATGAAAATCCGAGCAAAATTGTGGAAGTTATGGCCATTTGAAGTTAACTTATCTTTAAACTCGATTTACAGCTAAACGGAGCGTTGTAGACCTATCAAACTTTGCATTTTTTAAAATTGAGATATACTAGTGAAACTATACATTTTTGGAAAGAGTATTGTTTCAGCTATCCAACGATACATAAACCATGAAAATCCGAGCAAAATTGTGGAAGTTATGGCCATTTGAAGTTAACTTATCTTTAAACTCGATTTACAGCTAAACGGAGCGTTGTAGACCTATCAAACTTTGCATTTTTTAAAATTGAGATATACTAGTGAAGCTATACATTTTTGGAAAGTGCATTGTTTCAGCTATCCAACGATACATAAACCATGAAAATCCGAGCAAAACTGTGGAAGTTATGGCCATTTGAAGTTAACTTATCTTTAAACTCGATTTACAGCTAAACGGAGCGTTGTAGACCTATCAAACTTTGCATTTTTTAAAATTGAGATATACTAGTGAAACTATACATTTTTGGAAAGGGTATTGTTTCAGCTATCCAACGATACATAAACCATGAAAATCCGAGCAAAATTGTGGAAGTTATGGCCATTTGAAGTTAACTTATCTTTAAACTCGATTTACAGCTAAACGGAGCGTTGTAGACCTATCAAACTTTGCATTTTTTAAAATTGAGATATACTAGTGAAACTATACATTTTTGGAAAGTGTATTGTTTCAGCTATCCAACGATACATAAACCATGAAAATCCGAGCAAAATTGTGGAAGTTATGGCCATTTGAAGTTAACTTATCTTTAAACTCGATTTACAGCTAAACGGAGCGTTGTAGACCTATCAAACTTTGCATTTTTTAAAATTGAGATATACTAGTGAAACTATACATTTTTGGAAAGGGTATTGTTTCAGCTATCCAACGATACATAAACCATGAAAATCCGAGCAAAATTGTGGAAGTTATGGCCATTTGAAGTTAACTTATCTTTAAACTCGATTTACAGCTAAACGGAGCGTTGTAGACCTATCAAACTTTGCATTTTTTAAAATTGAGATATACTAGTGAAACTATACATTTTTGGAAAGTGTATTGTTTCAGCTATCCAACGATACATAAACCATGAAAATCCGAGCAAAATTGTGGAAGTTATGGCCATTTGAAATTAACTTATCTTTAAACTCGATTTACAGCTAAACGGAGCGTTGTAGACCTATCAAACTTTGCATTTTTTAAAATTGAGATATACTAGTGAAACTATACATTTTTGGAAAGTGTATTGTTTCAGCTATCCAACGATACATAAACCATGAAAATCCGAGCAAAATTGTGGAAGTTATGGCCATTTGAAGTTAACTTATCTTTAAACTCGATTTACAGCTAAACGGAGCGTTGTAGACCTATCAAACTTTGCATTTTTTAAAATTGAGATATACTAGTGAAACTATACATTTTTGGAAAGTGTATTGTTTCAGCTATCCAACGATACATAAACCATGAAAATCCGAGCAAAATTGTGGAAGTTATGGCCATTTGAAGTTAACTTATCTTTAAACTCGATTTACAGCTAAACGGAGCGTTGTAGACCTATCAAACTTTGCATTTTTTAAAATTGAGATATACTAGTGAAACTATACATTTTTGGAAAGTGTATTGTTTCAGCTATCCAACGATACATAAACCATGAAAATCCGAGCAAAATTGTGGAAGTTATGGCCATTTGAAGTTAACTTATCTTTAAACTCGATTTACAGCTAAACGGAGCGTTGTAGACCTATCAAACTTTGCATTTTTTAAAATTGAGATATACTAGTGAAACTATACATTTTTGGAAAGTGTATTGTTTCAGCTATCCAACGATACATAAACCATGAAAATCCGAGCAAAATTGTGGAAGTTATGGCCATTTGAAGTTAACTTATCTTTAAACTCGATTTACAGCTAAACGGAGCGTTGTAGACCTATCAAACTTTGCATTTTTTAAAATTGAGATATACTAGTGAAACTATACATTTTTGGAAAGTGTATTGTTTCAGCTATCCAACGATACATAAACCATGAAAATCCGAGCAAAATTGTGGAAGTTATGGCCATTTGAAGTTAACTTATCTTTAAACTCGATTTACAGCTAAACGGAGCGTTGTAGACCTATCAAACTTTGCATTTTTTAAAATTGAGATATACTAGTGAAACTATACATTTTTGGAAAGTGTATTGTTTCAGCTATCCAACGATACATAAACCATGAAAATCCGAGCAAAATTGTGGAAGTTATGGCCATTTGAAGTTAACTTATCTTTAAACTCGATTTACAGCTAAACGGAGCGTTGTAGACCTATCAAACTTTGCATTTTTTAAAATTGAGATATACTAGTGAAACTATACATTTTTGGAAAGTGTATTGTTTCAGCTATCCAACGATACATAAACCATGAAAATCCGAGCAAAATTGTGGAAGTTATGGCCATTTGAAGTTAACTTATCTTTAAACTCGATTTACAGCTAAACGGAGCGTTGTAGACCTATCAAACTTTGCATTTTTTAAAATTGAGATATACTAGTGAAACTATACATTTTTGGAAAGTGTATTGTTTCAGCTATCCAACGATACATAAACCATGAAAATCCGAGCAAAATTGTGGAAGTTATGGCCATTTGAAGTTAACTTATCTTTAAACTCGATTTACAGCTAAACGGAGCGTTGTAGACCTATCAAACTTTGCATTTTTTAAAATTGAGATATACTAGTGAAACTATACATTTTTGGAAAGTGTATTGTTTCAGCTATCCAACGATACATAAACCATGAAAATCCGAGCAAAATTGTGGAAGTTATGGCCATTTGAAGTTAACTTATCTTTAAACTCGATTTACAGCTAAACGGAGCGTTGTAGACCTATCAAACTTTGCATTTTTTAAAATTGAGATATACTAGTGAAACTATACATTTTTGGAAAGTGTATTGTTTCAGCTATCCAACGATACATAAACCATGAAAATCCGAGCAAAATTGTGGAAGTTATGGCCATTTGAAGTTAACTTATCTTTAAACTCGATTTACAGCTAAACGGAGCGTTGTAGACCTATCAAACTTTGCATTTTTTAAAATTGAGATATACTAGTGAAACTATACATTTTTGGAAAGTGTATTGTTTCAGCTATCCAACGATACATAAACCATGAAAATCCGAGCAAAATTGTGGAAGTTATGGCCATTTGAAGTTAACTTATCTTTAAACTCGATTTACAGCTAAACGGAGCGTTGTAGACCTATCAAACTTTGCATTTTTTAAAATTGAGATATACTAGTGAAACTATACATTTTTGGAAAGTGTATTGTTTCAGCTATCCAACGATACATAAACCATGAAAATCCGAGCAAAATTGTGGAAGTTATGGCCATTTGAAGTTAACTTATCTTTAAACTCGATTTACAGCTAAACGGAGCGTTGTAGACCTATCAAACTTTGCATTTTTTAAAATTGAGATATACCAATGAAACTATACATTTTTGGAAAGTGTATTGTTTCAGCTATCCAACGATACATAAACCATGAAAATCCGAGCAAAATTGTGGAAGTTATGGCCATTTGAAGTTAACTTATCTTTAAACTCGATTTACAGCTAAACGGAGCGTTGTAGACCTATCAAACTTTGCATTTTTTAAAATTGAGATATACTAGTGAAACTATACATTTTTGGAAAGTGTATTGTTTCAGCTATCCAACGATACATAAACCATGAAAATCCGAGCAAAACTGTGGAAGTTATGGCCATTTGAAGTTAACTTATCTTTAAACTCGATTTACAGCTAAACGGAGCGTTGTAGACCTATCAAACTTTGCATTTTTTAAAATTGAGATATACTAGTGAAACTATACATTTTTGGAAAGTGTATTGTTTCAGCTATCCAACGATACATAAACCATGAAAATCCGAGCAAAATTGTGGAAGTTATGGCCATTTGAAGTTAACTTATCTTTAAACTCGATTTACAGCTAAACGGAGCGTTGTAGACCTATCAAACTTTGCATTTTTTAAAATTGAGATATACTAGTGAAACTATACATTTTTGGAAAGGGTATTGTTTCAGCTATCCAACGATACATAAACCATGAAAATCCGAGCAAAATTGTGGAAGTTATGGCCATTTGAAGTTAACTTATCTTTAAACTCGATTTACAGCTAAACGGAGCGTTGTAGACCTATCAAACTTTGCATTTTTTAAAATTGAGATATACTAGTGAAACTATACATTTTTGGAAAGTGTATTGTTTCAGCTATCCAACGATACATAAACCATGAAAATCCGAGCAAAATTGTGGAAGTTATGGCCATTTGAAGTTAACTTATCTTTAAACTCGATTTACAGCTAAACGGAGCGTTGTAGACCTATCAAACTTTGCATTTTTTAAAATTGAGATATACTAGTGAAACTATACATTTTTGGAAAGTGTATTGTTTCAGCTATCCAACGATACATAAACCATGAAAATCCGAGCAAAATTGTGGAAGTTATGGCCATTTGAAGTTAACTTATCTTTAAACTCGATTTACAGCTAAACGGAGCGTTGTAGACCTATCAAACTTTGCATTTTTTAAAATTGAGATATACTAGTGAAACTATACATTTTTGGAAAGGGTATTGTTTCAGCTATCCAACGATACATAAACCATGAAAATCCGAGCAAAATTGTGGAAGTTATGGCCATTTGAATTTAACTTATCTTTAAACTCGATTTACAGCTAAACGGAGCGTTGTAGACCTATCAAACTTTGCATTTTTTAAAATTGAGATATACTAGTGAAACTATACATTTTTGGAAAGGGTATTGTTTCAGCTATCCAACGATACATAAAGCATGAAAATCCGAGCAAAACTGTGGAAGTTATGGCCATTTGAAGTTAACTTATCTTTAAACTCGATTTACAGCTAAACGGAGCGTTGTAGACCTATCAAACTTTGCATTTTTTAAAATTGAGATATACTAGTGAAACTATACATTTTTGGAAAGGGTATTGTTTCAGCTATCCAACGATACATAAACCATGAAAATCCGAGCAAAATTGTGGAAGTTATGGCCATTTAAAGTTAACTTATCTTTAAACTCGATTTACAGCTAAACGGAGCGTTGTAGACCTATCAAACTTTGCATTTTTTAAAATTGAGATATACTAGTGAAACTATACATTTTTGGAAAGTGTATTGTTTCAGCTATCCAACGATACATAAACCATGAAAATCCGAGCAAAACTGTGGAAGTTATGGCCATTTGAAGTTAACTTATCTTTAAACTCGATTTACAGCTAAACGGAGCGTTGTAGACCTATCAAACTTTGCATTTTTTAAAATTGAGATATACTAGTGAAACTATACATTTTTGGAAAGTGTATTGTTTCAGCTATCCAACGATACATAAACCATGAAAATCCGAGCAAAATTGTGGAAGTTATGGCCATTTGAAGTTAACTTATCTTTAAACTCGATTTACAGCTAAACGGAGCGTTGTAGACCTATCAAACTTTGCATTTTTTAAAATTGAGATATACTAGTGAAACTATACATTTTTGGAAAGTGTATTGTTTCAGCTATCCAACGATACATAAACCATGAAAATCCGAGCAAAATTGTGGAAGTTATGGCCATTTAAAGTTAACTTATCTTTAAACTCGATTTACAGCTAAACGGAGCGTTGTAGACCTATCAAACTTTGCATTTTTTAAAATTGAGATATACTAGTGAAACTATACATTTTTGGAAAGGGTATTGTTTCAGCTATCCAACGATACATAAACCATGAAAATCCGAGCAAAATTGTGGAAGTTATGGCCATTTAAAGTTAACTTATCTTTAAACTCGATTTACAGCTAAACGGAGCCTTGTAGACCTATCAAACTTTGCATTTTTTAAAATTGAGATATACTAGTGAAACTATACATTTTTGGAAAGTGTATTGTTTCAGCTATCCAACGATACATAAACCATGAAAATCCGAGCAAAATTGTGGAAGTTATGGCCATTTGAAGTTAACTTATCTTTAAACTCGATTTACAGCTAAACGGAGCGTTGTAGACCTATCAAACTTTGCATTTTTTAAAATTGAGATATACTAGTGAAACTATACATTTTTGGAAAGTGTATTGTTTCAGCTATCCAACGATACATAAACCATGAAAATCCGAGCAAAATTGTGGAAGTTATGGCCATTTGAAGTTAACTTATCTTTAAACTCGATTTACAGCTAAACGGAGAGTTGTAGACCTATCAAACTTTGCATTTTTTAAAATTGAGATATACTAGTGAAACTATACATTTTTGGAAAGGGTATTGTTTCAGCTATCCAACGATACATAAACCATGAAAATCCGAGCAAAATTGTGGAAGTTATGGCCATTTGAAGTTAACTTATCTTTAAACTCGATTTACAGCTAAACGGAGCGTTGTAGACCTATCAAACTTTGCATTTTTTAAAATTGAGATATACTAGTGAAACTATACATTTTTGGAAAGTGTATTGTTTCAGCTATCCAACGATACATAAACCATGAAAATCCGAGCAAAATTGTGGAAGTTATGGCCATTTGAAGTTAACTTATCTTTAAACTCGATTTACAGCTAAACGGAGCGTTGTAGACCTATCAAACTTTGCATTTTTTAAAATTGAGATATACTAGTGAAACTATACATTTTTGGAAAGTGTATTGTTTCAGCTATCCAACGATACATAAACCATGAAAATCCGAGCAAAATTGTGGAAGTTATGGCCATTTGAAGTTAACTTATCTTTAAACTCGATTTACAGCTAAACGGAGCGTTGTAGACCTATCAAACTTTGCATTTTTTAAAATTGAGATATACTAGTGAAACTATACATTTTTGGAAAGTGTATTGTTTCAGCTATCCAACGATACATAAACCATGAAAATCCGAGCAAAATTGTGGAGGTTATGGCCATTTGAAGTTAACTTATCTTTAAACTCGATTTACAGCTAAACGGAGCGTTGTAGACCTATCAAACTTTGCATTTTTTAAAATTGAGATATACTAGTGAAACTATACATTTTTGGAAAGGGTATTGTTTCAGCTATCCAACGATACATAAACCATGAAAATCCGAGCAAAATTGTGGAAGTTATGGCCATTTGAAGTTAACTTATCTTTAAACTCGATTTACAGCTAAACGGAGCGTTGTAGACCTATCAAACTTTGCATTTTTTAAAATTGAGATATACTAGTGAAACTATACATTTTTGGAAAGTGTATTGTTTCAGCTATCCAACGATACATAAACCATGAAAATCCGAGCAAAATTGTGGAAGTTATGGCCATTTGAAGTTAACTTATCTTTAAACTCGATTTACAGCTAAACGGAGCGTTGTAGACCTATCAAACTTTGCATTTTTTAAAATTGAGATATACTAGTGAAACTATACATTTTTGGAAAGGGTATTGTTTCAGCTATCCAACGATACATAAACCATGAAAATCCGAGCAAAATTGTGGATGTTATGGCCATTTGAAGTTAACTTATCTTTAAACTCGATTTACAGCTAAACGGAGCGTTGTAGACCTATCAAACTTTGCATTTTTTAAAATTGAGATATACTAGTGAAACTATACATTTTTGGAAAGGGTATTGTCTCAGCTATCCAACGATACATAAACCATGAAAATCCAAGCAAAACTGTAAAAGTTATGGCCATTTGAAGTTAACTTATCTTTAAACTCGATTTACAGCTAAACGGAGCGTTGTAGACCTATCAAACTTTGCATTTTTTAAAATTGAGATATACCAGTGAAACTATACATTTTTAGAAAGGGTATTGTTTCAGCTATCCAACGATACATAAACCATGAAAATCCGAGCAAAATTGTGGAAGTTATGGCCATTTGAAGTTAACTTATCTTTAAACTCGATTTACAGCTAAACGGAGCGTTGTAGACCTATCAAACTTTGCATTTTTTAAAATTGAGATATACTAGTGAAACTATACATTTTTGGAAAGTGTATTGTTTCAGCTATCCAACGATACATAAACCATGAAAATCCGAGCAAAATTGTGGAAGTTATGGCCATTTGAAGTTAACTTATCTTTAAACTCGATTTACAGCTAAACGGAGCGTTGTAGACCTATCAAACTTTGCATTTTTTAAAATTGAGATATACTAGTGAAACTATACATTTTTGGAAAGTGTATTGTTTCAGCTATCCAACGATACATAAACCATGAAAATCCGAGCAAAATTGTGGAAGTTATGGCCATTTGAAGTTAACTTATCTTTAAACTCGATTTACAGCTAAACGGAGCGTTGTAGACCTATCAAACTTTGCATTTTTTAAAATTGAGATATACTAGTGAAACTATAAATTTTTGGAAAGTGTATTGTTTCAGCTATCCAACGATACATAAACCATGAAAATCCGAGCAAAATTGTGGAAGTTATGGCCATTTGAAGTTAACTTATCTTTAAACTCGATTTACAGCTAAACGGAGCGTTGTAGACCTATCAAACTTTGCATTTTTTAAAATTGAGATATACTAGTGAAACTATACATTTTTGGAAAGGGTATTGTTTCAGCTATCCAACGATACATAAACCATGAAAATCCGAGCAAAACTGTGGAAGTTATGACCATTTGAAGTTAACTTATCTTTAAACTCGATTTACAGCTAAACGGAGCGTTGTAGACCTATCAAACTTTGCATTTTTTAAAATTGAGATATACTAGTGAAACTATACATTTTTGGAAAGGGTATTGTTTCAGCTATCCAACGATACATAAACCATGAAAATCCGAGCAAAATTGTGGAAGTTATGGCCATTGGAAGTTAACTTATCTTTAAACTCGATTTACAGCTAAACGGAGCGTTGTAGACCTATCAAACTTTGCATTTTTTAAAATTGAGATATACTAGTGAAACTATACATTTTTGGAAAGGGTATTGTTTCAGCTATCCAACGATACATTAACCATGAAAATCCGAGCAAAATTGTGGAAGTTATGGCCATTTGAAGTTAACTTATCTTTAAACTCGATTTACAGCTAAACGGAGCGTTGTAGACCTATCAAACTTTGCATTTTTTAAAATTGAGATATACTAGTGAAACTATACATTTTTGGAAAGGGTATTGTTTCAGCTATCCAACGATACATAAACCATGAAAATCCGAGCAAAATTGTGGAAGTTATGGCCATTTGAAGTTAACTTATCTTTAAACTCGATTTACAGCTAAACGGAGCGTTGTAGACCTATCAAACTTTGCATTTTTTAAAATTGAGATATACTAGTGAAACTATACATTTTTGGAAAGTGTATTGTTTCAGCTATCCAACGATACATAAACCATGAAAATCCGAGCAAAATTGTGGAAGTTATGGCCATTTGAAGTTAACTTATCTTTAAACTCGATTTACAGCTAAACGGAGCGTTGTAGACCTATCAAACTTTGCATTTTTTAAAATTGAGATATACTAGTGAAACTATACATTTTTGGAAAGTGTATTGTTTCAGCTATCCAACGATACATAAACCATGAAAATCCGAGCAAAATTGTGGAAGTTATGGCCATTTGAAGTTAACTTATCTTTAAACTCGATTTACAGCTAAACGGAGCGTTGTAGACCTATCAAACTTTGCATTTTTTAAAATTGAGATATACTAGTGAAACTATACATTTTTGGAAAGGGTATTGTTTCAGCTATCCAACGATACATAAACCATGAAAATCCGAGCAAAACTGTGGAAGTTATGACCATTTGAAGTTAACTTATCTTTAAACTCGATTTACAGCTAAACGGAGCGTTGTAGACCTATCAAACTTTGCATTTTTTAAAATTGAGATATACTAGTGAAACTATACATTTTTGGAAAGGGTATTGTTTCAGCTATCCAACGATACATAAACCATGAAAATCCGAGCAAAATTGTGGAAGTTATGGCCATTGGAAGTTAACTTATCTTTAAACTCGATTTACAGCTAAACGGAGCGTTGTAGACCTATCAAACTTTGCATTTTTTAAAATTGAGATATACTAGTGAAACTATACATTTTTGGAAAGGGTATTGTTTCAGCTATCCAACGATACATTAACCATGAAAATCCGAGCAAAATTGTGGAAGTTATGGCCATTTGAAGTTAACTTATCTTTAAACTCGATTTACAGCTAAACGGAGCGTTGTAGACCTATCAAACTTTGCATTTTTTAAAATTGAGATATACTAGTGAAACTATACATTTTTGGAAAGGGTATTGTTTCAGCTATCCAACGATACATAAACCATGAAAATCCGAGCAAAACTGTGGAAGTTATGGCCATTTGAAGTTAACTTATCTTTAAACTTGATTTACAGCTAAACGGAGCGTTGTAGACCTATCAAACTTTGCATTTTTTAAAATTGAGATATACTAGTGAAACTATACATTTTTGGAAAGGGTATTGTTTCAGCTATCCAACGATACATAAACCATGAAAATCCGAGCAAAACTGTGGAAGTTATGGCCATTTGAAGTTAACTTATCTTTAAACTCGATTTACAGCTAAACGGAGCGTTGTAGACCTATCAAACTTTGCATTTTTTAAAATTGAGATATACTAGTGAAACTATACATTTTTGGAAAGGGTATTGTTTCAGCTATCCAACGATACATAAACCATGAAAATCCGAGCAAAACTGTGGAAGTTATGGCCATTTGAAGTTAACTTATCTTTAAACTCGATTTACAGCTAAACGGAGCGTTGTAGACCTATCAAACTTTGCATTTTTTAAAATTGAGATATACTAGTGAAACTATACATTTTTGGAAAGGGTATTGTTTCAGCTATCCAACGATACATAAACCATGAAAATCCGAGCAAAATTGTGGAAGTTATGGCCATTTGAAGTTAACTTATCTTTAAACTCGATTTACAGCTAAACGGAGCGTTGTAGACCTATCAAACTTTGCATTTTTTAAAATTGAGATATACTAGTGAAACTATACATTTTTGGAAAGGGTATTGTTTCAGCTATCCAACGATACATAAACCATGAAAATCCGAGCAAAACTGTGGAAGTTATGGCCATTTGAAGTTAACTTATCTTTAAACTTGATTTACAGCTAAACGGAGCGTTGTAGACCTATCAAACTTTGCATTTTTTAAAATTGAGATATACTAGTGAAACTATACATTTTTGGAAAGGGTATTGTTTCAGCTATCCAACGATACATAAACCATGAAAATCCGAGCAAAATTGTGGAAGTTATGGCCATTTGAAGTTAACTTATCTTTAAACTCGATTTACAGCTAAACGGAGCGTTGTAGACCTATCAAACTTTGCATTTTTTAAAATTGAGATATACTAGTGAAACTATACATTTTTGGAAAGGGTATTGTTTCAGCTATCCAACGATACATAAACCATGAAAATCCGAGCAAAACTGTGGAAGTTATGGCCATTTGAAGTTAACTTATCTTTAAACTCGATTTACAGCTAAACGGAGCGTTGTAGACCTATCAAACTTTGCATTTTTTAAAATTGAGATATACTAGTGAAACTATACATTTTTGGAAAGGGTATTGTTTCAGCTATCCAACGATACATAAACCATGAAAATCCGAGCAAAACTGTGGAAGTTATGGCCATTTGAAGTTAACTTATCTTTAAACTTGATTTACAGCTAAACGGAGCGTTGTAGACCTATCAAACTTTGCATTTTTTAAAATTGAGATATACTAGTGAAACTATACATTTTTGGAAAGGGTATTGTTTCAGCTATCCAACGATACATAAACCATGAAAATCCGAGCAAAACTGTGGAAGTTATGGCCATTTGAAGTTAACTTATCTTTAAACTTGATTTACAGCTAAACGGAGCGTTGTAGACCTATCAAACTTTGCATTTTTTAAAATTGAGATATACTAGTGAAACTATACATTTTTGGAAAGGGTATTGTTTCAGCTATCCAACGATACATAAACCATGAAAATCCGAGCAAAACTGTGGAAGTTATGGCCATTTGAAGTTAACTTATCTTTAAACTCGATTTACAGCTAAACGGAGCGTTGTAGACCTATCAAACTTTGCATTTTTTAAAATTGAGATATACTAGTGAAACTATACATTTTTGGAAAGGGTATTGTTTCAGCTATCCAACGATACATAAACCATGAAAATCCGAGCAAAACTGTGGAAGTTATGGCCATTTGAAGTTAACTTATCTTTAAACTCGATTTACAGCTAAACGGAGCGTTGTAGACCTATCAAACTTTGCATTTTTTAAAATTGAGATATACTAGTGAAACTATACATTTTTGGAAAGAGTATTGTTTCAGCTATCCAACGATACATAAACCATGAAAATCCGAGCAAAACTGTGGAAGTTATGGCCATTTGAAGTTAACTTATCTTTAAACTTGATTTACAGCTAAACGGAGCGTTGTAGACCTATCAAACTTTGCATTTTTTAAAATTGAGATATACTAGTGAAACTATACATTTTTGGAAAGGGTATTGTTTCAGCTATCCAACGATACATAAACCATGAAAATCCGAGCAAAACTGTGGAAGTTATGGCCATTTGAAGTTAACTTATCTTTAAACTCGATTTACAGCTAAACGGAGCGTTGTAGACCTATCAAACTTTGCATTTTTTAAAATTGAGATATACTAGTGAAACTATACATTTTTGGAAAGGGTATTGTTTCAGCTATCCAACGATACATAAACCATGAAAATCCGAGCAAAACTGTGGAAGTTATGGCCATTTGAAGTTAACTTATCTTTAAACTCGATTTACAGCTAAACGGAGCGTTGTAGACCTATCAAACTTTGCATTTTTTAAAATTGAGATATACTAGTGAAACTATACATTTTTGGAAAGGGTATTGTTTCAGCTATCCAACGATACATAAACCATGAAAATCCGAGCAAAACTGTGGAAGTTATGGCCATTTGAAGTTAACTTATCTTTAAACTCGATTTACAGCTAAACGGAGCGTTGTAGACCTATCAAACTTTGCATTTTTTAAAATTGAGATATACTAGTGAAACTATACATTTTTGGAAAGGGTATTGTTTCAGCTATCCAACGATACATAAACCATGAAAATCCGAGCAAAACTGTGGAAGTTATGGCCATTTGAAGTTAACTTATCTTTAAACTCGATTTACAGCTAAACGGAGCGTTGTAGACCTATCAAACTTTGCATTTTTTAAAATTGAGATATACTAGTGAAACTATACATTTTTGGAAAGGGTATTGTTTCAGCTATCCAACGATACATAAACCATGAAAATCCGAGCAAAACTGTGGAAGTTATGGCCATTTGAAGTTAACTTATCTTTAAACTTGATTTACAGCTAAACGGAGCGTTGTAGACCTATCAAACTTTGCATTTTTTAAAATTGAGATATACTAGTGAAACTATACATTTTTGGAAAGGGTATTGTTTCAGCTATCCAACGATACATAAACCATGAAAATCCGAGCAAAACTGTGGAAGTTATGGCCATTTGAAGTTAACTTATCTTTAAACTCGATTTACAGCTAAACGGAGCGTTGTAGACCTATCAAACTTTGCATTTTTTAAAATTGAGATATACTAGTGAAACTATACATTTTTGGAAAGGGTATTGTTTCAGCTATCCAACGATACATAAACCATGAAAATCCGAGCAAAACTGTGGAAGTTATGGCCATTTGAAGTTAACTTATCTTTAAACTTGATTTACAGCTAAACGGAGCGTTGTAGACCTATCAAACTTTGCATTTTTTAAAATTGAGATATACTAGTGAAACTATACATTTTTGGAAAGGGTATTGTTTCAGCTATCCAACGATACATAAACCATGAAAATCCGAGCAAAACTGTGGAAGTTATGGCCATTTGAAGTTAACTTATCTTTAAACTCGATTTACAGCTAAACGGAGCGTTGTAGACCTATCAAACTTTGCATTTTTTAAAATTGAGATATACTAGTGAAACTATACATTTTTGGAAAGGGTATTGTTTCAGCTATCCAACGATACATAAACCATGAAAATCCGAGCAAAACTGTGGAAGTTATGGCCATTTGAAGTTAACTTATCTTTAAACTCGATTTACAGCTAAACGGAGCGTTGTAGACCTATCAAACTTTGCATTTTTTAAAATTGAGATATACTAGTGAAACTATACATTTTTGGAAAGGGTATTGTTTCAGCTATCCAACGATACATAAACCATGAAAATCCGAGCAAAACTGTGGAAGTTATGGCCATTTGAAGTTAACTTATCTTTAAACTCGATTTACAGCTAAACGGAGCGTTGTAGACCTATCAAACTTTGCATTTTTTAAAATTGAGATATACTAGTGAAACTATACATTTTTGGAAAGGGTATTGTTTCAGCTATCCAACGATACATAAACCATGAAATCCGAGCAAAACTGTGGAAGTTATGGCCATTTGAAGTTAACTTATCTTTAAACTCGATTTACAGCTAAACGGAGCGTTGTAGACCTATCAAACTTTGCATTTTTTAAAATTGAGATATACTAGTGAAACTATACATTTTTGGAAAGGGTATTGTTTCAGCTATCCAACGATACATAAACCATGAAAATCCGAGCAAAACTGTGGAAGTTATGGCCATTTGAAGTTAACTTATCTTTAAACTTGATTTACAGCTAAACGGAGCGTTGTAGACCTATCAAACTTTGCATTTTTTAAAATTGAGATATACTAGTGAAACTATACATTTTTGGAAAGGGTATTGTTTCAGCTATCCAACGATACATAAACCATGAAAATCCGAGCAAAACTGTGGAAGTTATGGCCATTTGAAGTTAACTTATCTTTAAACTCGATTTACAGCTAAACGGAGCGTTGTAGACCTATCAAACTTTGCATTTTTTAAAATTGAGATATACTAGTGAAACTATACATTTTTGGAAAGGGTATTGTTTCAGCTATCCAACGATACATAAACCATGAAAATCCGAGCAAAACTGTGGAAGTTATGGCCATTTGAAGTTAACTTATCTTTAAACTCGATTTACAGCTAAACGGAGCGTTGTAGACCTATCAAACTTTGCATTTTTTAAAATTGAGATATACTAGTGAAACTATACATTTTTGGAAAGGGTATTGTTTCAGCTATCCAACGATACATAAACCATGAAAATCCGAGCAAAACTGTGGAAGTTATGGCCATTTGAAGTTAACTTATCTTTAAACTTGATTTACAGCTAAACGGAGCGTTGTAGACCTATCAAACTTTGCATTTTTTAAAATTGAGATATACTAGTGAAACTATACATTTTTGGAAAGGGTATTGTTTCAGCTATCCAACGATACATAAACCATGAAAATCCGAGCAAAACTGTGGAAGTTATGGCCATTTGAAGTTAACTTATCTTTAAACTCGATTTACAGCTAAACGGAGCGTTGTAGACCTATCAAACTTTGCATTTTTTAAAATTGAGATATACTAGTGAAACTATACATTTTTGGAAAGGGTATTGTTTCAGCTATCCAACGATACATAAACCATGAAAATCCGAGCAAAACTGTGGAAGTTATGGCCATTTGAAGTTAACTTATCTTTAAACTCGATTTACAGCTAAACGGAGCGTTGTAGACCTATCAAACTTTGCATTTTTTAAAATTGAGATATACTAGTGAAACTATACATTTTTGGAAAGGGTATTGTTTCAGCTATCCAACGATACATAAACCATGAAAATCCGAGCAAAACTGTGGAAGTTATGGCCATTTGAAGTTAACTTATCTTTAAACTCGATTTACAGCTAAACGGAGCGTTGTAGACCTATCAAACTTTGCATTTTTTAAAATTGAGATATACTAGTGAAACTATACATTTTTGGAAAGGGTATTGTTTCAGCTATCCAACGATACATAAACCATGAAAATCCGAGCAAAACTGTGGAAGTTATGGCCATTTGAAGTTAACTTATCTTTAAACTCGATTTACAGCTAAACGGAGCGTTGTAGACCTATCAAACTTTGCATTTTTTAAAATTGAGATATACTAGTGAAACTATACATTTTTGGAAAGGGTATTGTTTCAGCTATCCAACGATACATAAACCATGAAAATCCGAGCAAAACTGTGGAAGTTATGGCCATTTGAAGTTAACTTATCTTTAAACTTGATTTACAGCTAAACGGAGCGTTGTAGACCTATCAAACTTTGCATTTTTTAAAATTGAGATATACTAGTGAAACTATACATTTTTGGAAAGGGTATTGTTTCAGCTATCCAACGATACATAAACCATGAAAATCCGAGCAAAACTGTGGAAGTTATGGCCATTTGAAGTTAACTTATCTGTAAACTCGATTTACAGCTAAACGGAGCGTTGTAGACCTATCAAACTTTGCATTTTTTAAAATTGAGATATACTAGTGAAACTATACATTTTTGGAAAGGGTATTGTTTCAGCTATCCAACGATACATAAACCATGAAAATCCGAGCAAAACTGTGGAAGTTATGGCCATTTGAAGTTAACTTATCTTTAAACTTGATTTACAGCTAAACGGAGCGTTGTAGACCTATCAAACTTTGCATTTTTTAAAATTGAGATATACTAGTGAAACTATACATTTTTGGAAAGGGTATTGTTTCAGCTATCCAACGATACATAAACCATGAAAATCCGAGCAAAACTGTGGAAGTTATGGCCATTTGAAGTTAACTTATCTTTAAACTCGATTTACAGCTAAACGGAGCGTTGTAGACCTATCAAACTTTGCATTTTTTAAAATTGAGATATACTAGTGAAACTATACATTTTTGGAAAGGGTATTGTTTCAGCTATCCAACGATACATAAACCATGAAAATCCGAGCAAAACTGTGGAAGTTATGGCCATTTGAAGTTAACTTATCTTTAAACTCGATTTACAGCTAAACGGAGCGTTGTAGACCTATCAAACTTTGCATTTTTTAAAATTGAGATATACTAGTGAAACTATACATTTTTGGAAAGGGTATTGTTTCAGCTATCCAACGATACATAAACCATGAAAATCCGAGCAAAACTGTGGAAGTTATGGCCATTTGAAGTTAACTTATCTTTAAACTCGATTTACAGCTAAACGGAGCGTTGTAGACCTATCAAACTTTGCATTTTTTAAAATTGAGATATACTAGTGAAACTATACATTTTTGGAAAGGGTATTGTTTCAGCTATCCAACGATACATAAACCATGAAAATCCGAGCAAAACTGTGGAAGTTATGGCCATTTGAAGTTAACTTATCTTTAAACTCGATTTACAGCTAAACGGAGCGTTGTAGACCTATCAAACTTTGCATTTTTTAAAATTGAGATATACTAGTGAAACTATACATTTTTGGAAAGGGTATTGTTTCAGCTATCCAACGATACATAAACCATGAAAATCCGAGCAAAACTGTGGAAGTTATGGCCATTTGAAGTTAACTTATCTTTAAACTTGATTTACAGCTAAACGGAGCGTTGTAGACCTATCAAACTTTGCATTTTTTAAAATTGAGATATACTAGTGAAACTATACATTTTTGGAAAGGGTATTGTTTCAGCTATCCAACGATACATAAACCATGAAAATCCGAGCAAAACTGTGGAAGTTATGGCCATTTGAAGTTAACTTATCTTTAAACTCGATTTACAGCTAAACGGAGCGTTGTAGACCTATCAAACTTTGCATTTTTTAAAATTGAGATATACTAGTGAAACTATACATTTTTGGAAAGGGTATTGTTTCAGCTATCCAACGATACATAAACCATGAAAATCCGAGCAAAACTGTGGAAGTTATGGCCATTTGAAGTTAACTTATCTTTAAACTCGATTTACAGCTAAACGGAGCGTTGTAGACCTATCAAACTTTGCATTTTTTAAAATTGAGATATACTAGTGAAACTATACATTTTTGGAAAGGGTATTGTTTCAGCTATCCAACGATACATAAACCATGAAAATCCGAGCAAAACTGTGGAAGTTATGGCCATTTGAAGTTAACTTATCTTTAAACTCGATTTACAGCTAAACGGAGCGTTGTAGACCTATCAAACTTTGCATTTTTTAAAATTGAGATATACTAGTGAAACTATACATTTTTGGAAAGGGTATTGTTTCAGCTATCCAACGATACATAAACCATGAAAATCCGAGCAAAACTGTGGAAGTTATGGCCATTTGAAGTTAACTTATCTTTAAACTTGATTTACAGCTAAACGGAGCGTTGTAGACCTATCAAACTTTGCATTTTTTAAAATTGAGATATACTAGTGAAACTATACATTTTTGGAAAGGGTATTGTTTCAGCTATCCAACGATACATAAACCATGAAAATCCGAGCAAAACTGTGGAAGTTATGGCCATTTGAAGTTAACTTATCTTTAAACTCGATTTACAGCTAAACGGAGCGTTGTAGACCTATCAAACTTTGCATTTTTTAAAATTGAGATATACTAGTGAAACTATACATTTTTGGAAAGGGTATTGTTTCAGCTATCCAACGATACATAAACCATGAAAATCCGAGCAAAACTGTGGAAGTTATGGCCATTTGAAGTTAACTTATCTTTAAACTTGATTTACAGCTAAACGGAGCGTTGTAGACCTATCAAACTTTGCATTTTTTAAAATTGAGATATACTAGTGAAACTATACATTTTTGGAAAGGGTATTGTTTCAGCTATCCAACGATACATAAACCATGAAAATCCGAGCAAAATTGTGGAAGTTATGGCCATTTGAAGTTAACTTATCTTTAAACTCGATTTACAGCTAAACGGAGCGTTGTAGACCTATCAAACTTTGCATTTTTTAAAATTGAGATATACTAGTGAAACTATACATTTTTGGAAAGGGTATTGTTTCAGCTATCCAACGATACATAAACCATGAAAATCCGAGCAAAATTGTGGAAGTTATGGCCATTTGAAGTTAACTTATCTTTAAACTCGATTTACAGCTAAACGGAGCGTTGTAGACCTATCAAACTTTGCATTTTTTTAAATTGAGATATACTAGTGAAACTATACATTTTTGGAAAGGGTATTGTTTCAGCTATCCAACGATACATAAACCATGAAAATCCGAGCAAAACTGTGGAAGTTATGGCCATTTGAAGTTAACTTATCTTTAAACTCGATTTACAGCTAAACGGAGCGTTGTAGACCTATCAAACTTTGCATTTTTTAAAATTGAGATATACTAGTGAAACTATACATTTTTGGAAAGGGTATTGTTTCAGCTATCCAACGATACATAAACCATGAAAATCCGAGCAAAACTGTGGAAGTTATGGCCATTTGAAGTTAACTTATCTTTAAACTCGATTTACAGCTAAACGGAGCGTTGTAGACCTATCAAACTTTGCATTTTTTAAAATTGAGATATACTAGTGAAACTATACATTTTTGGAAAGGGTATTGTTTCAGCTATCCAACGATACATAAACCATGAAAATCCGAGCAAAACTGTGGAAGTTATGGCCATTTGAAGTTAACTTATCTTTAAACTTGATTTACAGCTAAACGGAGCGTTGTAGACCTATCAAACTTTGCATTTTTTAAAATTGAGATATACTAGTGAAACTATACATTTTTGGAAAGGGTATTGTTTCAGCTATCCAACGATACATAAACCATGAAAATCCGAGCAAAACTGTGGAAGTTATGGCCATTTGAAGTTAACTTATCTTTAAACTCGATTTACAGCTAAACGGAGCGTTGTAGACCTATCAAACTTTGCATTTTTTAAAATTGAGATATACTAGTGAAACTATACATTTTTGGAAAGGGTATTGTTTCAGCTATCCAACGATACATAAACCATGAAAATCCGAGCAAAACTGTGGAAGTTATGGCCATTTGAAGTTAACTTATCTTTAAACTTGATTTACAGCTAAACGGAGCGTTGTAGACCTATCAAACTTTGCATTTTTTAAAATTGAGATATACTAGTGAAACTATACATTTTTGGAAAGGGTATTGTTTCAGCTATCCAACGATACATAAACCATGAAAATCCGAGCAAAATTGTGGAAGTTATGGCCATTTGAAGTTAACTTATCTTTAAACTCGATTTACAGCTAAACGGAGCGTTGTAGACCTATCAAACTTTGCATTTTTTAAAATTGAGATATACTAGTGAAACTATACATTTTTGGAAAGGGTATTGTTTCAGCTATCCAACGATACATAAACCATGAAAATCCGAGCAAAATTGTGGAAGTTATGGCCATTTGAAGTTAACTTATCTTTAAACTCGATTTACAGCTAAACGGAGCGTTGTAGACCTATCAAACTTTGCATTTTTTAAAATTGAGATATACTAGTGAAACTATACATTTTTGGAAAGGGTATTGTTTCAGCTATCCAACGATACATAAACCATGAAAATCCGAGCAAAATTGTGGAAGTTATGGCCATTTGAAGTTAACTTATCGTTAAACTCGATTTACAGCTAAACGGAGCGTTGTAGACCTATCAAACTTTGCATTTTTTAAAATTGAGATATACTAGTGAAACTATACATTTTTGGAAAGGGTATTGTTTCAGCTATCCAACGATACATAAACCATGAAAATCCGAGCAAAATTGTGGAAGTTATGGCCATTTGAAGTTAACTTATCTTTAAACTCGATTTACAGCTAAACGGAGCGTTGTAGACCTATCAAACTTTGCATTTTTTAAAATTGAGATATACTAGTGAAACTATACATTTTTGGAAAGGGTATTGTTTCAGCTATCCAACGATACATAAACCATGAAAATCCGAGCAAAATTGTGGAAGTTATGGCCATTTGAAGTTAACTTATCTTTAAACTCGATTTACAGCTAAACGGAGCGTTGTAGACCTATCAAACTTTGCATTTTTTAAAATTGAGATATACTAGTGAAACTATACATTTTTGGAAAGGGTATTGTTTCAGCTATCCAACGATACATAAACCATGAAAATCCGAGCAAAATTGTGGAAGTTATGGCCATTTGAAGTTAACTTATCTTTAAACTCGATTTACAGCTAAACGGAGCGTTGTAGACCTATCAAACTTTGCATTTTTTAAAATTGAGATATACTAGTGAAACTATACATTTTTGGAAAGGGTATTGTTTCAGCTATCCAACGATACATAAACCATGAAAATCCGAGCAAAATTGTGGAAGTTATGGCCATTTGAAGTTAACTTATCTTTAAACTCGATTTACAGCTAAACGGAGCGTTGTAGACCTATCAAACTTTGCATTTTTTAAAATTGAGATATACTAGTGAAACTATACATTTTTGGAAAGGGTATTGTTTCAGCTATCCAACGATACATAAACCATGAAAATCCGAGCAAAACTGTGGAAGTTATGGCCATTTGAAGTTAACTTATCTTTAAACTTGATTTACAGCTAAACGGAGCGTTGTAGACCTATCAAACTTTGCATTTTTTAAAATTGAGATATACTAGTGAAACTATACATTTTTGGAAAGGGTATTGTTTCAGCTATCCAACGATACATAAACCATGAAAATCCGAGCAAAATTGTGGAAGTTATGGCCATTTGAAGTTAACTTATCTTTAAACTCGATTTACAGCTAAACGGAGCGTTGTAGACCTATCAAACTTTGCATTTTTTAAAATTGAGATATACTAGTGAAACTATACATTTTTGGAAAGGGTATTGTTTCAGCTATCCAACGATACATAAACCATGAAAATCCGAGCAAAACTGTGGAAGTTATGGCCATTTGAAGTTAACTTATCTTTAAACTCGATTTACAGCTAAACGGAGCGTTGTAGACCTATCAAACTTTGCATTTTTTAAAATTGAGATATACTAGTGAAACTATACATTTTTGGAAAGTGTATTGTTTCAGCTATCCAACGATACATAAACCATGAAAATCCGAGCAAAATTGTGGAAGTTATGGCCATTTGAAGTTAACTTATCTTTAAACTCGATTTACAGCTAAACGGAGCGTTGTAGACCTATCAAACTTTGCATTTTTTAAAATTGAGATATACTAGTGAAACTATACATTTTTGGAAAGGGTATTGTTTCAGCTATCCAACGATACATAAACCATGAAAATCCGAGCAAAATTGTGGAAGTTATGGCCATTTGAAGTTAACTTATCTTTAAACTCGATTTACAGCTAAACGGAGCGTTGTAGACCTATCAAACTTTGCATTTTTTAAAATTGAGATATACTAGTGAAACTATACATTTTTGGAAAGTGTATTGTTTCAGCTATCCAACGATACATAAACCATGAAAATCCGAGCAAAATTGTGGAAGTTATGGCCATTTGAAGTTAACTTATCTTTAAACTCGATTTACAGCTAAACGGAGCGTTGTAGACCTATCAAACTTTGCATTTTTTAAAATTGAGATATACTAGTGAAACTATACATTTTTGGAAAGGGTATTGTTTCAGCTATCCAACGATACATAAACCATGAAAATCCGAGCAAAATTGTGGAAGTTATGGCCATTTGAAGTTAACTTATCTTTAAACTCGATTTACAGCTAAACGGAGCGTTGTAGACCTATCAAACTTTGCATTTTTTAAAATTGAGATATACTAGTGAAACTATACATTTTTGGAAAGGGTATTGTTTCAGCTATCCAACGATACATAAACCATGAAAATCCGAGCAAAATTGTGGAAGTTATGGCCATTTGAAGTTAACTTATCTTTAAACTCGATTTACAGCTAAACGGAGCGTTGTAGACCTATCAAACTTTGCATTTTTTAAAATTGAGATATACTAGTGAAACTATACATTTTTGGAAAGGGTATTGTTTCAGCTATCCAACGATACATAAACCATGAAAATCCGAGCAAAATTGTGGAAGTTATGGCCATTTGAAGTTAACTTATCTTTAAACTTGATTTACAGCTAAACGGAGCGTTGTAGACCTATCAAACTTTGCATTTTTTAAAATTGAGATATACTAGTGAAACTATACATTTTTGGAAAGGGTATTGTTTCAGCTATCCAACGATACATAAACCATGAAAATCCGAGCAAAATTGTGGAAGTTATGGCCATTTGAAGTTAACTTATCTTTAAACTCGATTTACAGCTAAACGGAGCGTTGTAGACCTATCAAACTTTGCATTTTTTAAAATTGAGATATACTAGTGAAACTATACATTTTTGGAAAGGGTATTGTTTCAGCTATCCAACGATACATAAACCATGAAAATCCGAGCAAAATTGTGGAAGTTATGGCCATTTGAAGTTAACTTATCTTTAAACTCGATTTACAGCTAAACGGAGCGTTGTAGACCTATCAAACTTTGCATTTTTTAAAATTGAGATATACTAGTGAAACTATACATTTTTGGAAAGGGTATTGTTTCAGCTATCCAACGATACATAAACCATGAAAATCCGAGCAAAATTGTGGAAGTTATGGCCATTTGAAGTTAACTTATCTTTAAACTCGATTTACAGCTAAACGGAGCGTTGTAGACCTATCAAACTTTGCATTTTTTAAAATTGAGATATACTAGTGAAACTATACATTTTTGGAAAGGGTATTGTTTCAGCTATCCAACGATACATAAACCATGAAAATCCGAGCAAAATTGTGGAAGTTATGGCCATTTGAAGTTAACTTATCTTTAAACTCGATTTACAGCTAAACGGAGCGTTGTAGACCTATCAAACTTTGCATTTTTTAAAATTGAGATATACTAGTGAAACTATACATTTTTGGAAAGGGTATTGTTTCAGCTATCCAACGATACATAAACCATGAAAATCCGAGCAAAACTGTGGAAGTTATGGCCATTTGAAGTTAACTTATCTTTAAACTTGATTTACAGCTAAACGGAGCGTTGTAGACCTATCAAACTTTGCATTTTTTAAAATTGAGATATACTAGTGAAACTATACATTTTTGGAAAGGGTATTGTTTCAGCTATCCAACGATACATAAACCATGAAAATCCGAGCAAAATTGTGGAAGTTATGGCCATTTGAAGTTAACTTATCTTTAAACTCGATTTACAGCTAAACGGAGCGTTGTAGACCTATCAAACTTTGCATTTTTTAAAATTGAGATATACTAGTGAAACTATACATTTTTGGAAAGGGTATTGTTTCAGCTATCCAACGATACATAAACCATGAAAATCCGAGCAAAATTGTGGAAGTTATGGCCATTTGAAGTTAACTTATCTTTAAACTCGATTTACAGCTAAACGGAGCGTTGTAGACCTATCAAACTTTGCATTTTTTAAAATTGAGATATACTAGTGAAACTATACATTTTTGGAAAGGGTATTGTTTCAGCTATCCAACGATACATAAACCATGAAAATCCGAGCAAAACTGTGGAAGTTATGGCCATTTGAAGTAAACTTATCTTTAAACTTGATTTACAGCTAAACGGAGCGTTGTAGACCTATCAAACTTTGCATTTTTTAAAATTGAGATATACTAGTGAAACTATACATTTTTGGAAAGGGTATTGTTTCAGCTATCCAACGATACATAAACCATGAAAATCCGAGCAAAATTGTGGAAGTTATGGCCATTTGAAGTTAACTTATCTTTAAACTCGATTTACAGCTAAACGGAGCGTTGTAGACCTATCAAACTTTGCATTTTTTAAAATTGAGATATACTAGTGAAACTATACATTTTTGGAAAGGGTATTGTTTCAGCTATCCAACGATACATAAACCATGAAAATCCGAGCAAAATTGTGGAAGTTATGGCCATTTGAAGTTAACTTATCTTTAAACTCGATTTACAGCTAAACGGAGCGTTGTAGACCTATCAAACTTTGCATTTTTTAAAATTGAGATATACTAGTGAAACTATACATTTTTGGAAAGGGTATTGTTTCAGCTATCCAACGATACATAAACCATGAAAATCCGAGCAAAATTGTGGAAGTTATGGCCATTTGAAGTTAACTTATCTTTAAACTTGATTTACAGCTAAACGGAGCGTTGTAGACCTATCAAACTTTGCATTTTTTAAAATTGAGATATACTAGTGAAACTATACATTTTTGGAAAGGGTATTGTTTCAGCTATCCAACGATACATAAACCATGAAAATCCGAGCAAAACTGTGGAAGTTATGGCCATTTGAAGTTAACTTATCTTTAAACTTGATTTACAGCTAAACGGAGCGTTGTAGACCTATCAAACTTTGCATTTTTTAAAATTGAGATATACTAGTGAAACTATACATTTTTGGAAAGTGTATTGTTTCAGCTATCCAACGATACATAAACCATGAAAATCCGAGCAAAACTGTGGAAGTTATGGCCATTTGAAGTTAACTTATCTTTAAACTTGATTTACAGCTAAACGGAGCGTTGTAGACCTATCAAACTTTGCATTTTTTAAAATTGAGATATACTAGTGAAACTATACATTTTTGGAAAGGGTATTGTTTCAGCTATCCAACGATACATAAACCATGAAAATCCGAGCAAAATTGTGGAAGTTATGGCCATTTGAAGTTAACTTATCTTTAAACTCGATTTACAGCTAAACGGAGCGTTGTAGACCTATCAAACTTTGCATTTTTTAAAATTGAGATATACTATTGAAACTATACATTTTTGGAAAGGGTATTGTTTCAGCTATCCAACGATACATAAACCATGAAAATCCGAGCAAAATTGTGGAAGTTATGGCCATTTGAAGTTAACTTATCTTTAAACTCGATTTACAGCTAAACGGAGCGTTGTAGACCTATCAAACTTTGCATTTTTTAAAATTGAGATATACTAGTGAAACTATACATTTTTGGAAAGGGTATTGTTTCAGCTATCCAACGATACATAAACCATGAAAATCCGAGCAAAATTGTGGAAGTTATGGCCATTTGAAGTTAACTTATCTTTAAACTTGATTTACAGCTAAACGGAGCGTTGTAGACCTATCAAACTTTGCATTTTTTAAAATTGAGATATACTAGTGAAACTATACATTTTTGGAAAGGGTATTGTTTCAGCTATCCAACGATACATAAACCATGAAAATCCGAGCAAAACTGTGGAAGTTATGGCCATTTGAAGTTAACTTATCTTTAAACTTGATTTACAGCTAAACGGAGCGTTGTAGACCTATCAAACTTTGCATTTTTTAAAATTGAGATATACTAGTGAAACTATACATTTTTGGAAAGGGTATTGTTTCAGCTATCCAACGATACATAAACCATGAAAATCCGAGCAAAACTGTGGAAGTTATGGCCATTTGAAGTTAACTTATCTTTAAACTTGATTTACAGCTAAACGGAGCGTTGTAGACCTATCAAACTTTGCATTTTTTAAAATTGAGATATACTAGTGAAACTATACATTTTTGGAAAGGGTATTGTTTCAGCTATCCAACGATACATAAACCATGAAAATCCGAGCAAAATTGTGGAAGTTATGGCCATTTGAAGTTAACTTATCTTTAAACTCGATTTACAGCTAAACGGAGCGTTGTAGACCTATCAAACTTTGCATTTTTTAAAATTGAGATATACTAGTGAAACTATACATTTTTGGAAAGGGTATTGTTTCAGCTATCCAACGATACATAAACCATGAAAATCCGAGCAAAATTGTGGAAGTTATGGCCATTTGAAGTTAACTTATCTTTAAACTTGATTTACAGCTAAACGGAGCGTTGTAGACCTATCAAACTTTGCATTTTTTAAAATTGAGATATACTAGTGAAACTATACATTTTTGGAAAGGGTATTGTTTCAGCTATCCAACGATACATAAACCATGAAAATCCGAGCAAAACTGTGGAAGTTATGGCCATTTGAAGTTAACTTATCTTTAAACTTGATTTACAGCTAAACGGAGCGTTGTAGACCTATCAAACTTTGCATTTTTTAAAATTGAGATATACTAGTGAAACTATACATTTTTGGAAAGTGTATTGTTTCAGCTATCCAACGATACATAAACCATGAAAATCCGAGCAAAACTGTGGAAGTTATGGCCATTTGAAGTTAACTTATCTTTAAACTTGATTTACAGCTAAACGGAGCGTTGTAGACCTATCAAACTTTGCATTTTTTAAAATTGAGATATACTAGTGAAACTATACATTTTTGGAAAGGGTATTGTTTCAGCTATCCAACGATACATAAACCATGAAAATCCGAGCAAAATTGTGGAAGTTATGGCCATTTGAAGTTAACTTATCTTTAAACTCGATTTACAGCTAAACGGAGCGTTGTAGACCTATCAAACTTTGCATTTTTTAAAATTGAGATATACTATTGAAACTATACATTTTTGGAAAGGGTATTGTTTCAGCTATCCAACGATACATAAACCATGAAAATCCGAGCAAAATTGTGGAAGTTATGGCCATTTGAAGTTAACTTATCTTTAAACTCGATTTACAGCTAAACGGAGCGTTGTAGACCTATCAAACTTTGCATTTTTTAAAATTGAGATATACTAGTGAAACTATACATTTTTGGAAAGGGTATTGTTTCAGCTATCCAACGATACATAAACCATGAAAATCCGAGCAAAATTGTGGAAGTTATGGCCATTTGAAGTTAACTTATCTTTAAACTTGATTTACAGCTAAACGGAGCGTTGTAGACCTATCAAACTTTGCATTTTTTAAAATTGAGATATACTAGTGAAACTATACATTTTTGGAAAGGGTATTGTTTCAGCTATCCAACGATACATAAACCATGAAAATCCGAGCAAAACTGTGGAAGTTATGGCCATTTGAAGTTAACTTATCTTTAAACTTGATTTACAGCTAAACGGAGCGTTGTAGACCTATCAAACTTTGCATTTTTTAAAATTGAGATATACTAGTGAAACTATACATTTTTGGAAAGGGTATTGTTTCAGCTATCCAACGATACATAAACCATGAAAATCCGAGCAAAACTGTGGAAGTTATGGCCATTTGAAGTTAACTTATCTTTAAACTTGATTTACAGCTAAACGGAGCGTTGTAGACCTATCAAACTTTGCATTTTTTAAAATTGAGATATACTAGTGAAACTATACATTTTTGGAAAGGGTATTGTTTCAGCTATCCAACGATACATAAACCATGAAAATCCGAGCAAAATTGTGGAAGTTATGGCCATTTGAAGTTAACTTATCTTTAAACTTGATTTACAGCTAAACGGAGCGTTGTAGACCTATCAAACTTTGCATTTTTTAAAATTGAGATATACTAGTGAAACTATACATTTTTGGAAAGGGTATTGTTTCAGCTATCCAACGATACATAAACCATGAAAATCCGAGCAAAACTGTGGAAGTTATGGCCATTTGAAGTTAACTTATCTTTAAACTTGATTTACAGCTAAACGGAGCGTTGTAGACCTATCAAACTTTGCATTTTTTAAAATTGAGATATACTAGTGAAACTATACATTTTTGGAAAGGGTATTGTTTCAGCTATCCAACGATACATAAACCATGAAAATCCGAGCAAAACTGTGGAAGTTATGGCCATTTGAAGTTAACTTATCTTTAAACTCGATTTACAGCTAAACGGAGCGTTGTAGACCTATCAAACTTTGCATTTTTTAAAATTGAGATATACTAGTGAAACTATACATTTTTGGAAAGGGTATTGTTTCAGCTATCCAACGATACATAAACCATGAAAATCCGAGCAAAACTGTGGAAGTTATGGCCATTTGAAGTTAACTTATCTTTAAACTCGATTTACAGCTAAACGGAGCTATCCAACGATACATAAACCATGAAAATCCGAGCAAAATTGTGGAAGTTATGGCCATTTGAAGTTAACTTATCTTTAAACTCGATTTACAGCTAAACGGAGCGTTGTAGACCTATCAAACTTTGCATTTTTTAAAATTGAGATATACTAGTGAAACTATACATTTTTGGAAAGGGTATTGTTTCAGCTATCCAACGATACATAAACCATGAAAATCCGAGCAAAATTGTGGAAGTTATGGCCATTTGAAGTTAACTTATCTTTAAACTTGATTTACAGCTAAACGGAGCGTTGTAGACCTATCAAACTTTGCATTTTTTAAAATTGAGATATACTAGTGAAACTATACATTTTTGGAAAGGGTATTGTTTCAGCTATCCAACGATACATAAACCATGAAAATCCGAGCAAAACTGTGGAAGTTATGGCCATTTGAAGTTAACTTATCTTTAAACTTGATTTACAGCTAAACGGAGCGTTGTAGACCTATCAAACTTTGCATTTTTTAAAATTGAGATATACTAGTGAAACTATACATTTTTGGAAAGTGTATTGTTTCAGCTATCCAACGATACATAAACCATGAAAATCCGAGCAAAATTGTGGAAGTTATGGCCATTTGAAGTTAACTTATCTTTAAACTCGATTTACAGCTAAACGGAGCGTTGTAGACCTATCAAACTTTGCATTTTTTAAAATTGAGATATACTAGTGAAACTATACATTTTTGGAAAGGGTATTGTTTCAGCTATCCAACGATACATAAACCATGAAAATCCGAGCAAAACTGTGGAAGTTATGGCCATTTGAAGTTAACTTATCTTTAAACTTGATTTACAGCTAAACGGAGCGTTGTAGACCTATCAAACTTTGCATTTTTTAAAATTGAGATATACTAGTGAAACTATACATTTTTGGAAAGGGTATTGTTTCAGCTATCCAACGATACATAAACCATGAAAATCCGAGCAAAATTGTGGAAGTTATGGCCATTTGAAGTTAACTTATCTTTAAACTTGATTTACAGCTAAACGGAGCGTTGTAGACCTATCAAACTTTGCATTTTTTAAAATTGAGATATACTAGTGAAACTATACATTTTTGGAAAGGGTATTGTTTCAGCTATCCAACGATACATAAACCATGAAAATCCGAGCAAAACTGTGGAAGTTATGGCCATTTGAAGTTAACTTATCTTTAAACTTGATTTACAGCTAAACGGAGCGTTGTAGACCTATCAAACTTTGCATTTTTTAAAATTGAGATATACTAGTGAAACTATACATTTTTGGAAAGGGTATTGTTTCAGCTATCCAACGATACATAAACCATGAAAATCCGAGCAAAATTGTGGAAGTTATGGCCATTTGAAGTTAACTTATCTTTAAACTCGATTTACAGCTAAACGGAGCGTTGTAGACCTATCAAACTTTGCATTTTTTAAAATTGAGATATACTAGTGAAACTATACATTTTTGGAAAGGGTATTGTTTCAGCTATCCAACGATACATAAACCATGAAAATCCGAGCAAAACTGTGGAAGTTATGGCCATTTGAAGTTAACTTATCTTTAAACTTGATTTACAGCTAAACGGAGCGTTGTAGACCTATCAAACTTTGCATTTTTTAAAATTGAGATATACTAGTGAAACTATACATTTTTGGAAAGTGTATTGTTTCAGCTATCCAACGATACATAAACCATGAAAATCCGAGCAAAATTGTGGAAGTTATGGCCATTTGAAGTTAACTTATCTTTAAACTCGATTTACAGCTAAACGGAGCGTTGTAGACCTATCAAACTTTGCATTTTTTAAAATTGAGATATACTAGTGAAACTATACATTTTTGGAAAGTGTATTGTTTCAGCTATCCAACGATACATAAACCATGAAAATCCGAGCAAAATTGTGGAGGTTATGGCCATTTGAAGTTAACTTATCTTTAAACTCGATTTACAGCTAAACGGAGCGTTGTAGACCTATCAAACTTTGCATTTTTTAAAATTGAGATATACTAGTGAAACTATACATTTTTGGAAAGGGTATTGTTTCAGCTATCCAACGATACATAAACCATGAAAATCCGAGCAAAATTGTGGAAGTTATGGCCATTTGAAGTTAACTTATCTTTAAACTTGATTTACAGCTAAACGGAGCGTTGTAGACCTATCAAACTTTGCATTTTTTAAAATTGAGATATACTAGTGAAACTATACATTTTTGGAAAGGGTATTGTTTCAGCTATCCAACGATACATAAACCATGAAAATCCGAGCAAAACTGTGGAAGTTATGGCCATTTGAAGTTAACTTATCTTTAAACTCGATTTACAGCTAAACGGAGCGTTGTAGACCTATCAAACTTTGCATTTTTTAAAATTGAGATATACTAGTGAAACTATACATTTTTGGAAAGTGTATTGTTTCAGCTATCCAACGATACATAAACCATGAAAATCCGAGCAAAATTGTGGAGGTTATGGCCATTTGAAGTTAACTTATCTTTAAACTCGATTTACAGCTAAACGGAGCGTTGTAGACCTATCAAACTTTGCATTTTTTAAAATTGAGATATACTAGTGAAACTATACATTTTTGGAAAGGGTATTGTTTCAGCTATCCAACGATACATAAACCATGAAAATCCGAGCAAAATTGTGGAAGTTATGGCCATTTGAAGTTAACTTATCTTTAAACTTGATTTACAGCTAAACGGAGCGTTGTAGACCTATCAAACTTTGCATTTTTTAAAATTGAGATATACTAGTGAAACTATACATTTTTGGAAAGGGTATTGTTTCAGCTATCCAACGATACATAAACCATGAAAATCCGAGCAAAACTGTGGAAGTTATGGCCATTTGAAGTTAACTTATCTTTAAACTTGATTTACAGCTAAACGGAGCGTTGTAGACCTATCAAACTTTGCATTTTTTAAAATTGAGATATACTAGTGAAACTATACATTTTTGGAAAGTGTATTGTTTCAGCTATCCAACGATACATAAACCATGAAAATCCGAGCAAAATTGTGGAAGTTATGGCCATTTGAAGTTAACTTATCTTTAAACTCGATTTACAGCTAAACGGAGCGTTGTAGACCTATCAAACTTTGCATTTTTTAAAATTGAGATATACTAGTGAAACTATACATTTTTGGAAAGGGTATTGTTTCAGCTATCCAACGATACATAAACCATGAAAATCCGAGCAAAACTGTGGAAGTTATGGCCATTTGAAGTTAACTTATCTTTAAACTTGATTTACAGCTAAACGGAGCGTTGTAGACCTATCAAACTTTGCATTTTTTAAAATTGAGATATACTAGTGAAACTATACATTTTTGGAAAGTGTATTGTTTCAGCTATCCAACGATACATAAACCATGAAAATCCGAGCAAAATTGTGGAAGTTATGGCCATTTGAAGTTAACTTATCTTTAAACTCGATTTACAGCTAAACGGAGCGTTGTAGACCTATCAAACTTTGCATTTTTTAAAATTGAGATATACTAGTGAAACTATACATTTTTGGAAAGGGTATTGTTTCAGCTATCCAACGATACATAAACCATGAAAATCCGAGCAAAATTGTGGAAGTTATGGCCATTTGAAGTTAACTTATCTTTAAACTCGATTTACAGCTAAACGGAGCGTTGTAGACCTATCAAACTTTGCATTTTTTAAAATTGAGATATACTAGTGAAACTATACATTTTTGGAAAGGGTATTGTTTCAGCTATCCAACGATACATAAACCATGAAAATCCGAGCAAAACTGTGGAAGTTATGGCCATTTGAAGTTAACTTATCTTTAAACTTGATTTACAGCTAAACGGAGCGTTGTAGACCTATCAAACTTTGCATTTTTTAAAATTGAGATATACTAGTGAAACTATACATTTTTGGAAAGGGTATTGTTTCAGCTATCCAACGATACATAAACCATGAAAATCCGAGCAAAATTGTGGAAGTTATGGCCATTTGAAGTTAACTTATCTTTAAACTTGATTTACAGCTAAACGGAGCGTTGTAGACCTATCAAACTTTGCATTTTTTAAAATTGAGATATACTAGTGAAACTATACATTTTTGGAAAGGGTATTGTTTCAGCTATCCAACGATACATAAACCATGAAAATCCGAGCAAAACTGTGGAAGTTATGGCCATTTGAAGTTAACTTATCTTTAAACTTGATTTACAGCTAAACGGAGCGTTGTAGACCTATCAAACTTTGCATTTTTTAAAATTGAGATATACTAGTGAAACTATACATTTTTGGAAAGTGTATTGTTTCAGCTATCCAACGATACATAAACCATGAAAATCCGAGCAAAATTGTGGAAGTTATGGCCATTTGAAGTTAACTTATCTTTAAACTCGATTTACAGCTAAACGGAGCGTTGTAGACCTATCAAACTTTGCATTTTTTAAAATTGAGATATACTAGTGAAACTATACATTTTTGGAAAGGGTATTGTTTCAGCTATCCAACGATACATAAACCATGAAAATCCGAGCAAAACTGTGGAAGTTATGGCCATTTGAAGTTAACTTATCTTTAAACTTGATTTACAGCTAAACGGAGCGTTGTAGACCTATCAAACTTTGCATTTTTTAAAATTGAGATATACTAGTGAAACTATACATTTTTGGAAAGGGTATTGTTTCAGCTATCCAACGATACATAAACCATGAAAATCCGAGCAAAACTGTGGAAGTTATGGCCATTTGAAGTTAACTTATCTTTAAACTCGATTTACAGCTAAACGGAGCGTTGTAGACCTATCAAACTTTGCATTTTTTAAAATTGAGATATACTAGTGAAACTATACATTTTTGGAAAGGGTATTGTTTCAGCTATCCAACGATACATAAACCATGAAAATCCGAGCAAAATTGTGGAAGTTATGGCCATTTGAAGTTAACTTATCTTTAAACTTGATTTACAGCTAAACGGAGCGTTGTAGACCTATCAAACTTTGCATTTTTTAAAATTGAGATATACTAGTGAAACTATACATTTTTGGAAAGGGTATTGTTTCAGCTATCCAACGATACATAAACCATGAAAATCCGAGCAAAATTGTGGAAGTTATGGCCATTTGAAGTTAACTTATCTTTAAACTTGATTTACAGCTAAACGGAGCGTTGTAGACCTATCAAACTTTGCATTTTTTAAAATTGAGATATACTAGTGAAACTATACATTTTTGGAAAGGGTATTGTTTCAGCTATCCAACGATACATAAACCATGAAAATCCGAGCAAAATTGTGGAAGTTATGGCCATTTGAAGTTAACTTATCTTTAAACTCGATTTACAGCTAAACGGAGCGTTGTAGACCTATCAAACTTTGCATTTTTTAAAATTGAGATATACTAGTGAAACTATACATTTTTGGAAAGTGTATTGTTTCAGCTATCCAACGATACATAAACCATGAAAATCCGAGCAAAATTGTGGAAGTTATGGCCATTTGAAGTTAACTTATCTTTAAACTCGATTTACAGCTAAACGGAGCGTTGTAGACCTATCAAACTTTGCATTTTTTAAAATTGAGATATACTAGTGAAACTATACATTTTTGGAAAGGGTATTGTTTCAGCTATCCAACGATACATAAACCATGAAAATCCGAGCAAAATTGTGGAAGTTATGGCCATTTGAAGTTAACTTATCTTTAAACTCGATTTACAGCTAAACGGAGCGTTGTAGACCTATCAAACTTTGCATTTTTTAAAATTGAGATATACTAGTGAAACTATACATTTTTGGAAAGTGTATTGTTTCAGCTATCCAACGATACATAAACCATGAAAATCCGAGCAAAATTGTGGAAGTTATGGCCATTTGAAGTTAACTTATCTTTAAACTCGATTTACAGCTAAACGGAGCGTTGTAGACCTATCAAACTTTGCATTTTTTAAAATTGAGATATACTAGTGAAACTATACATTTTTGGAAAGGGTATTGTTTCAGCTATCCAACGATACATAAACCATGAAAATCCGAGCAAAATTGTGGAAGTTATGGCCATTTGAAGTTAACTTATCTTTAAACTCGATTTACAGCTAAACGGAGCGTTGTAGACCTATCAAACTTTGCATTTTTTAAAATTGAGATATACTAGTGAAACTATACATTTTTGGAAAGGGTATTGTTTCAGCTATCCAACGATACATAAACCATGAAAATCCGAGCAAAATTGTGGAAGTTATGGCCATTTGAAGTTAACTTATCTTTAAACTCGATTTACAGCTAAACGGAGCGTTGTAGACCTATCAAACTTTGCATTTTTTAAAATTGAGATATACTAGTGAAACTATACATTTTTGGAAAGGGTATTGTTTCAGCTATCCAACGATACATAAACCATGAAAATCCGAGCAAAATTGTGGAAGTTATGGCCATTTGAAGTTAACTTATCTTTAAACTCGATTTACAGCTAAACGGAGCGTTGTAGACCTATCAAACTTTGCATTTTTTAAAATTGAGATATACTAGTGAAACTATACATTTTTGGAAAGGGTATTGTTTCAGCTATCCAACGATACATAAACCATGAAAATCCGAGCAAAATTGTGGAAGTTATGGCCATTTGAAGTTAACTTATCTTTAAACTCGATTTACAGCTAAACGGAGCGTTGTAGACCTATCAAACTTTGCATTTTTTAAAATTGAGATATACTAGTGAAACTATACATTTTTGGAAAGGGTATTGTTTCAGCTATCCAACGATACATAAACCATGAAAATCCGAGCAAAATTGTGGAAGTTATGGCCATTTGAAGTTAACTTATCTTTAAACTCGATTTACAGCTAAACGGAGCGTTGTAGACCTATCAAACTTTGCATTTTTTAAAATTGAGATATACTAGTGAAACTATACATTTTTGGAAAGGGTATTGTTTCAGCTATCCAACGATACATAAACCATGAAAATCCGAGCAAAATTGTGGAAGTTATGGCCATTTGAAGTTAACTTATCTTTAAACTCGATTTACAGCTAAACGGAGCGTTGTAGACCTATCAAACTTTGCATTTTTTAAAATTGAGATATACTAGTGAAACTATACATTTTTGGAAAGGGTATTGTTTCAGCTATCCAACGATACATAAACCATGAAAATCCGAGCAAAATTGTGGAAGTTATGGCCATTTGAAGTTAACTTATCTTTAAACTCGATTTACAGCTAAACGGAGCGTTGTAGACCTATCAAACTTTGCATTTTTTAAAATTGAGATATACTAGTGAAACTATACATTTTTGGAAAGGGTATTGTTTCAGCTATCCAACGATACATAAACCATGAAAATCCGAGCAAAATTGTGGAAGTTATGGCCATTTGAAGTTAACTTATCTTTAAACTCGATTTACAGCTAAACGGAGCGTTGTAGACCTATCAAACTTTGCATTTTTTAAAATTGAGATATACTAGTGAAACTATACATTTTTGGAAAGGGTATTGTTTCAGCTATCCAACGATACATAAACCATGAAAATCCGAGCAAAATTGTGGAAGTTATGGCCATTTGAAGTTAACTTATCTTTAAACTCGATTTACAGCTAAACGGAGCGTTGTAGACCTATCAAACTTTGCATTTTTTAAAATTGAGATATACTAGTGAAACTATACATTTTTGGAAAGGGTATTGTTTCAGCTATCCAACGATACATAAACCATGAAAATCCGAGCAAAATTGTGGAAGTTATGGCCATTTGAAGTTAACTTATCTTTAAACTCGATTTACAGCTAAACGGAGCGTTGTAGACCTATCAAACTTTGCATTTTTTAAAATTGAGATATACTAGTGAAACTATACATTTTTGGAAAGGGTATTGTTTCAGCTATCCAACGATACATAAACCATGAAAATCCGAGCAAAATTGTGGAAGTTATGGCCATTTGAAGTTAACTTATCTTTAAACTCGATTTACAGCTAAACGGAGCGTTGTAGACCTATCAAACTTTGCATTTTTTAAAATTGAGATATACTAGTGAAACTATACATTTTTGGAAAGGGTATTGTTTCAGCTATCCAACGATACATAAACCATGAAAATCCGAGCAAAATTGTGGAAGTTATGGCCATTTGAAGTTAACTTATCTTTAAACTCGATTTACAGCTAAACGGAGCGTTGTAGACCTATCAAACTTTGCATTTTTTAAAATTGAGATATACTAGTGAAACTATACATTTTTGGAAAGTGTATTGTTTCAGCTATCCAACGATACATAAACCATGAAAATCCGAGCAAAATTGTGGAAGTTATGGCCATTTGAAGTTAACTTATCTTTAAACTCGATTTACAGCTAAACGGAGCGTTGTAGACCTATCAAACTTTGCATTTTTTAAAATTGAGATATACTAGTGAAACTATACATTTTTGGAAAGGGTATTGTTTCAGCTATCCAACGATACATAAACCATGAAAATCCGAGCAAAATTGTGGAAGTTATGGCCATTTGAAGTTAACTTATCTTTAAACTCGATTTACAGCTAAACGGAGCGTTGTAGACCTATCAAACTTTGCATTTTTTAAAATTGAGATATACTAGTGAAACTATACATTTTTGGAAAGTGTATTGTTTCAGCTATCCAACGATACATAAACCATGAAAATCCGAGCAAAATTGTGGAAGTTATGGCCATTTGAAGTTAACTTATCTTTAAACTCGATTTACAGCTAAACGGAGCGTTGTAGACCTATCAAACTTTGCATTTTTTAAAATTGAGATATACTAGTGAAACTATACATTTTTGGAAAGGGTATTGTTTCAGCTATCCAACGATACATAAACCATGAAAATCCGAGCAAAATTGTGGAAGTTATGGCCATTTGAAGTTAACTTATCTTTAAACTCGATTTACAGCTAAACGGAGCGTTGTAGACCTATCAAACTTTGCATTTTTTAAAATTGAGATATACTAGTGAAACTATACATTTTTGGAAAGGGTATTGTTTCAGCTATCCAACGATACATAAACCATGAAAATCCGAGCAAAATTGTGGAAGTTATGGCCATTTGAAGTTAACTTATCTTTAAACTCGATTTACAGCTAAACGGAGCGTTGTAGACCTATCAAACTTTGCATTTTTTAAAATTGAGATATACTAGTGAAACTATACATTTTTGGAAAGGGTATTGTTTCAGCTATCCAACGATACATAAACCATGAAAATCCGAGCAAAATTGTGGAAGTTATGGCCATTTGAAGTTAACTTATCTTTAAACTCGATTTACAGCTAAACGGAGCGTTGTAGACCTTTCAAACTTTGCATTTTTTAAAATTGAGATATACTAGTGAAACTATACATTTTTGGAAAGTGTATTGTTTCAGCTATCCAACGATACATAAACCATGAAAATCCGAGCAAAATTGTGGAAGTTATGGCCATTTGAAGTTAACTTATCTTTAAACTCGATTTACAGCTAAACGGAGCGTTGTAGACCTATCAAACTTTGCATTTTTTTAAAATTGAGATATACTAGTGAAACTATACATTTTTGGAAAGGGTATTGTTTCAGCTATCCAACGATACATAAACCATGAAAATCCGAGCAAAATTGTGGAAGTTATGGCCATTTGAAGTTAACTTATCTTTAAACTCGATTTACAGCTAAACGGAGCGTTGTAGACCTATCAAACTTTGCATTTTTTAAAATTGAGATATACTAGTGAAACTATACATTTTTGGAAAGGGTATTGTTTCAGCTATCCAACGATACATAAACCATGAAAATCCGAGCAAAATTGTGGAAGTTATGGCCATTTGAAGTTAACTTATCTTTAAACTCGATTTACAGCTAAACGGAGCGTTGTAGACCTATCAAACTTTGCATTTTTTAAAATTGAGATATACTAGTGAAACTATACATTTTTGGAAAGGGTATTGTTTCAGCTATCCAACGATACATAAACCATGAAAATCCGAGCAAAATTGTGGAAGTTATGGCCATTTGAAGTTAACTTATCTTTAAACTCGATTTACAGCTAAACGGAGCGTTGTAGACCTATCAAACTTTGCATTTTTTAAAATTGAGATATACTAGTGAAACTATACATTTTTGGAAAGGGTATTGTTTCAGCTATCCAACGATACATAAACCATGAAAATCCGAGCAAAATTGTGGAAGTTATGGCCATTTGAAGTTAACTTATCTTTAAACTCGATTTACAGCTAAACGGAGCGTTGTAGACCTATCAAACTTTGCATTTTTTAAAATTGAGATATACTAGTGAAACTATACATTTTTGGAAAGTGTATTGTTTCAGCTATCCAACGATACATAAACCATGAAAATCCGAGCAAAATTGTGGAAGTTATGGCCATTTGAAGTTAACTTATCTTTAAACTCGATTTACAGCTAAACGGAGCGTTGTAGACCTATCAAACTTTGCATTTTTTAAAATTGAGATATACTAGTGAAACTATACATTTTTGGAAAGGGTATTGTTTCAGCTATCCAACGATACATAAACCATGAAAATCCGAGCAAAATTGTGGAAGTTATGGCCATTTGAAGTTAACTTATCTTTAAACTCGATTTACAGCTAAACGGAGCGTTGTAGACCTATCAAACTTTGCATTTTTTAAAATTGAGATATACTAGTGAAACTATACATTTTTGGAAAGTGTATTGTTTCAGCTATCCAACGATACATAAACCATGAAAATCCGAGCAAAATTGTGGAAGTTATGGCCATTTGAAGTTAACTTATCTTTAAACTCGATTTACAGCTAAACGGAGCGTTGTAGACCTATCAAACTTTGCATTTTTTAAAATTGAGATATACTAGTGAAACTATACATTTTTGGAAAGGGTATTGTTTCAGCTATCCAACGATACATAAACCATGAAAATCCGAGCAAAATTGTGGAAGTTATGGCCATTTGAAGTTAACTTATCTTTAAACTCGATTTACAGCTAAACGGAGCGTTGTAGACCTATCAAACTTTGCATTTTTTAAAATTGAGATATACTAGTGAAACTATACATTTTTGGAAAGGGTATTGTTTCAGCTATCCAACGATACATAAACCATGAAAATCCGAGCAAAATTGTGGAAGTTATGGCCATTTGAAGTTAACTTATCTTTAAACTCGATTTACAGCTAAACGGAGCGTTGTAGACCTATCAAACTTTGCATTTTTTAAAATTGAGATATACTAGTGAAACTATACATTTTTGGAAAGGGTATTGTTTCAGCTATCCAACGATACATAAACCATGAAAATCCGAGCAAAATTGTGGAAGTTATGGCCATTTGAAGTTAACTTATCTTTAAACTTGATTTACAGCTAAACGGAGCGTTGTAGACCTATCAAACTTTGCATTTTTTAAAATTGAGATATACTAGTGAAACTATACATTTTTGGAAAGGGTATTGTTTCAGCTATCCAACGATACATAAACCATGAAAATCCGAGCAAAACTGTGGAAGTTATGGCCATTTGAAGTTAACTTATCTTTAAACTTGATTTACAGCTAAACGGAGCGTTGTAGACCTATCAAACTTTGCATTTTTTAAAATTGAGATATACTAGTGAAACTATACATTTTTGGAAAGGGTATTGTTTCAGCTATCCAACGATACATAAACCATGAAAATCCGAGCAAAATTGTGGAAGTTATGGCCATTTGAAGTTAACTTATCTTTAAACTCGATTTACAGCTAAACGGAGCGTTGTAGACCTATCAAACTTTGCATTTTTTAAAATTGAGATATACTAGTGAAACTATACATTTTTGGAAAGGGTATTGTTTCAGCTATCCAACGATACATAAACCATGAAAATCCGAGCAAAACTGTGGAAGTTATGGCCATTTGAAGTTAACTTATCTTTAAACTCGATTTACAGCTAAACGGAGCGTTGTAGACCTATCAAACTTTGCATTTTTTAAAATTGAGATATACTAGTGAAACTATACATTTTTGGAAAGTGTATTGTTTCAGCTATCCAACGATACATAAACCATGAAAATCCGAGCAAAATTGTGGAAGTTATGGCCATTTGAAGTTAACTTATCTTTAAACTCGATTTACAGCTAAACGGAGCGTTGTAGACCTATCAAACTTTGCATTTTTTAAAATTGAGATATACTAGTGAAACTATACATTTTTGGAAAGTGTATTGTTTCAGCTATCCAACGATACATAAACCATGAAAATCCGAGCAAAATTGTGGAAGTTATGGCCATTTGAAGTTAACTTATCTTTAAACTCGATTTACAGCTAAACGGAGCGTTGTAGACCTATCAAACTTTGCATTTTTTAAAATTGAGATATACTAGTGAAACTATACATTTTTGGAAAGGGTATTGTTTCAGCTATCCAACGATACATAAACCATGAAAATCCGAGCAAAATTGTGGAAGTTATGGCCATTTGAAGTTAACTTATCTTTAAACTCGATTTACAGCTAAACGGAGCGTTGTAGACCTATCAAACTTTGCATTTTTTAAAATTGAGATATACTAGTGAAACTATACATTTTTGGAAAGGGTATTGTTTCAGCTATCCAACGATACATAAACCATGAAAATCCGAGCAAAATTGTGGAAGTTATGGCCATTTGAAGTTAACTTATCTTTAAACTCGATTTACAGCTAAACGGAGCGTTGTAGACCTATCAAACTTTGCATTTTTTAAAATTGAGATATACTAGTGAAACTATACATTTTTGGAAAGTGTATTGTTTCAGCTATCCAACGATACATAAACCATGAAAATCCGAGCAAAATTGTGGAAGTTATGGCCATTTGAAGTTAACTTATCTTTAAACTCGATTTACAGCTAAACGGAGCGTTGTAGACCTATCAAACTTTGCATTTTTTAAAATTGAGATATACTAGTGAAACTATACATTTTTGGAAAGGGTATTGTTTCAGCTATCCAACGATACATAAACCATGAAAATCCGAGCAAAATTGTGGAAGTTATGGCCATTTGAAGTTAACTTATCTTTAAACTCGATTTACAGCTAAACGGAGCGTTGTAGACCTATCAAACTTTGCATTTTTTAAAATTGAGATATACTAGTGAAACTATACATTTTTGGAAAGGGTATTGTTTCAGCTATCCAACGATACATAAACCATGAAAATCCGAGCAAAATTGTGGAAGTTATGGCCATTTGAAGTTAACTTATCTTTAAACTCGATTTACAGCTAAACGGAGCGTTGTAGACCTATCAAACTTTGCATTTTTTAAAATTGAGATATACTAGTGAAACTATACATTTTTGGAAAGGGTATTGTTTCAGCTATCCAACGATACATAAACCATGAAAATCCGAGCAAAATTGTGGAAGTTATGGCCATTTGAAGTTAACTTATCTTTAAACTCGATTTACAGCTAAACGGAGCGTTGTAGACCTATCAAACTTTGCATTTTTTAAAATTGAGATATACTAGTGAAACTATACATTTTTGGAAAGGGTATTGTTTCAGCTATCCAACGATACATAAACCATGAAAATCCGAGCAAAATTGTGGAAGTTATGGCCATTTGAAGTTAACTTATCTTTAAACTCGATTTACAGCTAAACGGAGCGTTGTAGACCTATCAAACTTTGCATTTTTTAAAATTGAGATATACTAGTGAAACTATACATTTTTGGAAAGGGTATTGTTTCAGCTATCCAACGATACATAAACCATGAAAATCCGAGCAAAATTGTGGAAGTTATGGCCATTTGAAGTTAACTTATCTTTAAACTCGATTTACAGCTAAACGGAGCGTTGTAGACCTATCAAACTTTGCATTTTTTAAAATTGAGATATACTAGTGAAACTATACATTTTTGGAAAGTGTATTGTTTCAGCTATCCAACGATACATAAACCATGAAAATCCGAGCAAAATTGTGGAAGTTATGGCCATTTGAAGTTAACTTATCTTTAAACTCGATTTACAGCTAAACGGAGCGTTGTAGACCTATCAAACTTTGCATTTTTTAAAATTGAGATATACTAGTGAAACTATACATTTTTGGAAAGGGTATTGTTTCAGCTATCCAACGATACATAAACCATGAAAATCCGAGCAAAATTGTGGAAGTTATGGCCATTTGAAGTTAACTTATCTTTAAACTCGATTTACAGCTAAACGGAGCGTTGTAGACCTATCAAACTTTGCATTTTTTAAAATTGAGATATACTAGTGAAACTATACATTTTTGGAAAGGGTATTGTTTCAGCTATCCAACGATACATAAACCATGAAAATCCGAGCAAAATTGTGGAAGTTATGGCCATTTGAAGTTAACTTATCTTTAAACTCGATTTACAGCTAAACGGAGCGTTGTAGACCTATCAAACTTTGCATTTTTTAAAATTGAGATATACTAGTGAAACTATACATTTTTGGAAAGGGTATTGTTTCAGCTATCCAACGATACATAAACCATGAAAATCCGAGCAAAATTGTGGAAGTTATGGCCATTTGAAGTTAACTTATCTTTAAACTCGATTTACAGCTAAACGGAGCGTTGTAGACCTATCAAACTTTGCATTTTTTAAAATTGAGATATACTAGTGAAACTATACATTTTTGGAAAGGGTATTGTTTCAGCTATCCAACGATACATAAACCATGAAAATCCGAGCAAAATTGTGGAAGTTATGGCCATTTGAAGTTAACTTATCTTTAAACTCGATTTACAGCTAAACGGAGCGTTGTAGACCTATCAAACTTTGCATTTTTTAAAATTGAGATATACTAGTGAAACTATACATTTTTGGAAAGTGTATTGTTTCAGCTATCCAACGATACATAAACCATGAAAATCCGAGCAAAATTGTGGAAGTTATGGCCATTTGAAGTTAACTTATCTTTAAACTCGATTTACAGCTAAACGGAGCGTTGTAGACCTATCAAACTTTGCATTTTTTAAAATCGAGATATACTAGTGAAACTATACATTTTTGGAAAGGGTATTGTTTCAGCTATCCAACGATACATAAACCATGAAAATCCGAGCAAAATTGTGGAAGTTATGGCCATTTGAAGTTAACTTATCTTTAAACTCGATTTACAGCTAAACGGAGCGTTGTAGACCTATCAAACTTTGCATTTTTTAAAATTGAGATATACTAGTGAAACTATACATTTTTGGAAAGGGTATTGTTTCAGCTATCCAACGATACATAAACCATGAAAATCCGAGCAAAATTGTGGAAGTTATGGCCATTTGAAGTTAACTTATCTTTAAACTCGATTTACAGCTAAACGGAGCGTTGTAGACCTATCAAACTTTGCATTTTTTAAAATTGAGATATACTAGTGAAACTATACATTTTTGGAAAGGGTATTGTTTCAGCTATCCAACGATACATAAACCATGAAAATCCGAGCAAAATTGTGGAAGTTATGGCCATTTGAAGTTAACTTATCTTTAAACTCGATTTACAGCTAAACGGAGCGTTGTAGACCTATCAAACTTTGCATTTTTTAAAATTGAGATATACTAGTGAAACTATACATTTTTGGAAAGTGTATTGTTTCAGCTATCCAACGATACATAAACCATGAAAATCCGAGCAAAATTGTGGAAGTTATGGCCATTTGAAGTTAACTTATCTTTAAACTCGATTTACAGCTAAACGGAGCGTTGTAGACCTATCAAACTTTGCATTTTTTAAAATTGAGATATACTAGTGAAACTATACATTTTTGGAAAGGGTATTGTTTCAGCTATCCAACGATACATAAACCATGAAAATCCGAGCAAAATTGTGGAAGTTATGGCCATTTGAAGTTAACTTATCTTTAAACTCGATTTACAGCTAAACGGAGCGTTGTAGACCTATCAAACTTTGCATTTTTTAAAATTGAGATATACTAGTGAAACTATACATTTTTGGAAAGGGTATTGTTTCAGCTATCCAACGATACATAAACCATGAAAATCCGAGCAAAATTGTGGAAGTTATGGCCATTTGAAGTTAACTTATCTTTAAACTCGATTTACAGCTAAACGGAGCGTTGTAGACCTATCAAACTTTGCATTTTTTAAAATTGAGATATACTAGTGAAACTATACATTTTTGGAAAGGGTATTGTTTCAGCTATCCAACGATACATAAACCATGAAAATCCGAGCAAAATTGTGGAAGTTATGGCCATTTGAAGTTAACTTATCTTTAAACTCGATTTACAGCTAAACGGAGCGTTGTAGACCTATCAAACTTTGCATTTTTTAAAATTGAGATATACTAGTGAAACTATACATTTTTGGAAAGGGTATTGTTTCAGCTATCCAACGATACATAAACCATGAAAATCCGAGCAAAATTGTGGAAGTTATGGCCATTTGAAGTTAACTTATCTTTAAACTCGATTTACAGCTAAACGGAGCGTTGTAGACCTATCAAACTTTGCATTTTTTAAAATTGAGATATACTAGTGAAACTATACATTTTTGGAAAGGGTATTGTTTCAGCTATCCAACGATACATAAACCATGAAAATCCGAGCAAAATTGTGGAAGTTATGGCCATTTGAAGTTAACTTATCTTTAAACTCGATTTACAGCTAAACGGAGCGTTGTAGACCTATCAAACTTTGCATTTTTTAAAATTGAGATATACTAGTGAAACTATACATTTTTGGAAAGTGTATTGTTTCAGCTATCCAACGATACATAAACCATGAAAATCCGAGCAAAATTGTGGAAGTTATGGCCATTTGAAGTTAACTTATCTTTAAACTCGATTTACAGCTAAACGGAGCGTTGTAGACCTATCAAACTTTGCATTTTTTAAAATTGAGATATACTAGTGAAACTATACATTTTTGGAAAGGGTATTGTTTCAGCTATCCAACGATACATAAACCATGAAAATCCGAGCAAAATTGTGGAAGTTATGGCCATTTGAAGTTAACTTATCTTTAAACTCGATTTACAGCTAAACGGAGCGTTGTAGACCTATCAAACTTTGCATTTTTTAAAATTGAGATATACTAGTGAAACTATACATTTTTGGAAAGGGTATTGTTTCAGCTATCCAACGATACATAAACCATGAAAATCCGAGCAAAATTGTGGAAGTTATGGCCATTTGAAGTTAACTTATCTTTAAACTCGATTTACAGCTAAACGGAGCGTTGTAGACCTATCAAACTTTGCATTTTTTAAAATTGAGATATACTAGTGAAACTATACATTTTTGGAAAGTGTATTGTTTCAGCTATCCAACGATACATAAACCATGAAAATCCGAGCAAAATTGTGGAAGTTATGGCCATTTGAAGTTAACTTATCTTTAAACTCGATTTACAGCTAAACGGAGCGTTGTAGACCTATCAAACTTTGCATTTTTTAAAATTGAGATATACTAGTGAAACTATACATTTTTGGAAAGGGTATTGTTTCAGCTATCCAACGATACATAAACCATGAAAATCCGAGCAAAATTGTGGAAGTTATGGCCATTTGAAGTTAACTTATCTTTAAACTCGATTTACAGCTAAACGGAGCGTTGTAGACCTATCAAACTTTGCATTTTTTAAAATTGAGATATACTAGTGAAACTATACATTTTTGGAAAGTGTATTGTTTCAGCTATCCAACGATACATAAACCATGAAAATCCGAGCAAAATTGTGGAAGTTATGGCCATTTGAAGTTAACTTATCTTTAAACTCGATTTACAGCTAAACGGAGCGTTGTAGACCTATCAAACTTTGCATTTTTTAAAATTGAGATATACTAGTGAAACTATACATTTTTGGAAAGGGTATTGTTTCAGCTATCCAACGATACATAAACCATGAAAATCCGAGCAAAATTGTGGAAGTTATGGCCATTTGAAGTTAACTTATCTTTAAACTCGATTTACAGCTAAACGGAGCGTTGTAGACCTATCAAACTTTGCATTTTTTAAAATTGAGATATACTAGTGAAACTATACATTTTTGGAAAGTGTATTGTTTCAGCTATCCAACGATACATAAACCATGAAAATCCGAGCAAAATTGTGGAAGTTATGGCCATTTGAAGTTAACTTATCTTTAAACTCGATTTACAGCTAAACGGAGCGTTGTAGACCTATCAAACTTGCATTTTTTACAGCTAAACGGAGCGTTGTAGACCTATCAAACTTTGCATTTTTTAAAATTGAGATATACTAGTGAAACTATACATTTTTGGAAAGTGTATTGTTTCAGCTATCCAACGATACATAAACCATGAAAATCCGAGCAAAATTGTGGAAGTTATGGCCATTTGAAGTTAACTTATCTTTAAACTCGATTTACAGCTAAACGGAGCGTTGTAGACCTATCAAACTTGCATTTTTTACAGCTAAACGGAGCGTTGTAGACCTATCAAACTTTGCATTTTTTAAAATTGAGATATACTAGTGAAACTATACATTTTTGGAAAGTGTATTGTTTCAGCTATCCAACGATACATAAACCATGAAAATCCGAGCAAAATTGTGGAAGTTATGGCCATTTGAAGTTAACTTATCTTTAAACTCGATTTACAGCTAAACGGAGCGTTGTAGACCTATCAAACTTTGCATTTTTTAAAATTGAGATATACCAATGAAACTATACATTTTTGGAAAGAGTATTGTCTCAGCTATCCAACGATACATAAACCATGAAAATCCGAGCAAAACTGTGGAAGTTATGGCTATTTGAAGTTAACTTATCTTTAAACTCGATTTACAGCTAAACGGAGCGTTGTAGACCTATCAAACTTTGCATTTTTTAAAATTGAGATATACCAATGAAACTATACATTTTTGGAAAGAGTATTGTCTCAGCTATCCAACGATACATAAACCATGAAAATCCGAGCAAAATTGTGGAAGTTATGGCCATTTGAAGTTAACTTATCTTTAAACTCGATTTACAGCTAAACGGAGCGTTGTAGACCTATCAAACTTTGCATTTTTTAAAATTGAGATATACCAATGAAACTATACATTTTTGGAAAGTGTATTGTTTCAGCTATCCAACGATACATAAACCATGAAAATCCGAGCAAAACTGTGGAAGTTATGGCTATTTGAAGTTAACTTATCTTTAAACTCGATTTACAGCTAAACGGAGCGTTGTAGACCTATCAAACTTTGCATTTTTTAAAATTGAGATATACTAGTGAAACTATACATTTTTGGAAAGTGTATTGTTTCAGCTATCCAACGATACATAAACCATGAAAATCCGAGCAAAACTGTGGAAGTTATGGCCATTTGAAGTTAACTTATCTTTAAACTCGATTTACAGCTAAACGGAGCGTTGTAGACCTATCAAACTTTGCATTTTTTAAAATTGAGATATACTAGTGAAACTATACATTTTTGGAAAGGGTATTGTTTCAGCTATCCAACGATACATAAACCATGAAAATCCGAGCAAAATTGTGGAAGTTATGGCCATTTGAAGTTAACTTATCTTTAAACTCGATTTACAGCTAAACGGAGCGTTGTAGACCTATCAAACTTTGCATTTTTTAAAATTGAGATATACTAGTGAAACTATACATTTTTGGAAAGGGTATTGTTTCAGCTATCCAACGATACATAAACCATGAAAATCCGAGCAAAATTGTGGAAGTTATGGCCATTTGAAGTTAACTTATCTTTAAACTCGATTTACAGCTAAACGGAGCGTTGTAGACCTATCAAACTTTGCATTTTTTAAAATTGAGATATACCAATGAAACTATACATTTTTGGAAAGAGTATTGTCTCAGCTATCCAACGATACATAAACCATGAAAATCCGAGCAAAACTGTGGAAGTTATGGCTATTTGAAGTTAACTTATCTTTAAACTCGATTTACAGCTAAACGGAGCGTTGTAGACCTATCAAACTTTGCATTTTTTAAAATTGAGATATACCAATGAAACTATACATTTTTGGAAAGAGTATTGTCTCAGCTATCCAACGATACATAAACCATGAAAATCCGAGCAAAATTGTGGAAGTTATGGCCATTTGAAGTTAACTTATCTTTAAACTCGATTTACAGCTAAACGGAGCGTTGTAGACCTATCAAACTTTGCATTTTTTAAAATTGAGATATACCAATGAAACTATACATTTTTGGAAAGAGTATTGTCTCAGCTATCCAACGATACATAAACCATGAAAATCCGAGCAAAACTGTGGAAGTTATGGCTATTTGAAGTTAACTTATCTTTAAACTCGATTTACAGCTAAACGGAGCGTTGTAGACCTATCAAACTTTGCATTTTTTAAAATTGAGATATACCAATGAAACTATACATTTTTGGAAAGTGTATTGTTTCAGCTATCCAACGATACATAAACCATGAAAATCCGAGCAAAACTGTGGAAGTTATGGCTATTTGAAGTTAACTTATCTTTAAACTCGATTTACAGCTAAACGGAGCGTTGTAGACCTATCAAACTTTGCATTTTTTAAAATTGAGATATACCAATGAAACTATACATTTTTGGAAAGAGTATTGTCTCAGCTATCCAACGATACATAAACCATGAAAATCCGAGCAAAACTGTGGAAGTTATGGCTATTTGAAGTTAACTTATCTTTAAACTCGATTTACAGCTAAACGGAGCGTTGTAGACCTATCAAACTTTGCATTTTTTAAAATTGAGATATACCAATGAAACTATACATTTTTGGAAAGTGTATTGTTTCAGCTATCCAACGATACATAAACCATGAAAATCCGAGCAAAATTGTGGAAGTTATGGCCATTTGAAGTTAACTTATCTTTAAACTCGATTTACAGCTAAACGGAGCGTTGTAGACCTATCAAACTTTGCATTTTTTAAAATTGAGATATACTAGTGAAACTATACATTTTTGGAAAGGGTATTGTTTCAGCTATCCAACGATACATAAACCATGAAAATCCGAGCAAAATTGTGGAAGTTATGGCCATTTGAAGTTAACTTATCTTTAAACTCGATTTACAGCTAAACGGAGCGTTGTAGACCTATCAAACTTTGCATTTTTTAAAATTGAGATATACTAGTGAAACTATACATTTTTGGAAAGGGTATTGTTTCAGCTATCCAACGATACATAAACCATGAAAATCCGAGCAAAATTGTGGAAGTTATGGCCATTTGAAGTTAACTTATCTTTAAACTCGATTTACAGCTAAACGGAGCGTTGTAGACCTATCAAACTTTGCATTTTTTAAAATTGAGATATACTAGTGAAACTATACATTTTTGGAAAGTGTATTGTTTCAGCTATCCAACGATACATAAACCATGAAAATCCGAGCAAAATTGTGGAAGTTATGGCCATTTGAAGTTAACTTATCTTTAAACTCGATTTACAGCTAAACGAAGCGTTGTAGACCTATCAAACTTTGCATTTTTTAAAATTGAGATATACTAGTGAAACTATACATTTTTGGAAAGTGTATTGTTTCAGTTATCCAACGATACATAAACCATGAAAATCCGAGCAAAATTGTGGAAGTTATGGCTATTTGAAGTTAACTTATCTTTAAACTCGATTTACAGCTAAACGGAGCGTTGTAGACCTATCAAACTTTGCATTTTTTAAAATTGAGATATACCAATGAAACTATACATTTTTGGAAAGAGTATTGTCTCAGCTATCCAACGATACATAAACCATGAAAATCCGAGCAAAACTGTGGAAGTTATGGCTATTTGAAGTTAACTTATCTTTAAACTCGATTTACAGCTAAACGGAGCGTTGTAGACCTATCAAACTTTGCATTTTTTAAAATTGAGATATACCAATGAAACTATACATTTTTGGAAAGTGTATTGTTTCAGCTATCCAACGATACATAAACCATGAAAATCCGAGCAAAATTGTGGAAGTTATGGCCATTTGAAGTTAACTTATCTTTAAACTCGATTTACAGCTAAACGAAGCGTTGTAGACCTATCAAACTTTGCATTTTTTAAAATTGAGATATACCAATGAAACTATACATTTTTGGAAAGTGTATTGTTTCAGTTATCCAACGATACATAAACCATGAAAATCCGAGCAAAATTGTGGAAGTTATGGCTATTTGAAGTTAACTTATCTTTAAACTCGATTTACAGCTAAACGGAGCGTTGTAGACCTATCAAACTTTGCATTTTTTAAAATTGAGATATACCAATGAAACTATACATTTTTGGAAAGAGTATTGTCTCAGCTATCCAACGATACATAAACCATGAAAATCCGAGCAAAACTGTGGAAGTTATGGCTATTTGAAGTTAACTTATCTTTAAACTCGATTTACAGCTAAACGGAGCGTTGTAGACCTATCAAACTTTGCATTTTTTAAAATTGAGATATACCAATGAAACTATACATTTTTGGAAAGTGTATTGTTTCAGCTATCCAACGATACATAAACCATGAAAATCCGAGCAAAATTGTGGAAGTTATGGCCATTTGAAGTTAACTTATCTTTAAACTCGATTTACAGCTAAACGAAGCGTTGTAGACCTATCAAACTTTGCATTTTTTAAAATTGAGATATACCAATGAAACTATACATTTTTGGAAAGTGTATTGTTTCAGTTATCCAACGATACATAAACCATGAAAATCCGAGCAAAATTGTGGAAGTTATGGCTATTTGAAGTTAACTTATCTTTAAACTCGATTTACAGCTAAACGGAGCGTTGTAGACCTATCAAACTTTGCATTTTTTAAAATTGAGATATACCAATGAAACTATACATTTTTGGAAAGAGTATTGTCTCAGCTATCCAACGATACATAAACCATGAAAATCCGAGCAAAACTGTGGAAGTTATGGCTATTTGAAGTTAACTTATCTTTAAACTCGATTTACAGCTAAACGGAGCGTTGTAGACCTATCAAACTTTGCATTTTTTAAAATTGAGATATACCAATGAAACTATACATTTTTGGAAAGTGTATTGTTTCAGCTATCCAACGATACATAAACCATGAAAATCCGAGCAAAATTGTGGAGGTTATGGCCATTTGAAGTTAACTTATCTTTAAACTCGATTTACAGCTAAACGGAGCGTTGTAGACCTATCAAACTTTGCATTTTTTAAAATTGAGATATACTAGTGAAACTATACATTTTTGGAAAGTGTATTGTTTCAGCTATCCAACGATACATAAACCATGAAAATCCGAGCAAAATTGTGGAAGTTATGGCCATTTGAAGTTAACTTATCTTTAAACTCGATTTACAGCTAAACGGAGCGTTGTAGACCTATCAAACTTTGCATTTTTTAAAATTGAGATATACTAGTGAAACTATACATTTTTGGAAAGGGTATTGTTTCAGCTATCCAACGATACATAAACCATGAAAATCCGAGCAAAATTGTGGAAGTTATGGCCATTTGAAGTTAACTTATCTTTAAACTCGATTTACAGCTAAACGGAGCGTTGTAGACCTATCAAACTTTGCATTTTTTAAAATTGAGATATACCAATGAAACTATACATTTTTGGAAAGAGTATTGTCTCAGCTATCCAACGATACATAAACCATGAAAATCCGAGCAAAACTGTGGAAGTTATGGCCATTTGAAGTTAACTTATCTTTAAACTCGATTTACAGCTAAACGGAGCGTTGTAGACCTATCAAACTTTGCATTTTTTAAAATTGAGATATACCAATGAAACTATACATTTTTGGAAAGAGTATTGTCTCAGCTATCCAACGATACATAAACCATGAAAATCCGAGCAAAACTGTGGAAGTTATGGCTATTTGAAGTTAACTTATCTTTAAACTCGATTTACAGCTAAACGGAGCGTTGTAGACCTATCAAATTTTGCATTTTTTAAAATTGAGATATACCAATGAAACTATACATTTTTGGAAAGTGTATTGTTTCAGCTATCCAACGATACATAAACCATGAAAATCCGAGCAAAATTGTGGAAGTTATGGCCATTTGAAGTTAACTTATCTTTAAACTCGATTTACAGCTAAACGGAGCGTTGTAGACCTATCAAACTTTGCATTTTTTAAAATTGAGATATACTAGTGAAACTATACATTTTTGGAAAGTGTATTGTTTCAGCTATCCAACGATACATAAACCATGAAAATCCGAGCAAAATTGTGGAAGTTATGGCCATTTGAAGTTAACTTATCTTTAAACTCGATTTACAGCTAAACGGAGCGTTGTAGACCTATCAAACTTTGCATTTTTTAGAATTGAGATATACTAGTGAAACTATACATTTTTGGAAAGTGTATTGTTTCAGCTATCCAACGATACATAAACCATGAAAATCCGAGCAAAATTGTGGAAGTTATGGTGATTTGAAGTTAACTTATCTTTAAACTCGATTTACAGCTAAACGGAGCGTTGTAGACCTATCAAACTTTGCATTTTTTAAAATTGAGATATACCAATGAAACTATACATTTTTGGAAAGTGTATTGTTTCAGCTATCCAACGATACATAAACCATGAAAATCCGAGCAAAATTGTGGAAGTTATGGCCATTTGAAGTTAACTTATCTTTAAACTCGATTTACAGCTAAACGGAGCGTTGTAGACCTATCAAACTTTGCATTTTTTAAAATTGAGATATACCAATGAAACTATACATTTTTGGAAAGTGTATTGTTTCAGCTATCCAACGATACATAAACCATGAAAATCCGAGCAAAATTGTGGAAGTTATGGCCATTTGAAGTTAACTTATCTTTAAACTCGATTTACAGCTAAACGGAGCGTTGTAGACCTATCAAACTTTGCATTTTTTAAAATTGAGATATACCAATGAAACTATACATTTTTGGAAAGTGTATTGTTTCAGCTATCCAACGATACATAAACCATGAAAATCCGAGCAAAATTGTGGAAGTTATGGCCATTTGAAGTTAACTTATCTTTAAACTCGATTTACAGCTAAACGGAGCGTTGTAGACCTATCAAACTTTGCATTTTTTAAAATTGAGATATACCAATGAAACTATACATTTTTGGAAAGTGTATTGTTTCAGCTATCCAACGATACATAAACCATGAAAATCCGAGCAAAATTGTGGAAGTTATGGCCATTTGAAGTTAACTTATCTTTAAACTCGATTTACAGCTAAACGGAGCGTTGTAGACCTATCAAACTTTGCATTTTTTAAAATTGAGATATACCAATGAAACTATACATTTTTGGAAAGTGTATTGTTTCAGCTATCCAACGATACATAAACCATGAAAATCCGAGCAAAATTGTGGAAGTTATGGCCATTTGAAGTTAACTTATCTTTAAACTCGATTTACAGCTAAACGGAGCGTTGTAGACCTATCAAACTTTGCATTTTTTAAAATTGAGATATACCAATGAAACTATACATTTTTGGAAAGTGTATTGTTTCAGCTATCCAACGATACATAAACCATGAAAATCCGAGCAAAATTGTGGAAGTTATGGCCATTTGAAGTTAACTTATCTTTAAACTCGATTTACAGCTAAACGGAGCGTTGTAGACCTATCAAACTTTGCATTTTTTAAAATTGAGATATACCAATGAAACTATACATTTTTGGAAAGTGTATTGTTTCAGCTATCCAACGATACATAAACCATGAAAATCCGAGCAAAATTGTGGAAGTTATGGCCATTTGAAGTTAACTTATCTTTAAACTCGATTTACAGCTAAACGGAGCGTTGTAGACCTATCAAACTTTGCATTTTTTAAAATTGAGATATACTAGTGAAACTATACATTTTTGGAAAGGGTATTGTTTCAGCTATCCAACGATACATAAACCATGAAAATCCGAGCAAAATTGTGGAAGTTATGGCCATTTGAAGTTAACTTATCTTTAAACTCGATTTACAGCTAAACGGAGCGTTGTAGACCTATCAAACTTTGCATTTTTTAGAATTGAGATATACTAGTGAAACTATACATTTTTGGAAAGTGTATTGTTTCAGCTATCCAACGATACATAAACCATGAAAATCCGAGCAAAATTGTGGAAGTTATGGCCATTTGAAGTTAACTTATCTTTAAACTCGATTTACAGCTAAACGGAGCGTTGTAGACCTATCAAACTTTGCATTTTTTAAAATTGAGATATACTAGTGAAACTATACATTTTTGGAAAGGGTATTGTTTCAGCTATCCAACGATACATAAACCATGAAAATCCGAGCAAAATTGTGGAAGTTATGGCCATTTGAAGTTAACTTATCTTTAAACTCGATTTACAGCTAAACGGAGCGTTGTAGACCTATCAAACTTTGCATTTTTTAAAATTGAGATATACTAGTGAAACTATACATTTTTGGAAAGGGTATTGTTTCAGCTATCCAACGATACATAAACCATGAAAATCCGAGCAAAATTGTGGAAGTTATGGCCATTTGAAGTTAACTTATCTTTAAACTCGATTTACAGCTAAACGGAGCGTTGTAGACCTATCAAATTTTGCATTTTTTAAAATTGAGATATACCAATGAAACTATACATTTTTGGAAAGTGTATTGTTTCAGCTATCCAACGATACATAAACCATGAAAATCCGAGCAAAACTGTAGAAGTTATGGCCATTTGAAGTTAACTTATCTTTAAACTCGATTTACAGCTAAACGGAGCGTTGTAGACCTATCAAACTTTGCATTTTTTAAAATTGAGATATACCAATGAAACTATACATTTTTGGAAAGTGTATTGTTTCAGCTATCCAACGATACATAAACCATGAAAATCCGAGCAAAATTGTGGAAGTTATGGCCATTTGAAGTTAACTTATCTTTAAACTCGATTTACAGCTAAACGGAGCGTTGTAGACCTATCAAACTTTGCATTTTTTAAAATTGAGATATACTAGTGAAACTATACATTTTTGGAAAGGGTATTGTTTCAGCTATCCAACGATACATAAACCATGAAAATCCGAGCAAAATTGTGGAAGTTATGGCCATTTGAAGTTAACTTATCTTTAAACTCGATTTACAGCTAAACGGAGCGTTGTAGACCTATCAAACTTTGCATTTTTTAGAATTGAGATATACTAGTGAAACTATACATTTTTGGAAAGTGTATTGTTTCAGCTATCCAACGATACATAAACCATGAAAATCCGAGCAAAATTGTGGAAGTTATGGCCATTTGAAGTTAACTTATCTTTAAACTCGATTTACAGCTAAACGGAGCGTTGTAGACCTATCAAACTTTGCATTTTTTAAAATTGAGATATACTAGTGAAACTATACATTTTTGGAAAGGGTATTGTTTCAGCTATCCAACGATACATAAACCATGAAAATCCGAGCAAAATTGTGGAAGTTATGGCCATTTGAAGTTAACTTATCTTTAAACTCGATTTACAGCTAAACAGAGCGTTGTAGACCTATCAAACTTTGCATTTTTTAAAATTGAGATATACTAGTGAAACTATACATTTTTGGAAAGGGTATTGTTTCAGCTATCCAACGATACATAAACCATGAAAATCCGAGCAAAATTGTGGAAGTTATGGCTATTTGCAGTTAACTTATCTTTAAACTCGATTTACAGCTAAACGGAGCGTTGTAGACCTATCAAATTTTGCATTTTTTAAAATTGAGATATACCAATGAAACTATACATTTTTGGAAAGTGTATTGTTTCAGCTATCCAACGATACATAAACCATGAAAATCCGAGCAAAATTGTGGAAGTTATGGCCATTTGAAGTTAACTTATCTTTAAACTCGATTTACAGCTAAACGGAGCGTTGTAGACCTATCAAACTTTGCATTTTTTAAAATTGAGATATACTAGTGAAACTATACATTTTTGGAAAGGGTATTGTTTCAGCTATCCAACGATACATAAACCATGAAAATCCGAGCAAAATTGTGGAAGTTATGGCCATTTGAAGTTAACTTATCTTTAAACTCGATTTACAGCTAAACGGAGCGTTGTAGACCTATCAAACTTTGCATTTTTTAGAATTGAGATATACTAGTGAAACTATACATTTTTGGAAAGTGTATTGTTTCAGCTATCCAACGATACATAAACCATGAAAATCCGAGCAAAATTGTGGAAGTTATGGCCATTTGAAGTTAACTTATCTTTAAACTCGATTTACAGCGAAACGGAGCGTTGTAGACCTATCAAACTTTGCATTTTTTAAAATTGAGATATACTAGTGAAACTATACATTTTTGGAAAGGGTATTGTTTCAGCTATCCAACGATACATAAACCATGAAAATCCGAGCAAAATTGTGGAAGTTATGGCCATTTGAAGTTAACTTATCTTTAAACTCGATTTACAGCTAAACGGAGCGTTGTAGACCTATCAAACTTTGCATTTTTTAAAATTGAGATATACTAGTGAAACTATACATTTTTGGAAAGGGTATTGTTTCAGCTATCCAACGATACATAAACCATGAAAATCCGAGCAAAATTGTGGAAGTTATGGCCATTTGAAGTTAACTTATCTTTAAACTCGATTTACAGCTAAACGGAGCGTTGTAGACCTATCAAACTTTGCATTTTTTAAAATTGAGATATACTAGTGAAACTATACATTTTTGGAAAGTGTATTGTTTCAGCTATCCAACGATACATAAACCATGAAAATCCGAGCAAAATTGTGGAAGTTATGGCCATTTGAAGTTAACTTATCTTTAAACTCGATTTACAGCTAAACGAAGCGTTGTAGACCTATCAAACTTTGCATTTTTTAAAATTGAGATATACTAGTGAAACTATACATTTTTGGAAAGTGTATTGTTTCAGTTATCCAACGATACATAAACCATGAAAATCCGAGCAAAATTGTGGAAGTTATGGCCATTTGAAGTTAACTTATCTTTAAACTCGATTTACAGCTAAACGGAGCGTTGTAGACCTATCAAACTTTGCATTTTTTAAAATTGAGATATACTAGTGAAACTATACATTTTTGGAAAGTGTATTGTTTCAGCTATCCAACGATACATAAACCATGAAAATCCGAGCAAAATTGTGGAAGTTATGGCCATTTGAAGTTAACTTATCTTTAAACTCGATTTACAGCTAAACGGAGCGTTGTAGACCTATCAAACTTTGCATTTTTTAAAATTGAGATATACTAGTGAAACTATACATTTTTGGAAAGGGTATTGTTTCAGCTATCCAACGATACATAAACCATGAAAATCCGAGCAAAATTGTGGAAGTTATGGCCATTTGAAGTTAACTTATCTTTAAACTCGATTTACAGCTAAACGGAGCGTTGTAGACCTATCAAACTTTGCATTTTTTAAAATTGAGATATACCAATGAAACTATACATTTTTGGAAAGTGTATTGTTTCAGCTATCCAACGATACATAAACCATGAAAATCCGAGCAAAATTGTGGAAGTTATGGCCATTTGAAGTTAACTTATCTTTAAACTCGATTTACAGCTAAACGGAGCGTTGTAGACCTATCAAACTTTGCATTTTTTAAAATTGAGATATACTAGTGAAACTATACATTTTTGGAAAGGGTATTGTTTCAGCTATCCAACGATACATAAACCATGAAAATCCGAGCAAAATTGTGGAAGTTATGGCCATTTGAAGTTAACTTATCTTTAAACTCGATTTACAGCTAAACGGAGCGTTGTAGACCTATCAAACTTTGCATTTTTTAGAATTGAGATATACTAGTGAAACTATACATTTTTGGAAAGTGTATTGTTTCAGCTATCCAACGATACATAAACCATGAAAATCCGAGCAAAATTGTGGAAGTTATGGCCATTTGAAGTTAACTTATCTTTAAACTCGATTTACAGCTAAACGGAGCGTTGTAGACCTATCAAACTTTGCATTTTTTAAAATTGAGATATACTAGTGAAACTATACATTTTTGGAAAGGGTATTGTTTCAGCTATCCAACGATACATAAACCATGAAAATCCGAGCAAAATTGTGGAAGTTATGGCCATTTGAAGTTAACTTATCTTTAAACTCGATTTACAGCTAAACGGAGCGTTGTAGACCTATCAAACTTTGCATTTTTTAAAATTGAGATATACTAGTGAAACTATACATTTTTGGAAAGGGTATTGTTTCAGCTATCCAACGATACATAAACCATGAAAATCCGAGCAAAATTGTGGAAGTTATGGCTATTTGCAGTTAACTTATCTTTAAACTCGATTTACAGCTAAACGGAGCGTTGTAGACCTATCAAATTTTGCATTTTTTAAAATTGAGATATACCAATGAAACTATACATTTTTGGAAAGTGTATTGTTTCAGCTATCCAACGATACATAAACCATGAAAATCCGAGCAAAATTGTGGAAGTTATGGCCATTTGAAGTTAACTTATCTTTAAACTCGATTTACAGCTAAACGGAGCGTTGTAGACCTATCAAACTTTGCATTTTTTAAAATTGAGATATACTAGTGAAACTATACATTTTTGGAAAGGGTATTGTTTCAGCTATCCAACGATACATAAACCATGAAAATCCGAGCAAAATTGTGGAAGTTATGGCCATTTGAAGTTAACTTATCTTTAAACTCGATTTACAGCTAAACGGAGCGTTGTAGACCTATCAAACTTTGCATTTTTTAGAATTGAGATATACTAGTGAAACTATACATTTTTGGAAAGTGTATTGTTTCAGCTATCCAACGATACATAAACCATGAAAATCCGAGCAAAATTGTGGAAGTTATGGCCATTTGAAGTTAACTTATCTTTAAACTCGATTTACAGCGAAACGGAGCGTTGTAGACCTATCAAACTTTGCATTTTTTAAAATTGAGATATACTAGTGAAACTATACATTTTTGGAAAGGGTATTGTTTCAGCTATCCAACGATACATAAACCATGAAAATCCGAGCAAAATTGTGGAAGTTATGGCCATTTGAAGTTAACTTATCTTTAAACTCGATTTACAGCTAAACGGAGCGTTGTAGACCTATCAAACTTTGCATTTTTTAAAATTGAGATATACTAGTGAAACTATACATTTTTGGAAAGGGTATTGTTTCAGCTATCCAACGATACATAAACCATGAAAATCCGAGCAAAATTGTGGAAGTTATGGCCATTTGAAGTTAACTTATCTTTAAACTCGATTTACAGCTAAACGGAGCGTTGTAGACCTATCAAACTTTGCATTTTTTAAAATTGAGATATACTAGTGAAACTATACATTTTTGGAAAGTGTATTGTTTCAGTTATCCAACGATACATAAACCATGAAAATCCGAGCAAAATTGTGGAAGTTATGGCCATTTGAAGTTAACTTATCTTTAAACTCGATTTACAGCTAAACGAAGCGTTGTAGACCTATCAAACTTTGCATTTTTTAAAATTGAGATATACTAGTGAAACTATACATTTTTGGAAAGGGTATTGTTTCAGCTATCCAACGATACATAAACCATGAAAATCCGAGCAAAACTGTGGAAGTTATGGCCATTTGAAGTTAACTTATCTTTAAACTCGATTTACAGCTAAACGAAGCGTTGTAGACCTATCAAACTTTGCATTTTTTAAAATTGAGATATACTAGTGAAACTATACATTTTTGGAAAGTGTATTGTTTCAGTTATCCAACGATACATAAACCATGAAAATCCGAGCAAAATTGTGGAAGTTATGGCCATTTGAAGTTAACTTATCTTTAAACTCGATTTACAGCTAAACGAAGCGTTGTAGACCTATCAAACTTTGCATTTTTTAAAATTGAGATATACTAGTGAAACTATACATTTTTGGAAAGTGTATTGTTTCAGCTATCCAACGATACATAAACCATGAAAATCCGAGCAAAACTGTGGAAGTTATGGCCATTTGAAGTTAACTTATCTTTAAACTCGATTTACAGCGAAACGGAGCGTTGTAGACCTATCAAACTTTGCATTTTTTAAAATTGAGATATACTAGTGAAACTATACATTTTTGGAAAGGGTATTGTTTCAGCTATCCAACGATACATAAACCATGAAAATCCGAGCAAAATTGTGGAAGTTATGGCCATTTGAAGTTAACTTATCTTTAAACTCGATTTACAGCTAAACGGAGCGTTGTAGACCTATCAAACTTTGCATTTTTTAAAATTGAGATATACTAGTGAAACTATACATTTTTGGAAAGGGTATTGTTTCAGCTATCCAACGATACATAAACCATGAAAATCCGAGCAAAATTGTGGAAGTTATGGCCATTTGAAGTTAACTTATCTTTAAACTCGATTTACAGCTAAACGGAGCGTTGTAGACCTATCAAACTTTGCATTTTTTAAAATTGAGATATACTAGTGAAACTATACATTTTTGGAAAGTGTATTGTTTCAGCTATCCAACGATACATAAACCATGAAAATCCGAGCAAAATTGTGGAAGTTATGGCCATTTGAAGTTAACTTATCTTTAAACTCGATTTACAGCTAAACGAAGCGTTGTAGACCTATCAAACTTTGCATTTTTTAAAATTGAGATATACTAGTGAAACTATACATTTTTGGAAAGTGTATTGTTTCAGTTATCCAACGATACATAAACCATGAAAATCCGAGCAAAATTGTGGAAGTTATGGCCATTTGAAGTTAACTTATCTTTAAACTCGATTTACAGCTAAACGGAGCGTTGTAGACCTATCAAACTTTGCATTTTTTAAAATTGAGATATACTAGTGAAACTATACATTTTTGGAAAGTGTATTGTTTCAGCTATCCAACGATACATAAACCATGAAAATCCGAGCAAAATTGTGGAGGTTATGGCCATTTGAAGTTAACTTATCTTTAAACTCGATTTACAGCTAAACGGAGCGTTGTAGACCTATCAAACTTTGCATTTTTTAAAATTGAGATATACAAGTGAAACTATACATTTTTTGAAAGGGTATTGTTTCAGCTATCCAACGATACATAAACCATGAAAATCCGAGCAAAATTGTGGAAGTTATGGCCATTTGAAGTTAACTTATCTTTAAACTCGATTTACAGCTAAACGGAGCGTTGTAGACCTATCAAACTTTGCATTTTTTAAAATTGAGATATACCAATGAAACTATACATTTTTGGAAAGTGTATTGTTTCAGCTATCCAACGATACATAAACCATGAAAATCCGAGCAAAATTGTGGAAGTTATGGCCATTTGAAGTTAACTTATCTTTAAACTCGATTTACAGCTAAACGGAGCGTTGTAGACCTATCAAACTTTGCATTTTTTAGAATTGAGATATACTAGTGAAACTATACATTTTTGGAAAGTGTATTGTTTCAGCTATCCAACGATACATAAACCATGAAAATCCGAGCAAAATTGTGGAAGTTATGGCCATTTGAAGTTAACTTATCTTTAAACTCGATTTACAGCTAAACGGAGCGTTGTAGACCTATCAAACTTTGCATTTTTTAAAATTGAGATATACTAGTGAAACTATACATTTTTGGAAAGGGTATTGTTTCAGCTATCCAACGATACATAAACCATGAAAATCCGAGCAAAATTGTGGAAGTTATGGCCATTTGAAGTTAACTTATCTTTAAACTCGATTTACAGCTAAACGGAGCGTTGTAGACCTATCAAACTTTGCATTTTTTAAAATTGAGATATACTAGTGAAACTATACATTTTTGGAAAGGGTATTGTTTCAGCTATCCAACGATACATAAACCATGAAAATCCGAGCAAAATTGTGGAAGTTATGGCTATTTGCAGTTAACTTATCTTTAAACTCGATTTACAGCTAAACGGAGCGTTGTAGACCTATCAAATTTTGCATTTTTTAAATTGAGATATACCAATGAAACTATACATTTTTGGAAAGTGTATTGTTTCAGCTATCCAACGATACATAAACCATGAAAATCCGAGCAAAATTGTGGAAGTTATGGCCATTTGAAGTTAACTTATCTTTAAACTCGATTTACAGCTAAACGGAGCGTTGTAGACCTATCAAACTTTGCATTTTTTAAAATTGAGATATACTAGTGAAACTATACATTTTTGGAAAGGGTATTGTTTCAGCTATCCAACGATACATAAACCATGAAAATCCGAGCAAAATTGTGGAAGTTATGGCCATTTGAAGTTAACTTATCTTTAAACTCGATTTACAGCTAAACGGAGCGTTGTAGACCTATCAAACTTTGCATTTTTTAGAATTGAGATATACTAGTGAAACTATACATTTTTGGAAAGTGTATTGTTTCAGCTATCCAACGATACATAAACCATGAAAATCCGAGCAAAATTGTGGAAGTTATGGCCATTTGAAGTTAACTTATCTTTAAACTCGATTTACAGCGAAACGGAGCGTTGTAGACCTATCAAACTTTGCATTTTTTAAAATTGAGATATACTAGTGAAACTATACATTTTTGGAAAGGGTATTGTTTCCAGCTATCCAACGATACATAAACCATGAAAATCCGAGCAAAATTGTGGAAGTTATGGCCATTTGAAGTTAACTTATCTTTAAACTCGATTTACAGCTAAACGGAGCGTTGTAGACCTATCAAACTTTGCATTTTTTAAAATTGAGATATACTAGTGAAACTATACATTTTTGGAAAGGGTATTGTTTCAGCTATCCAACGATACATAAACCATGAAAATCCGAGCAAAAATTGTGGAAGTTATGGCCATTTGAAGTTAACTTATCTTTAAACTCGATTTACAGCTAAACGGAGCGTTGTAGACCTATCAAACTTTGCATTTTTTTAAAATTGAGATATACTAGTGAAACTATACATTTTTGGAAAGTGTATTGTTTCAGCTATCCAACGATACATAAACCATGAAAATCCGAGCAAAATTGTGGAAGTTATGGCCATTTGAAGTTAACTTATCTTTAAACTCGATTTACAGCTAAACGGAGCGTTGTAGACCTATCAAACTTTGCATTTTTTAAAATTGAGATATACTAGTGAAACTATACATTTTTGGAAAGGGTATTGTTTCAGCTATCCAACGATACATAAACCATGAAAATCCGAGCAAAACTGTGGAAGTTATGGCCATTTGAAGTTAACTTATCTTTAAACTCGATTTACAGCTAAACGAAGCGTTGTAGACCTATCAAACTTTGCATTTTTTTAAAATTGAGATATACTAGTGAAACTATACATTTTTGAAAGTGTATTGTTTCAGTTATCCAACGATACATAAACCATGAAAATCCGAGCAAAATTGTGGAAGTTATGGCCATTTGAAGTTAACTTATCTTTAAACTCGATTTACAGCTAAACGAAGCGTTGTAGACCTATCAAACTTTGCATTTTTTAAAATTGAGATATACTAGTGAAACTATACATTTTTGGAAAGTGTATTGTTTCAGCTATCCAACGATACATAAACCATGAAAATCCGAGCAAAACTGTGGAAGTTATGGCCATTTGAAGTTAACTTATCTTTAAACTCGATTTACAGCTAAACGAAGCGTTGTAGACCTATCAAACTTTGCATTTTTTAAAATTGAGATATACTAGTGAAACTATACATTTTTGGAAAGGGTATTGTTTCAGCTATCCAACGATACATAAACCATGAAAATCCGAGCAAAATTGTGGAAGTTATGGCCATTTGAAGTTAACTTATCTTTAAACTCGATTTACAGCTAAACGGAGCGTTGTAGACCTATCAAACTTTGCATTTTTTAAAATTGAGATATACTAGTGAAACTATACATTTTTGGAAAGTGTATTGTTTCAGTTATCCAACGATACATAAACCATGAAAATCCGAGCAAAATTGTGGAAGTTATGGCCATTTGAAGTTAACTTATCTTTAAACTCGATTTACAGCTAAACGAAGCGTTGTAGACCTATCAAACTTTGCATTTTTTAAAATTGAGATATACTAGTGAAACTATACATTTTTGGAAAGGGTATTGTTTCAGCTATCCAACGATACATAAACCATGAAAATCCGAGCAAAATTGTGGAAGTTATGGCCATTTGAAGTTAACTTATCTTTAAACTCGATTTACAGCTAAACGAAGCGTTGTAGACCTATCAAACTTTGCATTTTTTAAAATTGAGATATACTAGTGAAACTATACATTTTTGGAAAGTGTATTGTTTCAGTTATCCAACGATACATAAACCATGAAAATCCGAGCAAAATTGTGGAAGTTATGGCCATTTGAAGTTAACTTATCTTTAAACTCGATTTACAGCTAAACGGAGCGTTGTAGACCTATCAAACTTTGCATTTTTTAAAATTGAGATATACTAGTGAAACTATACATTTTTGGAAAGTGTATTGTTTCAGCTATCCAACGATACATAAACCATGAAAATCCGAGCAAAATTGTGGAAGTTATGGCCATTTGAAGTTAACTTATCTTTAAACTCGATTTACAGCTAAACGGAGCGTTGTAGACCTATCAAACTTTGCATTTTTTAAAATTGAGATATACTAGTGAAACTATACATTTTTGGAAAGGGTATTGTTTCAGCTATCCAACGATACATAAACCATGAAAATCCGAGCAAAATTGTGGAAGTTATGGCCATTTGAAGTTAACTTATCTTTAAACTCGATTTACAGCTAAACGGAGCGTTGTAGACCTATCAAACTTTGCATTTTTTAAAATTGAGATATACTAGTGAAACTATACATTTTTGGAAAGTGTATTGTTTCAGCTATCCAACGATACATAAACCATGAAAATCCGAGCAAAATTGTGGAAGTTATGGCCATTTGAAGTTAACTTATCTTTAAACTCGATTTACAGCTAAACGGAGCGTTGTAGACCTATCAAACTTTGCATTTTTTAAAATTGAGATATACTAGTGAAACTATACATTTTTGGAAAGTGTATTGTTTCAGCTATCCAACGATACATAAACCATGAAAATCCGAGCAAAACTGTGGAAGTTATGGCCATTTGAAGTTAACTTATCTTTAAACTCGATTTACAGCTAAACGGAGCGTTGTAGACCTATCAAACTTTGCATTTTTTAAAATTGAGATATACTAGTGAAACTATACATTTTTGGAAAGTGTATTGTTTCAGCTATCCAACGATACATAAACCATGAAAATCCGAGCAAAATTGTGGAAGTTATGGCCATTTGAAGTTAACTTATCTTTAAACTCGATTTACAGCTAAACGGAGCGTTGTAGACCTATCAAACTTTGCATTTTTTAAAATTGAGATATACTAGTGAAACTATACATTTTTGGAAAGGGTATTGTTTCAGCTATCCAACGATACATAAACCATGAAAATCCGAGCAAAATTGTGGAAGTTATGGCCATTTGAAGTTAACTTATCTTTAAACTCGATTTGCAGCTAAACGGAGCGTTGTAGACCTATCAAACTTTGCATTTTTTAAAATTGAGATATACTAGTGAAACTATACATTTTTGGAAAGGGTATTGTTTCAGCTATCCAACGATACATAAACCATGAAAATCCGAGCAAAATTGTGGAAGTTATGGCCATTTGAAGTTAACTTATCTTTAAACTCGATTTACAGCTAAACGGAGCGTTGTAGACCTATCAAACTTTGCATTTTTTAAAATTGAGATATACTAGTGAAACTATACATTTTTGGAAAGGGTATTGTTTCAGCTATCCAACGATACATAAACCATGAAAATCCGAGCAAAACTGTGGAAGTTATGGCCATTTGAAGTTAACTTATCTTTAAACTCGATTTACAGCTAAACGGAGCGTTGTAGACCTATCAAACTTTGCATTTTTTAAAATTGAGATATACTAGTGAAACTATACATTTTTGGAAAGTGTATTGTTTCAGCTATCCAACGATACATAAACCATGAAAATCCGAGCAAAACTGTAAACGTTATGGCCATTTGAAGTTAACTTATCTTTAAACTCGATTTACAGCTAAACGGAGCGTTGTAGACCTATCAAACTTTGCATTTTTTAAAATTGAGATATACCAGTGAAACTATACATTTTTGGAAAGAGTATTGTTTCAGCTATCCAACGATACATAAACCATGAAAATCCGAGCAAAACTGTGGAAGTTATGGCCATTTGAAGTTAACTTATCTTTAAACTCGATTTACAGCTAAACGGAGCGTTGTAGACCTATCAAACTTTGCATTTTTTAAAATTGAGATATACTAGTGAAACTATACATTTTTGGAAAGTGTATTGTTTCAGCTATCCAACGATACATAAACCATGAAAATCCGAGCAAAATTGTGGAAGTTATGGCCATTTGAAGTTAACTTATCTTTAAACTCGATTTACAGCTAAACGGAGCGTTGTAGACCTATCAAACTTTGCATTTTTTAAAATTGAGATATACTAGTGAAACTATACATTTTTGGAAAGGGTATTGTTTCAGCTATCCAACGATACATAAACCATGAAAATCCGAGCAAAATTGTGGAAGTTATGGCCATTTGAAGTTAACTTATCTTTAAACTCGATTTACAGCTAAACGGAGCGTTGTAGACCTATCAAACTTTGCATTTTTTAAAATTGAGATATACTAGTGAAACTATACATTTTTGGAAAGGGTATTGTTTCAGCTATCCAACGATACATAAACCATGAAAATCCGAGCAAAACTGTGGAAGTTATGGCCATTTGAAGTTAACTTATCTTTAAACTCGATTTACAGCTAAACGGAGCGTTGTAGACCTATCAAACTTTGCATTTTTTAAAATTGAGATATACTAGTGAAACTATACATTTTTGGAAAGGGTATTGTTTCAGCTATCCAACGATACATAAACCATGAAAATCCGAGCAAAATTGTGGAAGTTATGGCCATTTGAAGTTAACTTATCTTTAAACTCGATTTACAGCTAAACGGAGCGTTGTAGACCTATCAAACTTTGCATTTTTTAAAATTGAGATATACTAGTGAAACTATACATTTTTGGAAAGGGTATTGTTTCAGCTATCCAACGATACATAAACCATGAAAATCCGAGCAAAACTGTGGAAGTTATGGCCATTTGAAGTTAACTTATCTTTAAACTCGATTTACAGCTAAACGGAGCGTTGTAGACCTATCAAACTTTGCATTTTTTAAAATTGAGATATACTAGTGAAACTATACATTTTTGGAAAGGGTATTGTTTCAGCTATCCAACGATACATAAACCATGAAAATCCGAGCAAAACTGTGGAAGTTATGGCCATTTGAAGTTAACTTATCTTTAAACTCGATTTACAGCTAAACGGAGCGTTGTAGACCTATCAAACTTTGCATTTTTTAAAATTGAGATATACTAGTGAAACTATACATTTTTGGAAAGGGTATTGTTTCAGCTATCCAACGATACATAAACCATGAAAATCCGAGCAAAATTGTGGAAGTTATGGCCATTTGAAGTTAACTTATCTTTAAACTCGATTTACAGCTAAACGGAGCGTTGTAGACCTATCAAACTTTGCATTTTTTAAAATTGAGATATACTAGTGAAACTATACATTTTTGGAAAGGGTATTGTTTCAGCTATCCAACGATACATAAACCATGAAAATCCGAGCAAAACTGTGGAAGTTATGGCCATTTGAAGTTAACTTATCTTTAAACTCGATTTACAGCTAAACGGAGCGTTGTAGACCTATCAAACTTTGCATTTTTTAAAATTGAGATATACTAGTGAAACTATACATTTTTGGAAAGGGTATTGTTTCAGCTATCCAACGATACATAAACCATGAAAATCCGAGCAAAATTGTGGAAGTTATGGCCATTTGAAGTTAACTTATCTTTAAACTCGATTTACAGCTAAACGGAGCGTTGTAGACCTATCAAACTTTGCATTTTTTAAAATTGAGATATACTAGTGAAACTATACATTTTTGGAAAGTGTATTGTTTCAGCTATCCAACGATACATAAACCATGAAAATCCGAGCAAAATTGTGGAAGTTATGGCCATTTGAAGTTAACTTATCTTTAAACTCGATTTACAGCTAAACGGAGCGTTGTAGACCTATCAAACTTTGCATTTTTTAAAATTGAGATATACTAGTGAAACTATACATTTTTGGAAAGGGTATTGTTTCAGCTATCCAACGATACATAAACCATGAAAATCCGAGCAAAATTGTGGAAGTTATGGCCATTTGAAGTTAACTTATCTTTAAACTCGATTTACAGCTAAACGGAGCGTTGTAGACCTATCAAACTTTGCATTTTTTAAAATTGAGATATACTAGTGAAACTATACATTTTTGGAAAGTGTATTGTTTCAGCTATCCAACGATACATAAACCATGAAAATCCGAGCAAAATTGTGGAAGTTATGGCCATTTGAAGTTAACTTATCTTTAAACTCGATTTACAGCTAAACGGAGCGTTGTAGACCTATCAAACTTTGCATTTTTTAAAATTGAGATATACTAGTGAAACTATAAATTTTTGGAAAGTGTATTGTTTCAGCTATCCAACGATACATAAACCATGAAAATCCGAGCAAAATTGTGGAAGTTATGGCCATTTGAAGTTAACTTATCTTTAAACTCGATTTACAGCTAAACGGAGCGTTGTAGACCTATCAAACTTTGCATTTTTTAAAATTGAGATATACCAGTGAAACTATACATTTTTGGAAAGAGTATTGTTTCAGCTATCCAACGATACATAAACCATGAAAATCCGAGCAAAACTGTGGAAGTTATGGCCATTTGAAGTTAACTTATCTTTAAACTCGATTTACAGCTAAACGGAGCGTTGTAGACCTATCAAACTTTGCATTTTTTAAAATTGAGATATACTAGTGAAACTATACATTTTTGGAAAGTGTATTGTTTCAGCTATCCAACGATACATAAACCATGAAAATCCGAGCAAAATTGTGGAAGTTATGGCCATTTGAAGTTAACTTATCTTTAAACTCGATTTACAGCTAAACGGAGCGTTGTAGACCTATCAAACTTTGCATTTTTTAAAATTGAGATATACTAGTGAAACTATACATTTTTGGAAAGGGTATTGTTTCAGCTATCCAACGATACATAAACCATGAAAATCCGAGCAAAATTGTGGAAGTTATGGCCATTTGAAGTTAACTTATCTTTAAACTCGATTTACAGCTAAACGGAGCGTTGTAGACCTATCAAACTTTGCATTTTTTAAAATTGAGATATACTAGTGAAACTATACATTTTTGGAAAGGGTATTGTTTCAGCTATCCAACGATACATAAACCATGAAAATCCGAGCAAAACTGTGGAAGTTATGGCCATTTGAAGTTAACTTATCTTTAAACTCGATTTACAGCTAAACGGAGCGTTGTAGACCTATCAAACTTTGCATTTTTTAAAATTGAGATATACTAGTGAAACTATACATTTTTGGAAAGGGTATTGTTTCAGCTATCCAACGATACATAAACCATGAAAATCCGAGCAAAATTGTGGAAGTTATGGCCATTTGAAGTTAACTTATCTTTAAACTCGATTTACAGCTAAACGGAGCGTTGTAGACCTATCAAACTTTGCATTTTTTAAAATTGAGATATACTAGTGAAACTATACATTTTTGGAAAGGGTATTGTTTCAGCTATCCAACGATACATAAACCATGAAAATCCGAGCAAAACTGTGGAAGTTATGGCCATTTGAAGTTAACTTATCTTTAAACTCGATTTACAGCTAAACGGAGCGTTGTAGACCTATCAAACTTTGCATTTTTTAAAATTGAGATATACTAGTGAAACTATACATTTTTGGAAAGGGTATTGTTTCAGCTATCCAACGATACATAAACCATGAAAATCCGAGCAAAACTGTGGAAGTTATGGCCATTTGAAGTTAACTTATCTTTAAACTCGATTTACAGCTAAACGGAGCGTTGTAGACCTATCAAACTTTGCATTATTTAAAATTGAGATATACTAGTGAAACTATACATTTTTGGAAAGGGTATTGTTTCAGCTATCCAACGATACATAAACCATGAAAATCCGAGCAAAATTGTGGAAGTTATGGCCATTTGAAGTTAACTTATCTTTAAACTCGATTTACAGCTAAACGGAGCGTTGTAGACCTATCAAACTTTGCATTTTTTAAAATTGAGATATACTAGTGAAACTATACATTTTTGGAAAGGGTATTGTTTCAGCTATCCAACGATACATAAACCATGAAAATCCGAGCAAAACTGTGGAAGTTATGGCCATTTGAAGTTAACTTATCTTTAAACTCGATTTACAGCTAAACGGAGCGTTGTAGACCTATCAAACTTTGCATTTTTTAAAATTGAGATATACTAGTGAAACTATACATTTTTGGAAAGGGTATTGTTTCAGCTATCCAACGATACATAAACCATGAAAATCCGAGCAAAATTGTGGAAGTTATGGCCATTTGAAGTTAACTTATCTTTAAACTCGATTTACAGCTAAACGGAGCGTTGTAGACCTATCAAACTTTGCATTTTTTAAAATTGAGATATACTAGTGAAACTATACATTTTTGGAAAGGGTATTGTTTCAGCTATCCAACGATACATAAACCATGAAAATCCGAGCAAAATTGTGGAAGTTATGGCCATTTGAAGTTAACTTATCTTTAAACTCGATTTACAGCTAAACGGAGCGTTGTAGACCTATCAAACTTTGCATTTTTTAAAATTGAGATATACTAGTGAAACTATACATTTTTGGAAAGTGTATTGTTTCAGCTATCCAACGATACATAAACCATGAAAATCCGAGCAAAATTGTGGAAGTTATGGCCATTTGAAGTTAACTTATCTTTAAACTCGATTTACAGCTAAACGGAGCGTTGTAGACCTATCAAACTTTGCATTTTTTAAAATTGAGATATACTAGTGAAACTATACATTTTTGGAAAGGGTATTGTTTCAGCTATCCAACGATACATAAACCATGAAAATCCGAGCAAAATTGTGGAAGTTATGGCCATTTGAAGTTAACTTATCTTTAAACTCGATTTACAGCTAAACGGAGCGTTGTAGACCTATCAAACTTTGCATTTTTTAAAATTGAGATATACTAGTGAAACTATACATTTTTGGAAAGTGTATTGTTTCAGCTATCCAACGATACATAAACCATGAAAATCCGAGCAAAATTGTGGAAGTTATGGCCATTTGAAGTTAACTTATCTTTAAACTCGATTTACAGCTAAACGGAGCGTTGTAGACCTATCAAACTTTGCATTTTTTAAAATTGAGATATACTAGTGAAACTATACATTTTTGGAAAGTGTATTGTTTCAGCTATCCAACGATACATAAACCATGAAAATCCGAGCAAAATTGTGGAAGTTATGGCCATTTGAAGTTAACTTATCTTTAAACTCGATTTACAGCTAAACGGAGCGTTGTAGACCTATCAAACTTTGCATTTTTTAAAATTGAGATATACTAGTGAAACTATACATTTTTGGAAAGGGTATTGTTTCAGCTATCCAACGATACATAAACCATGAAAATCCGAGCAAAATTGTGGAAGTTATGGCCATTTGAAGTTAACTTATCTTTAAACTCGATTTACAGCTAAACGGAGCGTTGTAGACCTATCAAACTTTGCATTTTTTAAAATTGAGATATACCAGTGAAACTATACATTTTTGGAAAGTGTATTGTTTCAGCTATCCAACGATACATAAACCATGAAAATCCGAGCAAAATTGTGGAAGTTATGGCCATTTGAAGTTAACTTATCTTTAAACTCGATTTACAGCTAAACGGAGCGTTGTAGACCTATCAAACTTTGCATTTTTTAAAATTGAGATATACTAATAAAACTATACATTTTTGGAAAGGGTATTGTTTCAGCTATCCAACGATACATAAACCATGAAAATCCGAGCAAAATTGTGGAAGTTATGGCCATTTGAAGTTAACTTATCTTTAAACTCGATTTACAGCTAAACGGAGCGTTGTAGACCTATCAAACTTTGCATTTTTTAAAATTGAGATATACTAGTGAAACTATACATTTTTGGAAAGGGTATTGTTTCAGCTATCCAACGATACATAAACCATGAAAATCCGAGCAAAATTGTGGAAGTTATGGCCATTTGAAGTTAACTTATCTTTAAACTCGATTTACAGCTAAACGGAGCGTTGTAGACCTATCAAACTTTGCATTTTTTAAAATTGAGATATACTAGTGAAACTATACATTTTTGGAAAGTGTATTGTTTCAGCTATCCAACGATACATAAACCATGAAAATCCGAGCAAAATTGTGGAAGTTATGGCCATTTGAAGTTAACTTATCTTTAAACTCGATTTACAGCTAAACGGAGCGTTGTAGACCTATCAAACTTTGCATTTTTTAAAATTGAGATATACCAGTGAAACTATACATTTTTGGAAAGTGTATTATTTCAGCTATCCAACGATACATAAACCATGAAAATCCGAGCAAAATTGTGGAAGTTATGGCCATTTGAAGTTAACTTATCTTTAAACTCGATTTACAGCTAAACGGAGCGTTGTAGACCTATCAAACTTTGCATTTTTTAAAATTGAGATATACTAGTGAAACTATACATTTTTGGAAAGGGTATTGTTTCAGCTATCCAACGATACATAAACCATGAAAATCCGAGCAAAATTGTGGAAGTTATGGCCATTTGAAGTTAACTTATCTTTAAACTCGATTTACAGCTAAACGGAGCGTTGTAGACCTATCAAACTTTGCATTTTTTAAAATTGAGATATACTAGTGAAACTATACATTTTTGGAAAGTGTATTGTTTCAGCTATCCAACGATACATAAACCATGAAAATCCGAGCAAAATTGTGGAAGTTATGGCCATTTGAAGTTAACTTATCTTTAAACTCGATTTACAGCTAAACGGAGCGTTGTAGACCTATCAAACTTTGCATTTTTTAAAATTGAGATATACTAGTGAAACTATACATTTTTGGAAAGTGTATTGTTTCAGCTATCCAACGATACATAAACCATGAAAATCCGAGCAAAATTGTGGAAGTTATGGCCATTTGAAGTTAACTTATCTTTAAACTCGATTTACAGCTAAACGGAGCGTTGTAGACCTATCAAACTTTGCATTTTTTAAAATTGAGATATACTAATAAAACTATACATTTTTGGAAAGAGTATTGTCTCAGCTATCCAACGATACATAAACCATGAAAATCCAAGCAAAACTGTAAAAGTTATGGCCATTTGAAGTTAACTTATCTTTAAACTCGATTTACAGCTAAACGGAGCGTTGTAGACCTATCAAACTTTGCATTTTTTAAAATTGAGATATACTAATGAAACTATACATTTTTGGAAAGAGTATTGTTTCAGCTATCCAACGATACATAAACCATGAAAATCCGAGCAAAACTGTGGAAGTTATGGCCATTTGAAGTTAACTTATCTTTAAACTCGATTTACAGCTAAACGGAGCGTTGTAGACCTATCAAACTTTGCATTTTTTAAAATTGAGATATACTAGTGAAACTATACATTTTTGGAAAGGGTATTGTTTCAGCTATCCAACGATACATAAACCATGAAAATCCGAGCAAAATTGTGGAAGTTATGGCCATTTGAAGTTAACTTATCTTTAAACTCGATTTACAGCTAAACGGAGCGTTGTAGACCTATCAAACTTTGCATTTTTTAAAATTGAGATATACTAGTGAAACTATACATTTTTGGAAAGAGTATTGTTTCAGCTATCCAACGATACATAAACCATGAAAATCCAAGCAAAACTGTAAAAGTTATGGCCATTTGAAGTTAACTTATCTTTAAACTCGATTTACAGCTAAACGGAGCATTGTAGACCTATCAAACTTTGCATTTTTAAAAATTGAGATATACTAGTGAAACTATACATTTTTGGAAAGAGTATTGTTTCAGCTATCCAACGATACATAAACCATGAAAATCCGAGCAAAACTGTAAAAGTTATGGCCATTTGAAGTTAACTTATCTTTAAACTCGATTTACAGCTAAACGGAGCGTTGTAGACCTATGAAACTTTGCATTTTTAAAAATTGAGATATACTAGTGAAACTATACATTTTTGGAAAGAGTATTGTTTCAGCTATCCAACGATACATAAACCATGAAAATCCAAGCAAAACTGTAAAAGTTATGGCCATTTGAAGTTAACTTATCTTTAAACTCGATTTACAGCTAAACGGAGCATTGTAGACCTATGAAACTTTGCATTTTTAAAAATTGAGATATACTAGTGAAACTATACATTTTTGGAAAGAGTATTGTTTCAGCTATCCAACGATACATAAACCATGAAAATCCGAGCAAAACTGTAAAAGTTATGGCCATTTGAAGTTAACTTATCTTTAAACTCGATTTACAGCTAAACGGAGCGTTGTAGACCTATGAAACTTTGCATTTTTAAAAATTGAGATATACTAGTGAAACTATACATTTTTGGAAAGAGTATTGTTTCAGCTATCCAACGATACATAAACCATGAAAATCCAAGCAAAACTGTAAAAGTTATGGCCATTTGAAGTTAACTTATCTTTAAACTCGATTTACAGCTAAACGGAGCGTTGTAGACCTATCAAACTTTGCATTTTTAAAAATTGAGATATACTAGTGAAACTATACATTTTTGGAAAGAGTATTGTTTCAGCTATCCAACGATACATAAACCATGAAAATCCGAGCAAAACTGTAAAAGTTATGGCCATTTGAAGTTAACTTATCTTTAAACTCGATTTACAGCTAAACGGAGCGTTGTAGACCTATGAAACTTTGCATTTTTAAAAATTGAGATATACTAGTGAAACTATACATTTTTGGAAAGAGTATTGTTTCAGCTATCCAACGATACATAAACCATGAAAATCCAAGCAAAACTGTAAAAGTTATGGCCATTTGAAGTTAACTTATCTTTAAACTCGATTTACAGCTAAACGGAGCATTGTAGACCTATGAAACTTTGCATTTTAAAAAATTGAGATATACTAGTGAAACTATACATTTTTGGAAAGAGTATTGTTTCAGCTATCCAACGATACATAAACCATGAAAATCCAAGCAAAACTGTAAAAGTTATGGCCATTTGAAGTTAACTTATCTTTAAACTCGATTTACAGCTAAACGGAGCGTTCTAGACCTATCAAACTTTGCATTTTTAAAAATTGAGATATACTAGTGAAACTATACATTTTTGGAAAGAGTATTGTTTCAGCTATCCAACGATACATAAACCATGAAAATCCGAGCAAAACTGTAAAAGTTATGGCCATTTGAAGTTAACTTATCTTTAAACTCGATTTACAGCTAAACGGAGCGTTGTAGACCTATGAAACTTTGCATTTTTTAAAATTGAGATATACTAGTGAAACTATACATTTTTGGAAAGAGTATTGTTTCAGCTATCCAACGATACATAAACCATAAAAATCCAAGCAAAACTGTAAAAGTTATGGCCATTTGAAGTTAACTTATCTTTAAACTCGATTTACAGCTAAACGGAGCATTGTAGACCTATCAAACTTTGCATTTTTAAAAATTGAGATATACTAGTGAAACTATACATTTTTGGAAAGAGTATTGTTTCAGCTATCCAACGATACATAAACCATGAAAATCCGAGCAAAACTGTAAAAGTTATGGCCATTTGAAGTTAACTTATCTTTAAACTCGATTTACAGCTAAACGGAGCGTTGTAGACCTATGAAACTTTGCATTTTTAAAAATTGAGATATACTAGTGAAACTATACATTTTTGGAAAGAGTATTGTTTCAGCTATCCAACGATACATAAACCATGAAAATCCAAGCAAAACTGTAAAAGTTATGGCCATTTGAAGTTAACTTATCTTTAAACTCGATTTACAGCTAAACGGAGCATTGTAGACCTATGAAACTTTGCATTTTTAAAAATTGAGATATACTAGTGAAACTATACATTTTTGGAAAGAGTATTGTTTCAGCTATCCAACGATACATAAACCATGAAAATCCAAGCAAAACTGTAAAAGTTATGGCCATTTGAAGTTAACTTATCTTTAAACTCGATTTACAGCTAAACGGAGCGTTGTAGACCTATCAAACTTTGCATTTTTAAAAATTGAGATATACTAGTGAAACTATACATTTTTGGAAAGAGTATTGTTTCAGCTATCCAACGATACATAAACCATGAAAATCCGAGCAAAACTGTAAAAGTTATGGCCATTTGAAGTTAACTTATCTTTAAACTCGATTTACAGCTAAACGGAGCGTTGTAGACCTATGAAACTTTGCATTTTTAAAAATTGAGATATACTAGTGAAACTATACATTTTTGGAAAGAGTATTGTTTCAGCTATCCAACGATACATAAACCATGAAAATCCAAGCAAAACTGTAAAAGTTATGGCCATTTGAAGTTAACTTATCTTTAAACTCGATTTACAGCTAAACGGAGCGTTGTAGACCTATCAAACTTTGCATTTTTAAAAATTGAGATATACTAGTGAAACTATACATTTTTGGAAAGAGTATTGTTTCAGCTATCCAACGATACATAAACCATGAAAATCCGAGCAAAACTGTAAAAGTTATGGCCATTTGAAGTTAACTTATCTTTAAACTCGATTTACAGCTAAACGGAGCGTTGTAGACCTATGAAACTTTGCATTTTTAAAAATTGAGATATACTAGTGAAACTATACATTTTTGGAAAGAGTATTGTTTCAGCTATCCAACGATACATAAACCATGAAAATCCGAGCAAAACTGTAAAAGTTATGGCCATTTGAAGTTAACTTATCTTTAAACTCGATTTACAGCTAAACGGAGCGTTGTAGACCTATGAAACTTTGCATTTTTAAAAATTGAGATATACTAGTGAAACTATACATTTTTGGAAAGAGTATTGTTTCAGCTATCCAACGATACATAAACCATGAAAATCCAAGCAAAACTGTAAAAGTTATGGCCATTTGAAGTTAACTTATCTTTAAACTCGATTTACAGCTAAACGGAGCGTTGTAGACCTATCAAACTTTGCATTTTTAAAAATTGAGATATACTAGTGAAACTATACATTTTTGGAAAGAGTATTGTTTCAGCTATCCAACGATACATAAACCATGAAAATCCGAGCAAAACTGTAAAAGTTATGGCCATTTGAAGTTAACTTATCTTTAAACTCGATTTACAGCTAAACGGAGCATTGTAGACCTATGAAACTTTGCATTTTTAAAAATTGAGATATACTAGTGAAACTATACATTTTTGGAAAGAGTATTGTTTCAGCTATCCAACGATACATAAACCATGAAAATCCAAGCAAAACTGTAAAAGTTATGGCCATTTGAAGTTAACTTATCTTTAAACTCGATTTACAGCTAAACGGAGCGTTGTAGACCTATGAAACTTTGCATTTTTAAAAATTGAGATATACTAGTGAAACTATACATTTTTGGAAAGAGTATTGTTTCAGCTATCCAACGATACATAAACCATGAAAATCCAAGCAAAACTGTAAAAGTTATGGCCATTTGAAGTTAACTTATCTTTAAACTCGATTTACAGCTAAACGGAGCGTTGTAGACCTATCAAACTTTGCATTTTTAAAAATTGAGATATACTAGTGAAACTATACATTTTTGGAAAGAGTATTGTTTCAGCTATCCAACGATACATAAACCATGAAAATCCGAGCAAAACTGTAAAAGTTATGGCCATTTGAAGTTAACTTATCTTTAAACTCGATTTACAGCTAAACGGAGCGTTGTAGACCTATGAAACTTTGCATTTTTAAAAATTGAGATATACTAGTGAAACTATACATTTTTGGAAAGAGTATTGTTTCAGCTATCCAACGATACATAAACCATGAAAATCCAAGCAAAACTGTAAAAGTTATGGCCATTTGAAGTTAACTTATCTTTAAACTCGATTTACAGCTAAACGGAGCGTTGTAGACCTATGAAACTTTGCATTTTTAAAAATTGAGATATACTAGTGAAACTATACATTTTTGGAAAGAGTATTGTTTCAGCTATCCAACGATACATAAACCATGAAAATCCGAGCAAAACTGTAAAAGTTATGGCCATTTGAAGTTAACTTATCTTTAAACTCGATTTACAGCTAAACGGAGCGTTGTAGACCTATGAAACTTTGCATTTTTAAAAATTGAGATATACTAGTGAAACTATACATTTTTGGAAAGAGTATTGTTTCAGCTATCCAACGATACATAAACCATGAAAATCCGAGCAAAACTGTAAAAGTTATGGCCATTTGAAGTTAACTTATCTTTAAACTCGATTTACAGCTAAACGGAGCGTTGTAGACCTATGAAACTTTGCATTTTTAAAAATTGAGATATACTAGTGAAACTATACATTTTTGGAAAGAGTATTGTTTCAGCTATCCAACGATACATAAACCATGAAAATCCGAGCAAAACTGTAAAAGTTATGGCCATTTGAAGTTAACTTATCTTTAAACTCGATTTACAGCTAAACGGAGCGTTGTAGACCTATGAAACTTTGCATTTTTAAAAATTGAGATATACTAGTGAAACTATACATTTTTGGAAAGAGTATTGTTTCAGCTATCCAACGATACATAAACCATGAAAATCCGAGCAAAACTGTAAAAGTTATGGCCATTTGAAGTTAACTTATCTTTAAACTCGATTTACAGCTAAACGGAGCGTTGTAGACCTATGAAACTTTGCATTTTTAAAAATTGAGATATACTAGTGAAACTATACATTTTTGGAAAGAGTATTGTTTCAGCTATCCAACGATACATAAACCATGAAAATCCAAGCAAAACTGTAAAAGTTATGGCCATTTGAAGTTAACTTATCTTTAAACTCGATTTACAGCTAAACGGAGCGTTGTAGACCTATGAAACTTTGCATTTTTAAAAATTGAGATATACTAGTGAAACTATACATTTTTGGAAAGAGTATTGTTTCAGCTATCCAACGATACATAAACCATGAAAATCCGAGCAAAACTGTAAAAGTTATGGCCATTTGAAGTTAACTTATCTTTAAACTCGATTTACAGCTAAACGGAGCGTTGTAGACCTATGAAACTTTGCATTTTTAAAAATTGAGATATACTAGTGAAACTATACATTTTTGGAAAGAGTATTGTTTCAGCTATCCAACGATACATAAACCATGAAAATCCGAGCAAAACTGTAAAAGTTATGGCCATTTGAAGTTAACTTATCTTTAAACTCGATTTACAGCTAAACGGAGCGTTGTAGACCTATGAAACTTTGCATTTTTAAAAATTGAGATATACTAGTGAAACTATACATTTTTGGAAAGAGTATTGTTTCAGCTATCCAACGATACATAAACCATGAAAATCCGAGCAAAACTGTAAAAGTTATGGCCATTTGAAGTTAACTTATCTTTAAACTCGATTTACAGCTAAACGGAGCGTTGTAGACCTATGAAACTTTGCATTTTTAAAAATTGAGATATACTAGTGAAACTATACATTTTTGGAAAGAGTATTGTTTCAGCTATCCAACGATACATAAACCATGAAAATCCAAGCAAAACTGTAAAAGTTATGGCCATTTGAAGTTAACTTATCTTTAAACTCGATTTACAGCTAAACGGAGCGTTGTAGACCTATCAAACTTTGCATTTTTAAAAATTGAGATATACTAGTGAAACTATACATTTTTGGAAAGAGTATTGTTTCAGCTATCCAACGATACATAAACCATGAAAATCCGAGCAAAACTGTAAAAGTTATGGCCATTTGAAGTTAACTTATCTTTAAACTCGATTTACAGCTAAACGGAGCGTTGTAGACCTATGAAACTTTGCATTTTTTAAAATTGAGATATACTAGTGAAACTATACATTTTTGGAAAGAGTATTGTTTCAGCTATCCAACGATACATAAACCATGAAAATCCAAGCAAAACTGTAAAAGTTATGGCCATTTGAAGTTAACTTATCTTTAAACTCGATTTACAGCTAAACGGAGCGTTGTAGACCTATCAAACTTTGCATTTTTAAAAATTGAGATATACTAGTGAAACTATACATTTTTGGAAAGAGTATTGTTTCAGCTATCCAACGATACATAAACCATGAAAATCCAAGCAAAACTGTAAAAGTTATGGCCATTTGAAGTTAACTTATCTTTAAACTCGATTTACAGCTAAACGGAGCGTTGTAGACCTATCAAACTTTGCATTTTTTAAAATTGAGATATACTAGTGAAACTATACATTTTTGGAAAGAGTATTGTTTCAGCTATCCAACGATACATAAACCATGAAAATCCAAGCAAAACTGTAAAAGTTATGGCCATTTGAAGTTAACTTATCTTTAAACTCGATTTACAGCTAAACGGAGCGTTGTAGACCTATCAAACTTTGCATTTTTAAAAATTGAGATATACTAGTGAAACTATACATTTTTGGAAAGAGTATTGTTTCAGCTATCCAACGATACATAAACCATGAAAATCCAAGCAAAACTGTAAAAGTTATGGCCATTTGAAGTTAACTTATCTTTAAACTCGATTTACAGCTAAACGGAGCGTTGTAGACCTATCAAACTTTGCATTTTTTAAAATTGAGATATACTAGTGAAACTATACATTTTTGGAAAGAGTATTGTTTCAGCTATCCAACGATACATAAACCATGAAAATCCAAGCAAAACTGTAAAAGTTATGGCCATTTGAAGTTAACTTATCTTTAAACTCGATTTACAGCTAAACGGAGCGTTGTAGACCTATCAAACTTTGCATTTTTAAAAATTGAGATATACTAGTGAAACTATACATTTTTGGAAAGAGTATTGTTTCAGCTATCCAACGATACATAAACCATGAAAATCCAAGCAAAACTGTAAAAGTTATGGCCATTTGAAGTTAACTTATCTTTAAACTCGATTTACAGCTAAACGGAGCGTTGTAGACCTATCAAACTTTGCATTTTTAAAAATTGAGATATACTAGTGAAACTATACATTTTTGGAAAGAGTATTGTTTCAGCTATCCAACGATACATAAACCATGAAAATCCGAGCAAAACTGTAAAAGTTATGGCCATTTGAAGTTAACTTATCTTTAAACTCGATTTACAGCTAAACGGAGCGTTGTAGACCTATCAAACTTTGCATTTTTTAAAATTGAGATATACTAGTGAAACTATACATTTTTGGAAAGAGTATTGTTTCAGCTATCCAACGATACATAAACCATGAAAATCCAAGCAAAACTGTAAAAGTTATGGCCATTTGAAGTTAACTTATCTTTAAACTCGATTTACAGCTAAACGGAGCGTTGTAGACCTATGAAACTTTGCATTTTTTAAAATTGAGATATACTAGTGAAACTATACATTTTTGGAAAGAGTATTGTTTCAGCTATCCAACGATACATAAACCATGAAAATCCAAGCAAAACTGTAAAAGTTATGGCCATTTGAAGTTAACTTATCTTTAAACTCGATTTACAGCTAAACGGAGCGTTGTAGACCTATCAAACTTTGCATTTTTTAAAATTGAGATATACTAGTGAAACTATACATTTTTGGAAAGAGTATTGTTTCAGCTATCCAACGATACATAAACCATGAAAATCCGAGCAAAACTGTAAAAGTTATGGCCATTTGAAGTTAACTTATCTTTAAACTCGATTTACAGCTAAACGGAGCGTTGTAGACCTATGAAACTTTGCATTTTTTAAAATTGAGATATACTAGTGAAACTATACATTTTTGGAAAGAGTATTGTTTCAGCTATCCAACGATACATAAACCATGAAAATCCAAGCAAAACTGTAAAAGTTATGGCCATTTGAAGTTAACTTATCTTTAAACTCGATTTACAGCTAAACGGAGCGTTGTAGACCTATGAAACTTTGCATTTTTTAAAATTGAGATATACTAGTGAAACTATACATTTTTGGAAAGAGTATTGTTTCAGCTATCCAACGATACATAAACCATGAAAATCCAAGCAAAACTGTAAAAGTTATGGCCATTTGAAGTTAACTTATCTTTAAACTCGATTTACAGCTAAACGGAGCGTTGTAGACCTATCAAACTTTGCATTTTTTAAAATTGAGATATACTAGTGAAACTATACATTTTTGGAAAGAGTATTGTTTCAGCTATCCAACGATACATAAACCATGAAAATCCGAGCAAAACTGTAAAAGTTATGGCCATTTGAAGTTAACTTATCTTTAAACTCGATTTACAGCTAAACGGAGCGTTGTAGACCTATGAAACTTTGCATTTTTTAAAATTGAGATATACTAGTGAAACTATACATTTTTGGAAAGAGTATTGTTTCAGCTATCCAACGATACATAAACCATGAAAATCCGAGCAAAACTGTAAAAGTTATGGCCATTTGAAGTTAACTTATCTTTAAACTCGATTTACAGCTAAACGGAGCGTTGTAGACCTATGAAACTTTGCATTTTTTAAAATTGAGATATACTAGTGAAACTATACATTTTTGGAAAGAGTATTGTTTCAGCTATCCAACGATACATAAACCATGAAAATCCAAGCAAAACTGTAAAAGTTATGGCCATTTGAAGTTAACTTATCTTTAAACTCGATTTACAGCTAAACGGAGCGTTGTAGACCTATCAAACTTTGCATTTTTTAAAATTGAGATATACTAGTGAAACTATACATTTTTGGAAAGAGTATTGTTTCAGCTATCCAACGATACATAAACCATGAAAATCCAAGCAAAACTGTAAAAGTTATGGCCATTTGAAGTTAACTTATCTTTAAACTCGATTTACAGCTATACGGAGCGTTGTAGACCTATCAAACTTTGCATTTTTAAAAATTGAGATATACTAGTGAAACTATACATTTTTGGAAAGAGTATTGTTTCAGCTATCCAACGATACATAAACCATGAAAATCCAAGCAAAACTGTAAAAGTTATGGCCATTTGAAGTTAACTTATCTTTAAACTCGATTTACAGCTAAACGGAGCGTTGTAGACCTATCAAACTTTGCATTTTTAAAAATTGAGATATACTAGTGAAACTATACATTTTTGGAAAGAGTATTGTTTCAGCTATCCAACGATACATAAACCATGAAAATCCGAGCAAAACTGTAAAAGTTATGGCCATTTGAAGTTAACTTATCTTTAAACTCGATTTACAGCTAAACGGAGCGTTGTAGACCTATGAAACTTTGCATTTTTTAAAATTGAGATATACTAGTGAAACTATACATTTTTGGAAAGAGTATTGTTTCAGCTATCCAACGATACATAAACCATGAAAATCCAAGCAAAACTGTAAAAGTTATGGCCATTTGAAGTTAACTTATCTTTAAACTCGATTTACAGCTAAACGGAGCGTTGTAGACCTATCAAACTTTGCATTTTTAAAAATTGAGATATACTAGTGAAACTATACATTTTTGGAAAGAGTATTGTTTCAGCTATCCAACGATACATAAACCATGAAAATCCAAGCAAAACTGTAAAAGTTATGGCCATTTGAAGTTAACTTATCTTTAAACTCGATTTACAGCTAAACGGAGCGTTGTAGACCTATGAAACTTTGCATTTTTTAAAATTGAGATATACTAGTGAAACTATACATTTTTGGAAAGAGTATTGTTTCAGCTATCCAACGATACATAAACCATGAAAATCCGAGCAAAACTGTAAAAGTTATGGCCATTTGAAGTTAACTTATCTTTAAACTCGATTTACAGCTAAACGGAGCGTTGTAGACCTATGAAACTTTGCATTTTTTAAAATTGAGATATACCAGTGAAACTATACATTTTTAGAAAGGGTATTGTTTCAGCTATCCAACGATACATAAACCATGAAAATCCGAGCAAAACTGTGGAAGTTATGGCCATTTGAAGTTAACTTATCTTTAAACTCGATTTACAGCTAAACGGAGCGTTGTAGACCTATGAAACTTTGCATTTTTTAAAATTGAGATATACTAGTGAAACTATACATTTTTGGAAAGAGTATTGTTTCAGCTATCCAACGATACATAAACCATGAAAATCCAAGCAAAACTGTAAAAGTTATGGCCATTTGAAGTTAACTTATCTTTAAACTCGATTTACAGCTAAACGGAGCGTTGTAGACCTATCAAACTTTGCATTTTTTAAAATTGAGATATACTAGTGAAACTATACATTTTTGGAAAGAGTATTGTTTCAGCTATCCAACGATACATAAACCATGAAAATCCAAGCAAAACTGTAAAAGTTATGGCCATTTGAAGTTAACTTATCTTTAAACTCGATTTACAGCTAAACGGAGCGTTGTAGACCTATCAAACTTTGCATTTTTTAAAATTGAGATATACCAGTGAAACTATACATTTTTAGAAAGGGTATTGTTTCAGCTATCCAACGATACATAAACCATGAAAATCCGAGCAAAACTGTGGAAGTTATGGCCATTTGAAGTTAACTTATCTTTAAACTCGATTTACAGCTAAACGGAGCGTTGTAGACCTATCAAACTTTGCATTTTTTAAAATTGAGATATACTAGTGAAACTATACATTTTTGGAAAGAGTATTGTTTCAGCTATCCAACGATACATAAACCATGAAAATCCGAGCAAAACTGTAAAAGTTATGGTCATTTGAAGTTAACTTATCTTTAAACTCGATTTACAGCTAAACGGAGCGTTGTAGACCTATCAAACTTTGCATTTTTTCAAATTGAGATATACCAGTGAAACTATACATTTTTGGAAAGAGTATTGTTTCAGCTATCCAACGATACATAAACCATGAAAATCCAAGCAAAACTGTAAAAGTTATGGCCATTTGAAGTTAACTTATCTTTAAACTCGATTTACAGCTAAACGGAGCGTTGTAGACCTATCAAACTTTGCATTTTTTCAAATTGAGATATACCAGTGAAACTATACATTTTTGGAAAGAGTATTGTTTCAGCTATCCAACGATACATAAACCATGAAAATCCGAGCAAAACTGTGGAAGTTATGGCCATTTGAAGTTAACTTATCTTTAAACTCGATTTACAGCTAAACGGAGCGTTGTAGACCTATCAAACTTTGCATTTTTTCAAATTGAGATATACCAGTGAAACTATACATTTTTGGAAAGGGTATTGTTTCAGCTATCCAACGATACATAAACCATGAAAATCCGAGCAAAACTGTGGAAGTTATGGCCATTTGAAGTTAACTTATCTTTAAACTCGATTTACAGCTAAACGGAGCGTTGTAGACCTATCAAACTTTGCATTTTTTAAAATTGAGATATACTAGTGAAACTATACATTTTTGGAAAGAGTATTGTTTCAGCTATCCAACGATACATAAACCATGAAAATCCGAGCAAAACTGTAAAAGTTATGGCCATTTGAAGTTAACTTATCTTTAAACTCGATTTACAGCTAAACGGAGCGTTGTAGACCTATCAAACTTTGCATTTTTTCAAATTGAGATATACCAGTGAAACTATACATTTTTGGAAAGAGTATTGTTTCAGCTATCCAACGATACATAAACCATGAAAATCCAAGCAAAACTGTAAAAGTTATGGCCATTTGAAGTTAACTTATCTTTAAACTCGATTTACAGCTAAACGGAGCGTTGTAGACCTATCAAACTTTGCATTTTTTAAAATTGAGATATACCAGTGAAACTATACATTTTTAGAAAGGGTATTGTTTCAGCTATCCAACGATACATAAACCATGAAAATCCGAGCAAAACTGTGGAAGTTATGGCCATTTGAAGTTAACTTATCTTTAAACTCGATTTACAGCTAAACGGAGCGTTGTAGACCTATCAAACTTTGCATTTTTTAAAATTGAGATATACTAGTGAAACTATACATTTTTGGAAAGAGTATTGTTTCAGCTATCCAACGATACACAAACCATGAAAATCCAAGCAAAACTGTAAAAGTTATGGCCATTTGAAGTTAACTTATCTTTAAACTCGATTTACAGCTAAACGGAGCGTTGTAGACCTATCAAACTTTGCATTTTTTAAAATTGAGATATACCAGTGAAACTATACATTTTTAGAAAGGGTATTGTTTCAGCTATCCAACGATACATAAACCATGAAAATCCGAGCAAAACTGTGGAAGTTATGGCCATTTGAAGTTAACTTATCTTTAAACTCGATTTACAGCTAAACGGAGCGTTGTAGACCTATCAAACTTTGCATTTTTTAAAATTGAGATATACTAGTGAAACTATACATTTTTAGAAAGGGTATTGTTTCAGCTATCCAACGATACATAAACCATGAAAATCCGAGCAAAACTGTGGAAGTTATGGCCATTTGAAGTTAACTTATCTTTAAACTCGATTTACAGCTAAACGGAGCGTTGTAGACCTATCAAACTTTGCATTTTTGAAAATTGAGATATACTAGTGAAACTATACATTTTTGGAAAGAGTATTGTTTCAGCTATCCAACGATACATAAACCATGAAAATCCAAGCAAAACTGTAAAAGTTATGGCCATTTGAAGTTAACTTATCTTTAAACTCGATTTACAGCTAAACGGAGCGTTGTAGACCTATCAAACTTTGCATTTTTAAAAATTGAGATATACTAGTGAAACTATACATTTTTGGAAAGAGTATTGTTTCAGCTATCCAACGATACATAAACCATGAAAATCCAAGCAAAACTGTAAAAGTTATGGCCATTTGAAGTTAACTTATCTTTAAACTCGATTTACAGCTAAACGGAGCGTTGTAGACCTATCAAACTTTGCATTTTTTAAAATTGAGATATACCAGTGAAACTATACATTTTTAGAAAGGGTATTGTTTCAGCTATCCAACGATACATAAACCATGAAAATCCGAGCAAAACTGTGGAAGTTATGGCCATTTGAAGTTAACTTATCTTTAAACTCGATTTACAGCTAAACGGAGCGTTGTAGACCTATCAAACTTTGCATTTTTTAAAATTGAGATATACTAGTGAAACTATACATTTTTGGAAAGAGTATTGTTTCAGCTATCCAACGATACATAAACCATGAAAATCCAAGCAAAACTGTAAAAGTTGTGGCCATTTGAAGTTAACTTATCTTTAAACTCGATTTACAGCTAAACGGAGCGTTGTAGACCTATCAAACTTTGCATTTTTAAAAATTGAGATATACTAGTGAAACTATACATTTTTGGAAAGAGTATTGTTTCAGCTATCCAACGATACATAAACCATGAAAATCCAAGCAAAACTGTAAAAGTTATGGCCATTTGAAATTAACTTATCTTTAAACTCGATTTACAGCTAAACGGAGCGTTGTAGACCTATGAAACTTTGCATTTTTTAAAATTGAGATATACTAGTGAAACTATACATTTTTAGAAAGGGTATTGTTTCAGCTATCCAACGATACATAAACCATGAAAATCCAAGCAAAACTGTAAAAGTTATGGCCATTTGAAGTTAACTTATCTTTAAACTCGATTTACAGCTAAACGGAGCGTTGTAGACCTATGAAACTTTGCATTTTTTAAAATTGAGATATACTAGTGAAACTATACATTTTTAGAAAGGGTATTGTTTCAGCTATCCAACGATACATAAACCATGAAAATCCAAGCAAAACTGTAAAAGTTATGGCCATTTGAATTTAACTTATCTTTAAACTCGATTTACAGCTAAACGGAGCGTTGTAGACCTATCAAACTTTGCATTTTTAAAAATTGAGATATACTAGTGAAACTATACATTTTTGGAAAGAGTATTGTTTCAGCTATCCAACGATACATAAACCATGAAAATCCAAGCAAAACTGTAAAAGTTATGGCCATTTGAAATTAACTTATCTTTAAACTCGATTTACAGCTAAACGGAGCGTTGTAGACCTATGAAACTTTGCATTTTTTAAAATTGAGATATACTAGTGAAACTATACATTTTTAGAAAGGGTATTGTTTCAGCTATCCAACGATACATAAACCATGAAAATCCAAGCAAAACTGTAAAAGTTATGGCCATTTGAAGTTAACTTATCTTTAAACTCGATTTACAGCTAAACGGAGCGTTGTAGACCTATCAAACTTTGCATTTTTAAAAATTGAGATATACTAGTGAAACTATACATTTTTGGAAAGAGTATTGTTTCAGCTATCCAACGATACATAAACCATGAAAATCCAAGCAAAACTGTAAAAGTTATGGCCATTTGAAGTTAACTTATCTTTAAACTCGATTTACAGCTAAACGGAGCGTTGTAGACCTATCAAACTTTGCATTTTTAAAAATTGAGATATACTAGTGAAACTATACATTTTTGGAAAGAGTATTGTTTCAGCTATCCAACGATACATAAACCATGAAAATCCAAGCAAAACTGTAAAAGTTATGGCCATTTGAAGTTAACTTATCTTTAAACTCGATTTACAGCTAAACGGAGCGTTGTAGACCTATGAAACTTTGCATTTTTTAAAATTGAGATATACTAGTGAAACTATACATTTTTAGAAAGGGTATTGTTTCAGCTATCCAACGATACATAAACCATGAAAATCCAAGCAAAACTGTAAAAGTTATGGCCATTTGAAGTTAACTTATCTTTAAACTCGATTTACAGCTAAACGGAGCGTTGTAGACCTATCAAACTTTGCATTTTTAAAAATTGAGATATACTAGTGAAACTATACATTTTTGGAAAGAGTATTGTTTCAGCTATCCAACGATACATAAACCATGAAAATCCAAGCAAAACTGTAAAAGTTATGGCCATTTGAAGTTAACTTATCTTTAAACTCGATTTACAGCTAAACGGAGCGTTGTAGACCTATCAAACTTTGCATTTTTAAAAATTGAGATATACTAGTGAAACTATACATTTTTGGAAAGAGTATTGTTTCAGCTATCCAACGATACATAAACCATGAAAATCCAAGCAAAACTGTAAAAGTTGTGGCCATTTGAAGTTAACTTATCTTTAAACTCGATTTACAGCTAAACGGAGCGTTGTAGACCTATCAAACTTTGCATTTTTAAAAATTGAGATATACTAGTGAAACTATACATTTTTGGAAAGAGTATTGTTTCAGCTATCCAACGATACATAAACCATGAAAATCCAAGCAAAACTGTAAAAGTTATGGCCATTTGAAATTAACTTATCTTTAAACTCGATTTACAGCTAAACGGAGCGTTGTAGACCTATGAAACTTTGCATTTTTTAAAATTGAGATATACTAGTGAAACTATACATTTTTAGAAAGGGTATTGTTTCAGCTATCCAACGATACATAAACCATGAAAATCCAAGCAAAACTGTAAAAGTTATGGCCATTTGAAGTTAACTTATCTTTAAACTCGATTTACAGCTAAACGGAGCGTTGTAGACCTATGAAACTTTGCATTTTTTAAAATTGAGATATACTAGTGAAACTATACATTTTTAGAAAGGGTATTGTTTCAGCTATCCAACGATACATAAACCATGAAAATCCAAGCAAAACTGTAAAAGTTATGGCCATTTGAAGTTAACTTATCTTTAAACTCGATTTACAGCTAAACGGAGCGTTGTAGACCTATCAAACTTTGCATTTTTAAAAATTGAGATATACTAGTGAAACTATACATTTTTGGAAAGGGTATTGTTTCAGCTATCCAACGATACATAAACCATGAAAATCCAAGCAAAACTGTAAAAGTTATGGCCATTTGAAATTAACTTATCTTTAAACTCGATTTACAGCTAAACGGAGCGTTGTAGACCTATGAAACTTTGCATTTTTTAAAATTGAGATATACTAGTGAAACTATACATTTTTAGAAAGGGTATTGTTTCAGCTATCCAACGATACATAAACCATGAAAATCCAAGCAAAACTGTAAAAGTTATGGCCATTTGAAGTTAACTTATCTTTAAACTCGATTTACAGCTAAACGGAGCGTTGTAGACCTATCAAACTTTGCATTTTTAAAAATTGAGATATACCAGTGAAACTATACATTTTTAGAAAGGGTATTGTTTCAGCTATCCAACGATACATAAACCATGAAAATCCGAGCAAAACTGTGGAAGTTATGGCCATTTGAAGTTAACTTATCTTTAAACTCGATTTACAGCTAAACGGAGCGTTGTAGACCTATCAAACTTTGCATTTTTTAAAATTGAGATATACTAGTGAAACTATACATTTTTGGAAAGAGTATTGTTTCAGCTATCCAACGATACATAAACCATGAAAATCCAAGCAAAACTGTAAAAGTTATGGCCATTTGAAGTTAACTTATCTTTAAACTCGATTTACAGCTAAACGGAGCGTTGTAGACCTATCAAACTTTGCATTTTTTAAAATTGAGATATACCAGTGAAACTATACATTTTTAGAAAGGGTATTGTTTCAGCTATCCAACGATACATAAACCATGAAAATCCGAGCAAAACTGTGGAAGTTATGGCCATTTGAAGTTAACTTATCTTTAAACTCGATTTACAGCTAAACGGAGCGTTGTAGACCTATCAAACTTTGCATTTTTTAAAATTGAGATATACTAGTGAAACTATACATTTTTAGAAAGGGTATTGTTTCAGCTATCCAACGATACATAAACCATGAAAATCCGAGCAAAACTGTGGAAGTTATGGCCATTTTTAAAATTGAGATATACTAGTGAAACTATACATTTTTAGAAAGGGTATTGTTTCAGCTATCCAACGATACATAAACCATGAAAATCCGAGCAAAACTGTGGAAGTTATGGCCATTTGAAGTTAACTTATCTTTAAACTCGATTTACAGCTAAACGGAGCGTTGTAGACCTATCAAACTTTGCATTTTTAAAAATTGAGATATACTAGTGAAACTATACATTTTTAGAAAGGGTATTGTTTCAGCTATCCAACGATACATAAACCATGAAAATCCGAGCAAAACTGTGGAAGTTATGGCCATTTGAAGTTAACTTATCTTTAAACTCGATTTACAGCTAAACGGAGCGTTGTAGACCTATCAAACTTTGCATTTTTTAAAATTGAGATATACTAGTGAAACTATACATTTTTAGAAAGGGTATTGTTTCAGCTATCCAACGATACATAAACCATGAAAATCCGAGCAAAACTGTGGAAGTTATGGCCATTTGAAGTTAACTTATCTTTAAACTCGATTTACAGCTAAACGGAGCGTTGTAGACCTATCAAACTTTGCATTTTTAAAAATTGAGATATACTAGTGAAACTATACATTTTTGGAAAGAGTATTGTTTCAGCTATCCAACGATACATAAACCATGAAAATCCAAGCAAAACTGTAAAAGTTATGGCCATTTGAAGTTAACTTATCTTTAAACTCGATTTACAGCTAAACGGAGCGTTGTAGACCTATGAAACTTTGCATTTTTTAAAATTGAGATATACTAGTGAAACTATACATTTTTAGAAAGGGTATTGTTTCAGCTATCCAACGATACATAAACCATGAAAATCCGAGCAAAACTGTGGAAGTTATGGCCATTTGAAGTTAACTTATCTTTAAACTCGATTTACAGCTAAACGGAGCGTTGTAGACCTATCAAACTTTGCATTTTTTAAAATTGAGATATACTAGTGAAACTATACATTTTTAGAAAGAGTATTGTTTCAGCTATCCAACGATACATAAACCATGAAAATCCGAGCAAAACTGTGGAAGTTATGGCCATTTGAAGTTAACTTATCTTTAAACTCGATTTACAGCTAAACGGAGCGTTGTAGACCTATCAAACTTTGCATTTTTTAAAATTGAGATATACTAATGAAACTATACATTTTTGGAAAGAATATTGTCTCAGCTATCCAACGATACATAAACCATGAAAATCCGAGCAAAATTGTGGAAGTTATGGCCATTTGAAGTTAACTTATCTTTAAACTCGATTTACAGCTAAACGGAGCGTTGTAGACCTATCAAACTTTGCATTTTTTAAAATTGAGATATACCAGTGAAACTATACATTTTTGGAAAGTGTATTGTTTCAGCTATCCAACGATACATAAACCATGAAAATCCAAGCAAAACTGTAAAAGTTATGGCCATTTGAAGTTAACTTATCTTTAAACTCGATTTACAGCTAAACGGAGCGTTGTAGACCTATCAAACTTTGCATTTTTTAAAATTGAGATATACTAGTGAAACTATACATTTTTAGAAAGAGTATTGTTTCAGCTATCCAACGATACATAAACCATGAAAATCCGAGCAAAACTGTGGAAGTTATGGCCATTTGAAGTTAACTTATCTTTAAACTCGATTTACAGCTAAACGGAGCGTTGTAGACCTATCAAACTTTGCATTTTTTAAAATTGAGATATACTAGTGAAACTATACATTTTTAGAAAGAGTATTGTTTCAGCTATCCAACGATACATAAACCATGAAAATCCGAGCAAAACTGTGGAAGTTATGGCCATTTGAAGTTAACTTATCTTTAAACTCGATTTACAGCTAAACGGAGCATTGTAGACCTATCAAACTTTGCATTTTTAAAAATTGAGATATACTAGTGAAACTATACATTTTTGGAAAGAGTATTGTTTCAGCTATCCAACGATACATAAACCATGAAAATCCGAGCAAAACTGTGGAAGTTATGGCCATTTGAAGTTAACTTATCTTTAAACTCGATTTACAGCTAAACGGAGCGTTGTAGACCTATCAAACTTTGCATTTTTTAAAATTGAGATATACTAGTGAAACTATACATTTTTAGAAAGAGTATTGTTTCAGCTATCCAACGATACATAAACCATGAAAATCCGAGCAAAACTGTGGAAGTTATGGCCATTTGAAGTTAACTTATCTTTAAACTCGATTTACAGCTAAACGGAGCATTGTAGACCTATCAAACTTTGCATTTTTAAAAATTGAGATATACTAGTGAAACTATACATTTTTGGAAAGAGTATTGTTTCAGCTATCCAACGATACATAAACCATGAAAATCCGAGCAAAACTGTGGAAGTTATGGCCATTTGAAGTTAACTTATCTTTAAACTCGATTTACAGCTAAACGGAGCGTTGTAGACCTATCAAACTTTGCATTTTTAAAAATTGAGATATACTAGTGAAACTATACATTTTTAGAAAGAGTATTGTTTCAGCTATCCAACGATACATAAACCATGAAAATCCGAGCAAAACTGTGGAAGTTATGGCCATTTGAAGTTAACTTATCTTTAAACTCGATTTACAGCTAAACGGAGCGTTGTAGACCTATCAAACTTTGCATTTTTTAAAATTGAGATATACTAGTGAAACTATACATTTTTAGAAAGGGTATTGTTTCAGCTATCCAACGATACATAAACCATGAAAATCCAAGCAAAACTGTAAAAGTTATGGCCATTTGAAGTTAACTTATCTTTAAACTCGATTTACAGCTAAACGGAGCGTTGTAGACCTATCAAACTTTGCATTTTTTAAAATTGAGATATACCAGTGAAACTATACATTTTTAGAAAGGGTATTGTTTCAGCTATCCAACGATACATAAACCATGAAAATCCGAGCAAAACTGTGGAAGTTATGGCCATTTGAAGTTAACTTATCTTTAAACTCGATTTACAGCTAAACGGAGCGTTGTAGACCTATCAAACTTTGCATTTTTTAAAATTGAGATATACTAGTGAAACTATACATTTTTGGAAAGAGTATTGTTTCAGCTATCCAACGATACATAAACCATGAAAATCCAAGCAAAACTGTAAAAGTTATGGCCATTTGAAGTTAACTTATCTTTAAACTCGATTTACAGCTAAACGGAGCGTTGTAGACCTATGAAACTTTGCATTTTTTAAAATTGAGATATACTAGTGAAACTATACATTTTTAGAAAGGGTATTGTTTCAGCTATCCAACGATACATAAACCATGAAAATCCAAGCAAAACTGTAAAAGTTATGGCCATTTGAAGTTAACTTATCTTTAAACTCGATTTACAGCTAAACGGAGCGTTGTAGACCTATCAAACTTTGCATTTTTTAAAATTGAGATATACCAGTGAAACTATACATTTTTAGAAAGGGTATTGTTTCAGCTATCCAACGATACATAAACCATGAAAATCCGAGCAAAACTGTGGAAGTTATGGCCATTTGAAGTTAACTTATCTTTAAACTCGATTTACAGCTAAACGGAGCGTTGTAGACCTATCAAACTTTGCATTTTTTAAAATTGAGATATACTAGTGAAACTATACATTTTTAGAAAGGGTATTGTTTCAGCTATCCAACGATACATAAACCATGAAAATCCGAGCAAAACTGTGGAAGTTATGGCCATTTGAAGTTAACTTATCTTTAAACTCGATTTACAGCTAAACGGAGCGTTGTAGACCTATCAAACTTTGCATTTTTTAAAATTGAGATATACCAGTAAAACTATACATTTTTAGAAAGGGTATTGTTTCAGCTATCCAACGATACATAAACCATGAAAATCCGAGCAAAACTGTGGAAGTTATGGCCATTTGAAGTTAACTTATCTTTAAACTCGATTTACAGCTAAACGGAGCGTTGTAGACCTATCAAACTTTGCATTTTTTAAAATTGAGATATACTAGTGAAACTATACATTTTTAGAAAGAGTATTGTTTCAGCTATCCAACGATACATAAACCATGAAAATCCAAGCAAAACTGTGGAAGTTATGGCCATTTGAAGTTAACTTATCTTTAAACTCGATTTACAGCTAAACGGAGCGTTGTAGACCTATCAAACTTTGCATTTTTTAAAATTGAGATATACTAGTGAAACTATACATTTTTAGAAAGGGTATTGTTTCAGCTATCCAACGATACATAAACCATGAAAATCCGAGCAAAACTGTGGAAGTTATGGCCATTTGAAGTTAACTTATCTTTAAACTCGATTTACAGCTAAACGGAGCGTTGTAGACCTATCAAACTTTGCATTTTTTAAAATTGAGATATACTAGTGAAACTATACATTTTTAGAAAGGGTATTGTTTCAGCTATCCAACGATACATAAACCATGAAAATCCGAGCAAAACTGTGGAAGTTATGGCCATTTGAAGTTAACTTATCTTTAAACTCGATTTACAGCTAAACGGAGCGTTGTAGACCTATCAAACTTTGCATTTTTTAAAATTGAGATATACTAGTGAAACTATACATTTTTAGAAAGGGTATTGTTTCAGCTATCCAACGATACATAAACCATGAAAATCCGAGCAAAACTGTGGAAGTTATGGCCATTTGAAGTTAACTTATCTTTAAACTCGATTTACAGCTAAACGGAGCGTTGTAGACCTATCAAACTTTGCATTTTTTAAAATTGAGATATACTAGTGAAACTATACATTTTTAGAAAGGGTATTGTTTCAGCTATCCAACGATACATAAACCATGAAAATCCGAGCAAAACTGTGGAAGTTATGGCCATTTGAAGTTAACTTATCTTTAAACTCGATTTACAGCTAAACGGAGCGTTGTAGACCTATCAAACTTTGCATTTTTTAAAATTGAGATATCTAGTGAAACTATACATTTTTAGAAAGGGTATTGTTTCAGCTATCCAACGATACATAAACCATGAAAATCCAAGCAAAACTGTGGAAGTTATGGCCATTTGAAGTTAACTTATCTTTAAACTCGATTTACAGCTAAACGGAGCGTTGTAGACCTATCAAACTTTGCATTTTTTAAAATTGAGATATACTAGTGAAACTATACATTTTTAGAAAGAGTATTGTTTCAGCTATCCAACGATACATAAACCATGAAAATCCAAGCAAAACTGTGGAAGTTATGGCCATTTGAAGTTAACTTATCTTTAAACTCGATTTACAGCTAAACGGAGCGTTGTAGACCTATCAAACTTTGCATTTTTTAAAATTGAGATATACTAGTGAAACTATACATTTTTAGAAAGGGTATTGTTTCAGCTATCCAACGATACATAAACCATGAAAATCCGAGCAAAACTGTGGAAGTTATGGCCATTTGAAGTTAACTTATCTTTAAACTCGATTTACAGCTAAACGGAGCGTTGTAGACCTATCAAACTTTGCATTTTTTAAAATTGAGATATACTAGTGAAACTATACATTTTTAGAAAGGGTATTGTTTCAGCTATCCAACGATACATAAACCATGAAAATCCGAGCAAAACTGTGGAAGTTATGGCCATTTGAAGTTAACTTATCTTTAAACTCGATTTACAGCTAAACGGAGCGTTGTAGACCTATCAAACTTTGCATTTTTTAAAATTGAGATATACTAGTGAAACTATACATTTTTAGAAAGGGTATTGTTTCAGCTATCCAACGATACATAAACCATGAAAATCCGAGCAAAACTGTGGAAGTTATGGCCATTTGAAGTTAACTTATCTTTAAACTCGATTTACAGCTAAACGGAGCGTTGTAGACCTATCAAACTTTGCATTTTTAAAAATTGAGATATACTAGTGAAACTATACATTTTTAGAAAGGGTATTGTTTCAGCTATCCAACGATACATAAACCATGAAAATCCGAGCAAAACTGTGGAAGTTATGGCCATTTGAAGTTAACTTATCTTTAAACTCGATTTACAGCTAAACGGAGCGTTGTAGACCTATCAAACTTTGCATTTTTTAAAATTGAGATATACTAGTGAAACTATACATTTTTAGAAAGGGTATTGCTTCAGCTATCCAACGATACATAAACCATGAAAATCCGAGCAAAACTGTGGAAGTTATGGCCATTTGAAGTTAACTTATCTTTAAACTCGATTTACAGCTAAACGGAGCGTTGTAGACCTATCAAACTTTGCATTTTTAAAAATTGAGATATACTAGTGAAACTATACATTTTTGGAAAGAGTATTGTTTCAGCTATCCAACGATACATAAACCATGAAAATCCAAGCAAAACTGTAAAAGTTATGGCCATTTGAAGTTAACTTATCTTTAAACTCGATTTACAGCTAAACGGAGCGTTGTAGACCTATGAAACTTTGCATTTTTTAAAATTGAGATATACTAGTGAAACTATACATTTTTAGAAAGGGTATTGTTTCAGCTATCCAACGATACATAAACCATGAAAATCCGAGCAAAACTGTGGAAGTTATGGCCATTTGAAGTTAACTTATCTTTAAACTCGATTTACAGCTAAACGGAGCGTTGTAGACCTATCAAACTTTGCATTTTTAAAAATTGAGATATACTAGTGAAACTATACATTTTTAGAAAGAGTATTGTTTCAGCTATCCAACGATACATAAACCATGAAAATCCGAGCAAAACTGTGGAAGTTATGGCCATTTGAAGTTAACTTATCTTTAAACTCGATTTACAGCTAAACGGAGCGTTGTAGACCTATCAAACTTTGCATTTTTTAAAATTGAGATATACTAGTGAAACTATACATTTTTAGAAAGGGTATTGTTTCAGCTATCCAACCATACATAAACCATGAAAATCCGAGCAAAACAGTGGAAGTTATGGCCATTTGAAGTTAACTTATCTTTAAACTCGATTTACAGCTAAACGGAGCATTGTAGACCTATCAAACTTTGCATTTTTAAAAATTGAGATATACTAGTGAAACTATACATTTTTGGAAAGAGTATTGTTTCAGCTATCCAACGATACATAAACCATGAAAATCCAAGCAAAACTGTAAAAGTTATGGCCATTTGAAGTTAACTTATCTTTAAACTCGATTTACAGCTAAACGGAGCGTTGTAGACCTATGAAACTTTGCATTTTTTAAAATTGAGATATACTAGTGAAACTATACATTTTTAGAAAGGGTATTGTTTCAGCTATCCAACGATACATAAACCATGAAAATCCAAGCAAAACTGTAAAAGTTATGGCCATTTGAAGTTACTTATCTTTAAACTCGATTTACAGCTAAACGGAGCGTTGTAGACCTATCAAACTTTGCATTTTTAAAAATTGAGATATACTAGTGAAACTATACATTTTTGGAAAGAGTATTGTTTCAGCTATCCAACGATACATAAACCATGAAAATCCAAGCAAAACTGTAAAAGTTATGGCCATTTGAAGTTAACTTATCTTTAAACTCGATTTACAGCTAAACGGAGCGTTGTAGACCTATCAAACTTTGCATTTTTTAAAATTGAGATATACCAGTGAAACTATACATTTTTAGAAAGGGTATTGTTTCAGCTATCCAACGATACATAAACCATGAAAATCCGAGCAAAACTGTGGAAGTTATGGCCATTTGAAGTTAACTTATCTTTAAACTCGATTTACAGCTAAACGGAGCGTTGTAGACCTATCAAACTTTGCATTTTTTAAAATTGAGATATACTAGTGAAACTATACATTTTTGGAAAGAGTATTGTTTCAGCTATCCAACGATACATAAACCATGAAAATCCAAGCAAAACTGTAAAAGTTATGGCCATTTGAAGTTAACTTATCTTTAAACTCGATTTACAGCTAAACGGAGCGTTGTAGACCTATGAAACTTTGCATTTTTAAAAATTGAGATATACCAGTGAAACTATACATTTTTAGAAAGGGTATTGTTTCAGCTATCCAACGATACATAAACCATGAAAATCCGAGCAAAACTGTGGAAGTTATGGCCATTTGAAGTTAACTTATCTTTAAACTCGATTTACAGCTAAACGGAGCGTTGTAGACCTATCAAACTTTGCATTTTTTAAAATTGAGATATACTAGTGAAACTATACATTTTTGGAAAGAGTATTGTTTCAGCTATCCAACGATACATAAACCATGAAAATCCAAGCAAAACTGTAAAAGTTATGGCCATTTGAAGTTAACTTATCTTTAAACTCGATTTACAGCTAAACGGAGCGTTGTAGACCTATCAAACTTTGCATTTTTTAAAATTGAGATATACCAGTGAAACTATACATTTTTAGAAAGGGTATTGTTTCAGCTATCCAACGATACATAAACCATGAAAATCCGAGCAAAACTGTGGAAGTTATGGCCATTTGAAGTTAACTTATCTTTAAACTCGATTTACAGCTAAACGGAGCGTTGTAGACCTATCAAACTTTGCATTTTTAAAAATTGAGATATACTAGTGAAACTATACATTTTTGGAAAGAGTATTGTTTCAGCTATCCAACGATACATAAACCATGAAAATCCAAGCAAAACTGTAAAAGTTATGGCCATTTGAAGTTAACTTATCTTTAAACTCGATTTACAGCTAAACGGAGCGTTGTAGACCTATGAAACTTTGCATTTTTTAAAATTGAGATATACTAGTGAAACTATAAATTTTTAGAAAGGGTATTGTTTCAGCTATCCAACGATACATAAACCATGAAAATCCAAGCAAAACTGTAAAAGTTATGACCATTGGAAGTTAACTTATCTTTAAACTCGATTTACAGCTAAACGGAGCGTTGTAGACCTATCAAACTTTGCATTTTTAAAAATTGAGATATACTAGTGAAACTATACATTTTTGGAAAGAGTATTGTTTCAGCTATCCAACGATACATAAACCATGAAAATCCAAGCAAAACTGTAAAAGTTATGGCCATTTGAAGTTAACTTATCTTTAAACTCGATTTACAGCTAAACGGAGCGTTGTAGACCTATCAAACTTTGCATTTTTTAAAATTGAGATATACTAGTGAAACTATACATTTTTAGAAAGGGTATTGTTTCAGCTATCCAACGATACATAAACCATGAAAATCCGAGCAAAACTGTGGAAGTTATGGCCATTTGAAGTTAACTTATCTTTAAACTCGATTTACAGCTAAACGGAGCGTTGTAGACCTATCAAACTTTGCATTTTTTAAAATTGAGATATACTAGTGAAACTATACATTTTTAGAAAGGGTATTGTTTCAGCTATCCAACGATACATAAACCATGAAAATCCGAGCAAAACTGTGGAAGTTATGGCCATTTGAAGTTAACTTATCTTTAAACTCGATTTACAGCTAAACGGAGCGTTGTAGACCTATGAAACTTTGCATTTTTTAAAATTGAGATATACTAGTGAAACTATACATTTTTGGAAAGAGTATTGTTTCAGCTATCCAACTATACATAAACCATGAAAATCCAAGCAAAACTGTAAAAGTTATGGCCATTTGAAGTTAACTTATCTTTAAACTCGATTTACAGCTAAACGGAGCGTTGTAGACCTATCAAACTTTGCATTTTTAAAAATTGAGATATACTAGTGAAACTATACATTTTTGGAAAGAGTATTGTTTCAGCTATCCAACGATACATAAACCATGAAAATCCAAGCAAAACTGTAAAAGTTATGGCCATTTGAAGTTAACTTATCTTTAAACTCGATTTACAGCTAAACGGAGCGTTGTAGACCTATGAAACTTTGCATTTTTTAAAATTGAGATATACTAGTGAAACTATACATTTTTGGAAAGAGTATTGTTTCAGCTATCCAACTATACATAAACCATGAAAATCCAAGCAAAACTGTAAAAGTTATGGCCATTTGAAGTTAACTTATCTTTAAACTCGATTTACAGCTAAACGGAGCGTTGTAGACCTATCAAACTTTGCATTTTTAAAAATTGAGATATACTAGTGAAACTATACATTTTTGGAAAGAGTATTGTTTCAGCTATCCAACAATACATAAACCATGAAAATCCAAGCAAAACTGTAAAAGTTATGGCCATTTGAAGTTAACTTATCTTTAAACTCGATTTACAGCTAAACGGAGCGTTGTAGACCTATCAAACTTTGCATTTTTTAAAATTGAGATATACCAGTGAAACTATACATTTTTAGAAAGGGTATTGTTTCAGCTATCCAACGATACATAAACCATGAAAATCCGAGCAAAACTGTGGAAGTTATGGCCATTTGAAGTTAACTTATCTTTAAACTCGATTTACAGCTAAACGGAGCGTTGTAGACCTATCAAACTTTGCATTTTTAAAAATTGAGATATACTAGTGAAACTATACATTTTTGGAAAGAGTATTGTTTCAGCTATCCAACGATACATAAACCATGAAAATCCGAGCAAAACTGTGGAAGTTATGGCCATTTGAAGTTAACTTATCTTTAAACTCGATTTACAGCTAAACGGAGCGTTGTAGACCTATCAAACTTTGCATTTTTTAAAATTGAGATATACCAGTGAAACTATACATTTTTGGAAAGAGTATTGTTTCAGCTATCCAACGATACATAAACCATGAAAATCCGAGCAAAACTGTAAAAGTTATGGCCATTTGAAGTTAACTTATCTTTAAACTCGATTTACAGCTAAACGGAGCGTTGTAGACCTATGAAACTTTGCATTTTTTAAAATTGAGATATACTAGTGAAACTATACATTTTTGGAAAGAGTATTGTTTCAGCTATCCAACGATACATAAACCATGAAAATCCAAGCAAAACTGTGGAAGTTATGGCCATTTGAAGTTAACTTATCTTTAAACTCGATTTACAGCTAAACGGAGCGTTGTAGACCTATCAAACTTTGCATTTTTAAAAATTGAGATATACTAGTGAAACTATACATTTTTGGAAAGAGTATTGTTTCAGCTATCCAACGATACATAAACCATGAAAATCCAAGCAAAACTGTAAAAGTTATGGCCATTTGAAGTTAACTTATCTTTAAACTCGATTTACAGCTAAACGGAGCGTTGTAGACCTATCAAACTTTGCATTTTTTAAAATTGAGATATACCAGTGAAACTATACATTTTTAGAAAGAGTATTGTTTCAGCTATCCAAAGATACATAAACCATGAAAATCCGAGCAAAACTGTAAAAGTTATGGCCATTTGAAGTTAACTTATCTTTAAACTCGATTTACAGCTAAACGGAGCGTTGTAGACCTATGAAACTTTGCATTTTTTAAAATTGAGATATACTAGTGAAACTATACATTTTTGGAAAGAGTATTGTTTCAGCTATCCAACGATACATAAACCATGAAAATCCAAGCAAAACTGTGGAAGTTATGGCCATTTGAAGTTAACTTATCTTTAAACTCGATTTACAGCTAAACGGAGCGTTGTAGACCTATCAAACTTTGCATTTTTTAAAATTGAGATATACCAGTGAAACTATACATTTTTAGAAAGAGTATTGTTTCAGCTATCCAGCGATACATAAACCATGAAAATCCAAGCAAAACTGTGGAAGTTATGGCCATTTGAAGTTAACTTATCTTTAAACTCGATTTACAGCTAAACGGAGCGTTGTAGACCTATCAAACTTTGCATTTTTTAAAATTGAGATATACCAATGAAACTATACATTTTTAGAAAGAGTATTGTTTCAGCTATCCAACGATACATAAACCATGAAAATCCAAGCAAAACTGTGGAAGTTATGGCCATTTGAAGTTAACTTATCTTTAAACTCGATTTACAGCTAAACGGAGCGTTGTAGACCTATGAAACTTTGCATTTTTTAAAATTGAGATATACTAGTGAAACTATACATTTTTGGAAAGAGTATTGTTTCAGCTATCCAACGATACATAAACCATGAAAATCCAAGCAAAACTGTGGAAGTTATGGCCATTTGAAGTTAACTTATCTTTAAACTCGATTTACAGCTAAACGGAGCGTTGTAGACCTATCAAACTTTGCATTTTTTAAAATTGAGATATACTAGTGAAACTATACATTTTTGGAAAGAGTATTGTTTCAGCTATCCAACGATACATAAACCATGAAAATCCAAGCAAAACTGTGGAAGTTATGGCCATTTGAAGTTAACTTATCTTTAAACTCGATTTACAGCTAAACGGAGCGTTGTAGACCTATCAAACTTTGCATTTTTTAAAATTGAGATATACCAGTGAAACTATACATTTTTAGAAAGAGTATTGTTTCAGCTATCCAACGATACATAAACCATGAAAATCCAAGCAAAACTGTGGAAGTTATGGCCATTTGAAGTTAACTTATCTTTAAACTCGATTTACAGCTAAACGGAGCGTTGTAGACCTATCAAACTTTGCATTTTTTAAAATTGAGATATACCAGTGAAACTATACATTTTTAGAAAGAGTATTGTTTCAGCTATCCAACGATACATAAACCATGAAAATCCAAGCAAAACTGTGGAAGTTATGGCCATTTGAAGTTAACTTATCTTTAAACTCGATTTACAGCTAAACGGAGCGTTGTAGACCTATGAAACTTTGCATTTTTTAAAATTGAGATATACTAGTGAAACTATACATTTTTGGAAAGAGTATTGTTTCAGCTATCCAACGATACATAAACCATGAAAATCCAAGCAAAACTGTGGAAGTTATGGCCATTTGAAGTTAACTTATCTTTAAACTCGATTTACAGCTAAACGGAGCGTTGTAGACCTATCAAACTTTGCATTTTTTAAAATTGAGATATACCAGTGAAACTATACATTTTTAGAAAGAGTATTGTTTCAGCTATCCAACGATACATAAACCATGAAAATCCAAGCAAAACTGTGGAAGTTATGGCCATTTGAAGTTAACTTATCTTTAAACTCGATTTACAGCTAAACGGAGCGTTGTAGACCTATCAAACTTTGCATTTTTTAAAATTGAGATATACCAGTGAAACTATACATTTTTAGAAAGAGTATTGTTTCAGCTATCCAACGATACATAAACCATGAAAATCCAAGCAAAACTGTGGAAGTTATGGCCATTTGAAGTTAACTTATCTTTAAACTCGATTTACAGCTAAACGGAGCGTTGTAGACCTATGAAACTTTGCATTTTTTAAAATTGCGATATACTAGTGAAACTATACATTTTTGGAAAGAGTATTGTTTCAGCTATCCAACGATACATAAACCATGAAAATCCAAGCAAAACTGTGGAAGTTATGGCCATTTGAAGTTAACTTATCTTTAAACTCGATTTACAGCTAAACGGAGCGTTGTAGACCTATCAAACTTTGCATTTTTTAAAATTGAGATATACCAGTGAAACTATACATTTTTTGAAAGAGTATTGTTTCAGCTATCCAACGATACATAAACCATGAAAATCCAAGCAAAACTGTGGAAGTTATGGCCATTTGAAGTTAACTTATCTTTAAACTCGATTTACAGCTAAACGGAGCGTTGTAGACCTATGAAACTTTGCATTTTTTAAAATTGCGATATACTAGTGAAACTATACATTTTTGGAAAGAGTATTGTTTCAGCTATCCAACGATACATAAACCATGAAAATCCAAGCAAAACTGTGGAAGTTATGGCCATTTGAAGTTAACTTATCTTTAAACTCGATTTACAGCTAAACGGAGCGTTGTAGACCTATCAAACTTTGCATTTTTTAAAATTGAGATATACCAGTGAAACTATACATTTTTAGAAAGAGTATTGTTTCAGCTATCCAACGATACATAAACCATGAAAATCCAAGCAAAACTGTGGAAGTTATGGCCATTTGAAGTTAACTTATCTTTAAACTCGATTTACAGCTAAACGGAGCGTTGTAGACCTATCAAACTTTGCATTTTTTAAAATTGAGATATACCAGTGAAACTATACATTTTTAGAAAGAGTATTGTTTCAGCTATCCAACGATACATAAACCATGAAAATCCAAGCAAAACTGTGGAAGTTATGGCCATTTGAAGTTAACTTATCTTTAAACTCGATTTACAGCTAAACGGAGCGTTGTAGACCTATGAAACTTTGCATTTTTTAAAATTGCGATATACTAGTGAAACTATACATTTTTGGAAAGAGTATTGTTTCAGCTATCCAACGATACATAAACCATGAAAATCCAAGCAAAACTGTGGAAGTTATGGCCATTTGAAGTTAACTTATCTTTAAACTCGATTTACAGCTAAACGGAGCGTTGTAGACCTATCAAACTTTGCATTTTTTAAAATTGAGATATACCAGTGAAACTATACATTTTTAGAAAGAGTATTGTTTCAGCTATCCAACGATACATAAACCATGAAAATCCAAGCAAAACTGTGGAAGTTATGGCCATTTGAAGTTAACTTATCTTTAAACTCGATTTACAGCTAAACGGAGCGTTGTAGACCTATCAAACTTTGCATTTTTTAAAATTGAGATATACTAGTGAAACTATACATTTTTGGAAAGAGTATTGTTTCAGCTATCCAACGATACATAAACCATGAAAATCCAAGCAAAACTGTAAAAGTTATGACCATTTGAAGTTAACTTATCTTTAAACTCGATTTACAGCTAAACGGAGCGTTGTAGACCTATCAAACTTTGCATTTTTAAAAATTGAGATATACCAGTGAAACTATACATTTTTGGAAAGAGTATTGTTTCAGCTATCCAACGATACATAAACCATGAAAATCCAAGCAAAACTGTAAAAGTTATGACCATTTGAAGTTAACTTATCTTTAAACTCGATTTACAGCTAAACGGAGCGTTGTAGACCTATCAAACTTTGCATTTTTTAAAATTGAGATATACTAGTGAAACTATACATTTTTGGAAAGAGTATTGTTTCAGCTATCCAACGATACATAAACCATGAAAATCCAAGCAAAACTGTGGAAGTTATGGCCATTTGAAGTTAACTTATCTTTAAACTCGATTTACAGCTAAACGGAGCGTTGTAGACCTATCAAACTTTGCATTTTTTAAAATTGAGATATACTAGTGAAACTATACATTTTTGGAAAGAGTATTGTTTCAGCTATCCAACGATACATAAACCATGAAAATCCAAGCAAAACTGTAAAAGTTATGACCATTTGAAGTTAACTTATCTTTAAACTCGATTTACAGCTAAACGGAGCGTTGTAGACCTATCAAACTTTGCATTTTTTAAAATTGAGATATACCAGTGAAACTATACATTTTTGGAAAGAGTATTGTTTCAGCTATCCAACGATACATAAACCATGAAAATCCGAGCAAAACTGTGGAAGTTATGGCCATTTGAAGTTAACTTATCTTTAAACTCGATTTACAGCTAAACGGAGCGTTGTAGACCTATCAAACTTTGCATTTTTAAAAATTGAGATATACTAGTGAAACTATACATTTTTGGAAAGAGTATTGTTTCAGCTATCCAACGATACATAAACCATGAAAATCCAAGCAAAACTGTAAAAGTTATGGCCATTTGAAGTTAACTTATCTTTAAACTCGATTTACAGCTAAACGGAGCGTTGTAGACCTATCAAACTTTGCATTTTTTAAAATTGAGATATACCAGTGAAACTATACATTTTTAGAAAGAGTATTGTTTCAGCTATCCAACGATACATAAACCATGAAAATCCGAGCAAAACTGTAAAAGTTATGGCCATTTGAAGTTAACTTATCTTTAAACTCGATTTACAGCTAAACGGAGCGTTGTAGACCTATGAAACTTTGCATTTTTTAAAATTGAGATATACTAGTGAAACTATACATTTTTGGAAAGAGTATTGTTTCAGCTATCCAACGATACATAAACCATGAAAATCCAAGCAAAACTGTAAAAGTTATGACCATTTGAAGTTAACTTATCTTTAAACTCGATTTACAGCTAAACGGAGCGTTGTAGACCTATCAAACTTTGCATTTTTTAAAATTGAGATATACTAGTGAAACTATACATTTTTGGAAAGAGTATTGTTTCAGCTATCCAACGATACATAAACCATGAAAATCCAAGCAAAACTGTAAAAGTTATGGCCATTTGAAGTTAACTTATCTTTAAACTCGATTTACAGCTAAACGGAGCGTTGTAGACCTATCAAACTTTGCATTTTTTAAAATTGAGATATACCAGTGAAACTATACATTTTTAGAAAGGGTATTGTTTCAGCTATCCAACGATACATAAACCATGAAAATCCAAGCAAAACTGTAAAAGTTATGGCCATTTGAAGTTAACTTATCTTTAAACTCGATTTACAGCTAAACGGAGCGTTGTAGACCTATCAAACTTTGCATTTTTTAAAATTGAGATATACCAGTGAAACTATACATTTTTAGAAAGGGTATTGTTTCAGCTATCCAACGATACATAAACCATGAAAAACTGTGGAAGTTATGGCCATTTGAAGTTAACTTATCTTTAAACTCGATTTACAGCTAAACGGAGCGTTGTAGACCTATCAAACTTTGCATTTTTTAAAATTGAGATATACCAGTGAAACTATACATTTTTAGAAAGAGTATTGTTTCAGCTATCCAACGATACATAAACCATGAAAATCCAAGCAAAACTGTAAAAGTTATGACCATTTGAAGTTAACTTATCTTTAAACTCGATTTACAGCTAAACGGAGCGTTGTAGACCTATCAAACTTTGCATTTTTTAAAATTGAGATATACCAGTAAAACTATACATTTTTAGAAAGGGTATTGTTTCAGCTATCCAACGATACATAAACCATGAAAAACTGTGGAAGTTATGGCCATTTGAAGTTAACTTATCTTTAAACTCGATTTACAGCTAAACGGAGCGTTGTAGACCTATCAAACTTTGCATTTTTAAAAATTGAGATATACCAGTGAAACTATACATTTTTAGAAAGGGTATTGTTTCAGCTATCCAACGATACATAAACCATGAAAAACTGTGGAAGTTATGGCCATTTGAAGTTAACTTATCTTTAAACTCGATTTACAGCTAAACGGAGCGTTGTAGACCTATCAAACTTTGCATTTTTTAAAATTGAGATATACCAGTGAAACTATACATTTTTAGAAAGAGTATTGTTTCAGCTATCCAACGATACATAAACCATGAAAATCCAAGCAAAACTGTAAAAGTTATGACCATTTGAAGTTAACTTATCTTTAAACTCGATTTACAGCTAAACGGAGCGTTGTAGACCTATCAAACTTTGCATTTTTTAAAATTGAGATATACCAGTGAAACTATACATTTTTAGAAAGGGTATTGTTTCAGCTATCCAACGATACATAAACCATGAAAAACTGTGGAAGTTATGGCCATTTGAAGTTAACTTATCTTTAAACTCGATTTACAGCTAAACGGAGCGTTGTAGACCTATCAAACTTTGCATTTTTTAAAATTGAGATATACCAGTGAAACTATACATTTTTAGAAAGGGTATTGTTTCAGCTATCCAACGATACATAAACCATGAAAAACTGTGGAAGTTATGGCCATTTGAAGTTAACTTATCTTTAAACTCGATTTACAGCTAAACGGAGCGTTGTAGACCTATCAAACTTTGCATTTTTTAAAATTGAGATATACCAGTGAAACTATACATTTTTAGAAAGGGTATTGTTTCAGCTATCCAACGATACATAAACTATGAAAATCCAAGCAAAACTGTAAAAGTTATGGCCATTTGAAGTTAACTTATCTTTAAACTCGATTTACAGCTAAACGGAGCGTTGTAGACCTATCAAACTTTGCATTTTTAAAAATTGAGATATACCAGTGAAACTATACATTTTTGGAAAGAGTATTGTTTCAGCTATCCAACGATACATAAACCATGAAAATCCAAGCAAAACTGTAAAAGTTATGACCATTTGAAGTTAACTTATCTTTAAACTCGATTTACAGCTAAACGGAGCGTTGTAGACCTATCAAACTTTGCATTTTTTAAAATTGAGATATACCAGTGAAACTATACATTTTTAGAAAGGGTATTGTTTCAGCTATCCAACGATACATAAACCATGAAAAACTGTGGAAGTTATGGCCATTTGAAGTTAACTTATCTTTAAACTCGATTTACAGCTAAACGGAGCGTTGTAGACCTATCAAACTTTGCATTTTTTAAAATTGAGATATACTAGTGAAACTATACATTTTTGGAAAGAGTATTGTTTCAGCTATCCAACGATACATAAACCATGAAAATCCAAGCAAAACTGTAAAAGTTATGACCATTTGAAGTTAACTTATCTTTAAACTCGATTTACAGCTAAACGGAGCGTTGTAGACCTATCAAACTTTGCATTTTTAAAAATTGAGATATACCAGTGAAACTATACATTTTTGGAAAGAGTATTGTTTCAGCTATCCAACGATACATAAACCATGAAAATCCAAGCAAAACTGTAAAAGTTATGACCATTTGAAGTTAACTTATCTTTAAACTCGATTTACAGCTAAACGGAGCGTTGTAGACCTATCAAACTTTGCATTTTTTAAAATTGAGATATACTAGTGAAACTATACATTTTTGGAAAGAGTATTGTTTCAGCTATCCAACGATACATAAACCATGAAAATCCAAGCAAAACTGTGGAAGTTATGGCCATTTGAAGTTAACTTATCTTTAAACTCGATTTACAGCTAAACGGAGCGTTGTAGACCTATCAAACTTTGCATTTTTTAAAATTGAGATATACTAGTGAAACTATACATTTTTGGAAAGAGTATTGTTTCAGCTATCCAACGATACATAAACCATGAAAATCCAAGCAAAACTGTAAAAGTTATGACCATTTGAAGTTAACTTATCTTTAAACTCGATTTACAGCTAAACGGAGCGTTGCAGACCTATCAAACTTTGCATTTTTTAAAATTGAGATATACTAGTGAAACTATACATTTTTGGAAAGAGTATTGTATCAGCTATCCAACGATACATAAACCATGAAAATCCGAGCAAAACTGTGGAAGTTATGGCCATTTGAAGTTAACTTATCTTTAAACTCGATTTACAGCTAAACGGAGCGTTGTAGACCTATCAAACTTTGCATTTTTTAAAAATTGAGATATACTAGTGAAACTATACATTTTTGGAAAGAGTATTGTTTCAGCTATCCAACGATACATAAACCATGAAAATCCAAGCAAAACTGTAAAAGTTATGGCCATTTGAAGTTAACTTATCTTTAAACTCGATTTACAGCTAAACGGAGCGTTGTAGACCTATCAAACTTTGCATTTTTTAAAATTGAGATATACCAGTGAAACTATACATTTTTAGAAAGAGTATTGTTTCAGCTATTCCAACGATACATAAACCATGAAAATCCGAACAAAACTGTAAAAGTTATGGCCATTTGAAGTTAACTTATCTTTAAACTCGATTTACAGCTAAACGGAGCGTTGTAGACCTATGAAACTTTGCATTTTTTAAAATTGAGATATACTAGTGAAACTATACATTTTTGGAAAGAGTATTGTTTCAGCTATCCAACGATACATAAACCATGAAAATCCAAGCAAAACTGTAAAAGTTATGACCATTTGAAGTTAACTTATCTTTAAACTCGATGTACAGCTAAACGGAGCGTTGTAGACCTATCAAACTTTGCATTTTTTAAAATTGAGATATACTAGTGAAACTATACATTTTTGGAAAGAGTATTGTTTCAGCTATCCAACGATACATAAACCATGAAAATCCAAGCAAAACTGTAAAAGTTATGACCATTTGAAGTTAACTTATCTTTAAACTCGATTTACAGCTAAACGGAGCGTTGTAGACCTATCAAACTTTGCATTTTTTAAAATTGAGATATACCAGTGAAACTATACATTTTTAGAAAGGGTATTGTTTCAGCTATCCAACGATACATAAACCATGAAAATCCAAGCAAAACTGTAAAAGTTATGGCCATTTGAAGTTAACTTATCTTTAAACTCGATTTACAGCTAAACGGAGCGTTGTAGACCTATCAAACTTTGCATTTTTTAAAATTGAGATATACCAGTGAAACTATACATTTTTAGAAAGGGTATTGTTTCAGCTATCCAACGATACATAAACCATGAAAAACTGTGGAAGTTATGGCCATTTGAAGTTAACTTATCTTTAAACTCGATTTACAGCTAAACGGAGCGTTGTAGACCTATCAAACTTTGCATTTTTTAAAATTGAGATATACCAGTGAAACTATACATTTTTAGAAAGGGTATTGTTTCAGCTATCCAACGATACATAAACTATGAAAAATCCAAGCAAAACTGTAAAAGTTATGGCCATTTGAAGTTAACTTATCTTTAAACTCGATTTACAGCTAAACGGAGCGTTGTAGACCTATGAAACTTTGCATTTTTTAAAATTGAGATATACTAGTGAAACTATACATTTTTGGAAAGAGTATTGTTTCAGCTATCCAACGATACATAAACCATGAAAATCCGAGCAAAACTGTGGAAGTTATGGCCATTTGAAGTTAACTTATCTTTAAACTCGATTTACAGCTAAACGGAGCGTTGTAGACCCTATCAAACTTTGCATTTTTTTAAAATTGAGATATACCAGTGAAACTATACATTTTTAGAAAGGGTATTGTTTCAGCTATCCAACGATACATAAACCATGAAAATCCGAGCAAAACTGTGGAAGTTATGGCCATTTGAAGTTAACTTATCTTTAAACTCGATTTACAGCTAAACGGAGCGTTGTAGACCTATCAAACTTTGCATTTTTTAAAATTGAGATATACCAGTGAAACTATACATTTTTAGAAAGGGTATTGTTTCAGCTATCCAACGATACATAAACCATGAAAATCCGAGCAAAACTGTGGAAGTTATGGCCATTTGAAGTTAACTTATCTTTAAACTCGATTTACAGCTAAACGGAGCGTTGTAGACCTATCAAACTTTGCATTTTTGAAAATTGAGATATACTAGTGAAACTATACATTTTTAGAAAGGGTATTGTTTCAGCTATCCAACGATACATAAACCATGAAAATCCGAGCAAAACTGTGGAAGTTATAGCCATTTGAAGTTAACTTATCTTTAAACTCGATTTACAGCTAAACGGAGCGTTGTAGACCTATCAAACTTTGCATTTTTAAAAATTGAGATATACTAGTGAAACTATACATTTTTGGAAAGAGTATTGTTTCAGCTATCCAACGATACATAAACCATGAAAATCCGAGCAAAACTGTGGAAGTTATGGCCATTTGAAGTTAACTTATCTTTAAACTCGATTTACAGCTAAACGGAGCGTTGTAGACCTATCAAACTTTGCATTTTTTAAAATTGAGATATACCAGTGAAACTATACATTTTTGGAAAGGGTATTGTTTCAGCTATCCAACGATACATAAACCATGAAAATCCAAGCAAAACTGTAAAAGATATGGCCATTTGAAGTTAACTTATCTTTAAACTCGATTTACAGCTAAACGGAGCGTTGTAGACCTATCAAACTTTGCATTTTTTAAAATTGAGATATACCAGTGAAACTATACACATTTTAGAAAGGGTATTGTTTCAGCTATCCAACGATACATAAACCATGAAAATCCAAGCAAAACTGTAAAAGTTATGGCCATTTGAAGTTAACTTATCTTTAAACTCGATTTACAGCTAAACGGAGCGTTGTAGACCTATCAAACTTTGCATTTTTTTAAAATTGAGATATACCAGTGAAACTATACATTTTTAGAAAGGGTATTGTTTCAGCTATCCAACGATACATAAACCATGAAAATCCGAGCAAAACTGTGGAAGTTATGGCCATTTGAAGTTAACTTATCTTTAAACTCGATTTACAGCTAAACGGAGCGTTGTAGACCTATCAAACTTTGCATTTTTAAAAATTGAGATATACTAGTGAAACTATACATTTTTGGAAAGAGTATTGTTTCAGCTATCCAACGATACATAAACCATGAAAATCCGAGCAAAACTGTGGAAGTTATGGCCATTTGAAGTTAACTTATCTTTAAACTCGATTTACAGCTAAACGGAGCGTTGTAGACCTATCAAACTTTGCATTTTTTAAAATTGAGATATACCAGTGAAACTATACATTTTTAGAAAGGGTATTGTTTCAGCTATCCAACGATACATAAACCATGAAAATCCAAGCAAAACTGTAAAAGTTATGGCCATTTGAAGTTAACTTATCTTTAAACTCGATTTACAGCTAAACGGAGCGTTGTAGACCTATCAAACTTTGCATTTTTTAAATTGAGATATACCAGTGAAACTATACATTTTTAGAAAGGGTATTGTTTCAGCTATCCAACGATACATAAACCATGAAAATCCGAGCAAAACTGTGGAAGTTATGGCCATTTGAAGTTAGCTTATCTTTAAACTCGATTTACAGCTAAACGGAGCGTTGTAGACCTATCAAACTTTGCATTTTTGAAAATTGAGATATACTAGTGAAACTATACATTTTTAGAAAGGGTATTGTTTCAGCTATCCAACGATACATAAACCATGAAAATCCGAGCAAAACTGTGGAAGTTATAGCCATTTGAAGTTAACTTATCTTTAAACTCGATTTACAGCTAAACGGAGCGTTGTAGACCTATCAAACTTTGCATTTTTAAAAATTGAGATATACTAGTGAAACTATCCATTTTTGGAAAGAGTATTGTTTCAGCTATCCAACGATACATAAACCATGAAAATCCGAGCAAAACTGTAAAAGTTATGGCCATTTGAAGTTAACTTATCTTTAAACTCGATTTACAGCTAAACGGAGCGTTGTAGACCTATGAAACTTTGCATTTTTTAAAATTGAGATATACTAGTGAAACTATACATTTTTGGAAAGAGTATTGTTTCAGCTATCCAACGATACATAAACCATGAAAATCCAAGCAAAACTGTAAAAGTTATGGCCATTTGAAGTTAACTTATCTTTAAACTCGATTTACAGCTAAACGGAGCGTTTGTAGACCTATCAAACTTTGCATTTTTAAAAAATTGAGATATACTAGTGAAACTATACATTTTTGGAAAGAGTATTGTTTCAGCTATCCAACGATACATAAATGAAAATCCAAGCAAAACTGTAAAAGTTATGGCCATTTGAAGTTAACTTATCTTTTAACTCGATTTACAGCTAAACGGAGCGTTGTAGACCTATCAAACTTTGCATTTTTAAAAATTGAGATATACTAGTGAAAGTATACATTTTTGGAAAGAGTATTGTTTCAGCTATCCAACGATACATAAACCATGAAAATCCAAGCAAAACTGTAAAAGTTATGGCCATTTGAAGTTAACTTATCTTTAAACTCGATTTACAGCTAAACGGAGCGTTGTAGACCTATCAAACTTTGCATTTTTAAAAATTGAGATATACTAGTGAAACTATACATTTTTGGAAAGAGTATTGTTTCAGCTATCCAACGATACATAAACCATGAAAATCCGAGCAAAACTGTGGAAGTTATGGCCATTTGAAGTTAACTTATCTTTAAACTCGATTTACAGCTAAACGGAGCGTTGTAGACCTATCAAACTTTGCATTTTTAAAAATTGAGATATACTAGTGAAACTATACATTTTTGGAAAGAGTATTGTTTCAGCTATCCAACGATACATAAACCATGAAAATCCGAGCAAAACTGTGGAAGTTATGGCCATTTGAAGTTAACTTATCTTTAAACTCGATTTACAGCTAAACGGAGCGTTGTAGACCTATCAAACTTTGCATTTTTAAAAATTGAGATATACTAGTGAAACTATACATTTTTGGAAAGAGTATTGTTTCAGCTATCCAACGATACATAAACCATGAAAATCCGAGCAAAACTGTGGAAGTTATGGCCATTTGAAGTTAACTTATCTTTAAACTCGATTTACAGCTAAACGGAGCGTTGTAGACCTATCAAACTTTGCATTTTTTAAAATTGAGATATACTAGTGAAACTATACATTTTTGGAAAGGGTATTGTTTCAGCTATCCAACGATACATAAACCATGAAAATCCAAGCAAAACTGTAAAAGTTATGGCCATTTGAAGTTAACTTATCTTTAAACTCGATTTACAGCTAAACGGAGCGTTGTAGACCTATCAAACTTTGCATTTTTAAAAATTGAGATATACTAGTGAAACTATACATTTTTGGAAAGAGTATTGTTTCAGCTATCCAACGATACATAAACCATGAAAATCCAAGCAAAACTGTAAAAGTTATGGCCATTTGAAGTTAACTTATCTTTAAACTCGATTTACAGCTAAACGGAGCGTTGTAGACCTATCAAACTTTGCATTTTTAAAAATTGAGATATACTAGTGAAACTATACATTTTTGGAAAGAGTATTGTTTCAGCTATCCAACGATACATAAACCATGAAAATCCGAGCAAAACTGTGGAAGTTATGGCCATTTGAAGTTAACTTATCTTTAAACTCGATTTACAGCTAAACGGAGCGTTGTAGACCTATCAAACTTTGCATTTTTAAAAATTGAGATATACTAGTGAAACTATACATTTTTGGAAAGAGTATTGTTTCAGCTATCCAACGATACATAAACCATGAAAATCCGAGCAAAACTGTGGAAGTTATGGCCATTTGAAGTTAACTTATCTTTAAACTCGATTTACAGCTAAACGGAGCGTTGTAGACCTATCAAACTTTGCATTTTTTAAAATTGAGATATACTAGTGAAACTATACATTTTTGGAAAGGGTATTGTTTCAGCTATCCAACGATACATAAACCATGAAAATCCAAGCAAAACTGTAAAAGTTATGGCCATTTGAAGTTAACTTATCTTTAAACTCGATTTACAGCTAAACGGAGCGTTGTAGACCTATCAAACTTTGCATTTTTAAAAATTGAGATATACTAGTGAAACTATACATTTTTGGAAAGAGTATTGTTTCAGCTATCCAACGATACATAAACCATGAAAATCCAAGCAAAACTGTAAAAGTTATGGCCATTTGAAGTTAACTTATCTTTAAACTCGATTTACAGCTAAACGGAGCGTTGTAGACCTATCAAACTTTGCATTTTTAAAAATTGAGATATACTAGTGAAACTATACATTTTTGGAAAGAGTATTGTTTCAGCTATCCAACGATACATAAACCATGAAAATCCGAGCAAAACTGTGGAAGTTATGGCCATTTGAAGTTAACTTATCTTTAAACTCGATTTACAGCTAAACGGAGCGTTGTAGACCTATCAAACTTTGCATTTTTAAAAATTGAGATATACTAGTGAAACTATACATTTTTGGAAAGAGTATTGTTTCAGCTATCCAACGATACATAAACCATGAAAATCCGAGCAAAACTGTGGAAGTTATGGCCATTTGAAGTTAACTTATCTTTAAACTCGATTTACAGCTAAACGGAGCGTTGTAGACCTATCAAACTTTGCATTTTTAAAAATTGATATATACTAGTGAAACTATACATTTTTGGAAAGAGTATTGTTTCAGCTATCCAACGATACATAAACCATGAAAATCCGAGCAAAACTGTGGAAGTTATGGCCATTTGAAGTTAACTTATCTTTAAACTCGATTTACAGCTAAACGGAGCGTTGTAGACCTATCAAACTTTGAATTTTTGAAAATTGAGATATACTAGTGAAACTATACATTTTTAGAAAGGGTATTGTTTCAGCTATCCAACGATACATAAACCATGAAAATCCGAGCAAAACTGTGGAAGTTATAGCCATTTGAAGTTAACTTATCTTTAAACTCGATTTACAGCTAAACGGAGCGTTGTAGACCTATCAAACTTTGCATTTTTAAAAATTGAGATATACTAGTGAAACTATACATTTTTGGAAAGAGTATTGTTTCAGCTATCCAACGATACATAAACCATGAAAATCCGAGCAAAACTGTAAAAGTTATGGCCATTTGAAGTTAACTTATCTTTAAACTCGATTTACAGCTAAACGGAGCGTTGTAGACCTATGAAACTTTGCATTTTTTAAAATTGAGATATACTAGTGAAACTATACATTTTTGGAAAGAGTATTGTTTCAGCTATCCAACGATACATAAACCATGAAAATCCAAGCAAAACTGTAAAAGTTATGGCCATTTGAAGTTAACTTATCTTTAAACTCGATTTACAGCTAAACGGAGCGTTTGTAGACCTATCAAACTTTGCATTTTTAAAAATTGAGATATACTAGTGAAACTATACATTTTTGGAAAGAGTATTGTTTCAGCTATCCAACGATACATAAACCATGAAAATCCAAGCAAAACTGTAAAAGTTATGGCCATTTTGAAGTTAACTTATCTTTAAACTCGATTTACAGCTAAACGGAGCGTGTAGACCTATCAAACTTTGCATTTTTAAAAATTGAGATATACTAGTGAAACTATACATTTTTGGAAAGAGTATTGTTTCAGCTATCCAACGATACATAAACCATGAAAATCCAAGCAAAACTGTAAAAGTTATGGGCCATTTGAAGTTAACTTATCTTTAAACTCGATTTACAGCTAAACGGAGCGTTTGTAGACCTATCAAACTTTGCATTTTTAAAAATTGAGATATACTAGTGAAACTATACATTTTTGGAGAAGAGTATTGTTTCAGTATCCAACGATACATAAACCATGAAAATCCGAGCAAAACTGTGGAAGTTATGGCCATTTGAAGTTAACTTATCTTTAAACTCGATTTACAGCTAAACGGAGCGTTGTAGACCTATCAAACTTTGCATTTTTAAAAATTGAGATATACTAGTGAAACTATACATTTTTGGAAAGAGTATTGTTTTCAGCTATCCAACGATACATAAACCATGAAAATCCGAGCAAAACTGTGGAAGTTATGGCCATTTGAAGTTAACTTATCTTTAAACTCGATTTACAGCTAAACGGAGCGTTGTAGACCTATCAAACTTTGCATTTTTAAAAATTGAGATATACTAGTGAAACTATACATTTTTGGAAAGAGTATTGTTTCAGCTATCCAACGATACATAAACCATGAAAATCCGAGCAAAACTGTAAAAGTTATGGCCATTTGAAGTTAACTTATCTTTAAACTCGATTTACAGCTAAACGGAGCGTTGTAGACCTATCAAACTTTGCATTTTTAAAAATTGAGATATACTAGTGAAACTATACATTTTTAGAAAGGGTATTGTTTTCAGCTATCCAACGATACATAAACCATGAAAATCCGAGCAAAACTGTGGAAGTTATAGCCATTTGAAGTTAACTTATCTTTAAACTCGATTTACAGCTAAACGGAGCGTTGTAAGACCTATCAAACTTTGCATTTTTAAAAATTGAGATATACTAGTGAAACTATACATTTTTGGAAAGGAGTATTGTTTCAGCTATCCAACGATACATAAACCATGAAAATCCGAGCAAAAACTGTAAAAGTTATGGCCATTTGAAGTTAACTTATCTTTAAACTCGATTTACAGCTAAACGGAGCGTTGTAGACCTATGAAACTTTGCATTTTTTAAAATTGAGATATACTAGTGAAACTATACATTTTTGGAAAGAGTATTGTTTCAGCTATCCAACGATACATAAACCATGAAAAATCCAAGCAAAACTGTAAAAGTTATGGCCATTTGAAGTTAACTTATCTTTAAACTCGATTTACAGCTAAACGGAGCGTTGTAGACCTATCAAACTTTGCATTTTTAAAAATTGAGATATACTAGTGAAACTATACATTTTTGGAAAGAGTATTGTTTCAGCTATCCAACGATACATAAACCATGAAAATCCGAGCAAAACTGTGGAAGTTATGGCCATTTGAAGTTAACTTATCTTTAAACTCGATTTACAGCTAAACGGAGCGTTGTAGACCTATCAAACTTGCATTTTTTAAAAATTGAGATATACTAGTGAAACTATACATTTTTGGAAAGAGTATTGTTTCAGCTATCCAACGATACATAAACCATGAAAATCCCGAGCAAAACTGTGGAGTTATGGCCATTTGAAGTTAACTTATCTTTAAACTCGATTTACAGCTAAACGGAGCGTTGTAGACCTATCAAACTTTGCATTTTTAAAATTGAGATATACTAGTGAAACTATACATTTTTGGGAAAGAGTATTGTTTCAGCTATCCAACGATACATAAACCATGAAAATCCGAGCAAACTGTGGAAGTTATGGCCATTTGAAGTTAACTTATCTTAAAACTCGATTTACAGCTAAACGGAGCGTTGTAGACCTATCAAACTTTGCATTTTTAAAAATTGAGATATACTAGTGAAACTATACATTTTTGGAAAGAGTATTGTTTCAGCTATCCAACGATACATATACCATGAAAATCCGAGCAAAACTGTGGAAGTTATGGCCATTTGAAGTTAACTTATCTTTAAACTCGATTTACAGCTAAACGGAGCGTTGTAGACCTATCAAACTTTGCATTTTTAAAAATTGAGATATACTAGTGAAACTATACATTTTTGGAAAGAGTATTGTTTCAGCTATCCAACGATACATAAACCATGAAAATCCAAGCAAAACTGTAAAAGTTATGGCCATTTGAAGTTAACTTATCTTTAAACTCGATTTACAGCTAAACGGAGCATTGTAGACCTATGAAACTTTGCATTTTTAAAAATTGAGATATACTAGTGAAACTATACATTTTGGAAAGAGTATTGTTTCAGCTATCCAACGATACATAAACCATGAAAATCCGAGCAAAACTGTGGAAGTTATGGCCATTTGAAGTTAACTTATCTTTAAACTCGATTTACAGCTAAACGGAGCATTGTAGACCTATGAAACTTTGCATTTTTAAAAATTGAGATATACTAGTGAGAACTATACATTTTGGAAAGAGTATTGTTTCAGCTATCCAACGATACATAAACCATGAAAATCCGAGCAAAACTGTGGAAGTTATGGCCATTTGAAGTTAACTTATCTTTAAACTCGATTTACAGCTAAACGGAGCGTTGTAGACCTATCAAACTTTGCATTTTTAAAAATTGAGATATACTAGTGAAACTATACATTTTTGGAAAGAGTATTGTTTCAGCTATCCAACGATACATAAACCATGAAAATCCAAGCAAAACTGTAAAAGTTATGGCCATTTGAAGTTAACTTATCTTTAAACTCGATTTACAGCTAAACGGAGCATTGTAGACCTATGAAACTTTGCATTTTTAAAAATTGAGATATACTAGTGAAACTATACATTTTTGGAAAGAGTATTGTTTCAGCTATCCAACGATACATAAACCATGAAAAATCCGAGCAAAACTGTGGAAGTTATGGCCATTTGAAGTTAACTTATCTTTAAACTCGATTTACAGCTAAACGGAGCGTTGTAGACCTATCAAACTTTGCATTTTTAAAAATTGAGATATACTAGTGAAACTATACATTTTTGGAAAGAGTATTGTTTCAGCTATCCAACGATACATAAACCATGAAAATCCAAGCAAAACTGTAAAAGTTATGGCCATTTGAAGTTAACTTATCTTTAAACTCGATTTACAGCTAAACGGAGCATTGTAGACCTATGAAACTTTGCATTTTTAAAAATTGAGATATACTAGTGAAACTATACATTTTTGGAAAGAGTATTGTTTCAGCTATCCAACGATACATAAACCATGAAAATCCGAGCAAAACTGTGGAAGTTATGGCCATTTGAAGTTAACTTATCTTTAAACTCGATTTACAGCTAAACGGAGCGTTGTAGACCTATCAAACTTTGCATTTTTAAAAATTGAGATATACTAGTGAAACTATACATTTTTGGAAAGAGTATTGTTTCAGCTATCCAACGATACATAAACCATGAAAATCCAAGCAAAACTGTAAAAGTTATGGCCATTTGAAGTTAACTTATCTTTAAACTCGATTTACAGCTAAACGGAGCATTGTAGACCTATGAAACTTTGCATTTTTAAAAATTGAGATATACTAGTGAAACTATACATTTTTGGAAAGAGTATTGTTTCAGCTATCCAACGATACATAAACCATGAAAATCCGAGCAAAACTGTGGAAGTTATGGCCATTTGAAGTTAACTTATCTTTAAACTCGATTTACAGCTAAACGGAGCGTTGTAGACCTATCAAACTTTGCATTTTAAAAAATTGAGATATACTAGTGAAACTATACATTTTTGGAAAGAGTATTGTTTCAGCTATCCAACGATACATAAACCATGAAAATCCGAGCAAAACTGTGGAAGTTATGGCCATTTGAAGTTAACTTATCTTTAAACTCGATTTACAGCTAAACGGAGCATTGTAGACCTATGAAACTTTGCATTTTTAAAAATTGAGATATACTAGTGAAACTATACATTTTTGGAAAGAGTATTGTTTCAGCTATCCAACGATACATAAACCATGAAAATCCGAGCAAAACTGTGGAAGTTATGGCCATTTGAAGTTAACTTATCTTTAAACTCGATTTACAGCTAAACGGAGCGTTGTAGACCTATCAAACTTTGCATTTTTAAAAATTGAGATATACTAGTGAAACTATACATTTTTGGAAAGAGTATTGTTTCAGCTATCCAACGATACATAAACCATGAAAATCCGAGCAAAACTGTGGAAGTTATGGCCATTTGAAGTTAACTTATCTTTAAACTCGATTTACAGCCAAACGGAGCGTTGTAGACCTATCAAACTTTGCATTTTTAAAAATTGAGATATACTAGTGAAACTATACATTTTTGGAAAGAGTATTGTTTCAGCTATCCAACGATACATAAACCATGAAAATCCGAGCAAAACTGTGGAAGTTATGGCCATTTGAAGTTAACTTATCTTTAAACTCGATTTACAGCCAAACGGAGCGTTGTAGACCTATCAAACTTTGCATTTTTAAAAATTGAGATATACTAGTGAAACTATACATTTTTGGAAAGAGTATTGTTTCAGCTATCCAACGATACATAAACCATGAAAATCCGAGCAAAACTGTGGAAGTTATGGCCATTTGAAGTTAACTTATCTTTAAACTCGATTTACAGCCAAACGGAGCGTTGTAGACCTATCAAACTTTGCATTTTTAAAATTGAGATATACTAGTGAAACTATACATTTTTGGAAAGAGTATTGTTTCAGCTATCCAACGATACATAAACCATGAAAATCCAAGCAAAACTGTGGAAGTTATGGCCATTTGAAGTTAACTTATCTTTAAACTCGATTTACAGCCAAACGGAGCGTTGTAGACCTATCAAACTTTGCATTTTTAAAAATTGAGATATACTAGTGAAACTATACATTTTTGGAAAGAGTATTGTTTCAGCTATCCAACGATACATAAACCATGAAAATCCGAGCAAAACTGTGGAAGTTATGGCCATTTGAAGTTAACTTATCTTTAAACTCGATTTACAGCCAAACGGAGCGTTGTAGACCTATCAAACTTTGCATTTTTAAAAATTGAGATATACTAGTGAAACTATACATTTTTGGAAAGAGTATTGTTTCAGCTATCCAACGATACATAAACCATGAAAATCCGAGCAAAACTGTGGAAGTTATGGCCATTTGAAGTTAACTTATCTTTAAACTCGATTTACAGCCAAACGGAGCGTTGTAGACCTATCAAACTTTGCATTTTTAAAAATTGAGATATACTAGTGAAACTATACATTTTTGGAAAGAGTATTGTTTCAGCTATCCAACGATACATAAACCATGAAAATCCGAGCAAAACTGTGGAAGTTATGGCCATTTGAAGTTAACTTATCTTTAAACTCGATTTACAGCCAAACGGAGCGTTGTAGACCTATCAAACTTTGCATTTTTAAAAATTGAGATATACTAGTGAAACTATACATTTTTGGAAAGAGTATTGTCTCAGCTGTCCAACGATACATAAACCATGAAAATCCGAGCAAAACTGTGGAAGTTATGGCCATTTGAAGTTAACTTATCTTTAAACTCGATTTACAGCCAAACGGAGCGTTGTAGACCTATCAAACTTTGCATTTTTAAAAATTGAGATATACTAGTGAAACTATACATTTTTGGAAAGAGTATTGTTTCAGCTATCCAACGATACATAAACCATGAAAATCCGAGCAAAACTGTGGAAGTTATGGCCATTTGAAGTTAACTTATCTTTAAACTCGATTTACAGCTAAACGGAGCGTTGTAGACCTATCAAACTTTGCATTTTTAAAAATTGAGATATACTAGTGAAACTATACATTTTTGGAAAGAGTATTGTTTCAGCTATCCAACGATACATAAACCATGAAAATCCGAGCAAAACTGTGGAAGTTATGGCCATTTGAAGTTAACTTATCTTTAAACTCGATTTACAGCTAAACGGAGCGTTGTAGACCTATCAAACTTTGCATTTTTAAAAATTGAGATATACTAGTGAAACTATACATTTTTGGAAAGAGTATTGTTTCAGCTATCCAACGATACATAAACCATGAAAATCCAAGCAAAACTGTAAAAGTTATGGCCATTTGAAGTTAACTTATCTTTAAACTCGATTTACAGCTAAACGGAGCGTTGTAGACCTATGAAACTTTGCATTTTTAAAAATTGAGATATACTAGTGAAACTATACATTTTTGGAAAGAGTATTGTTTCAGCTATCCAACGATACATAAACCATGAAAATCCAAGCAAAACTGTAAAAGTTATGGCCATTTGAAGTTAACTTATCTTTAAACTCGATTTACAGCTAAACGGAGCATTGTAGACCTATGAAACTTTGCATTTTTAAAAATTGAGATATACTAGTGAAACTATACATTTTTGGAAAGAGTATTGTTTCAGCTATCCAACGATACATAAACCATGAAAATCCAAGCAAAACTGTAAAAGTTATGGCCATTTGAAGTTAACTTATCTTTAAACTCGATTTACAGCTAAACGGAGCGTTGTAGACCTATCAAACTTTGCATTTTTAAAAATTGAGATATACTAGTGAAACTATACATTTTTGGAAAGAGTATTGTTTCAGCTATCCAACGATACATAAACCATGAAAATCCAAGCAAAACTGTAAAAGTTATGGCCATTTGAAGTTAACTTATCTTTAAACTCGATTTACAGCTAAACGGAGCATTGTAGACCTATGAAACTTTGCATTTTTAAAAATTGAGATATACTAGTGAAACTATACATTTTTGGAAAGAGTATTGTTTCAGCTATCCAACGATACATAAACCATGAAAATCCAAGCAAAACTGTAAAAGTTATGGCCATTTGAAGTTAACTTATCTTTAAACTCGATTTACAGCTAAACGGAGCGTTGTAGACCTATCAAACTTTGCATTTTAAAAAATTGAGATATACTAGTGAAACTATACATTTTTGGAAAGAGTATTGTTTCAGCTATCCAACGATACATAAACCATGAAAATCCAAGCAAAACTGTAAAAGTTATGGCCATTTGAAGTTAACTTATCTTTAAACTCGATTTACAGCTAAACGGAGCGTTGTAGACCTATCAAACTTTGCATTTTTAAAAATTGAGATATACTAGTGAAACTATACATTTTTGGAAAGAGTATTGTTTCAGCTATCCAACGATACATAAACCATGAAAATCCGAGCAAAACTGTAAAAGTTATGGCCTTTTGAAGTTAACTTATCTTTAAACTCGATTTACAGCTAAACGGAGCGTTGTAGACCTATGAAACTTTGCATTTTTTAAAATTGAGATATACTAGTGAAACTATACATTTTTGGAAAGAGTATTGTTTCAGCTATCCAACGATACATAAACCATGAAAATCCAAGCAAAACTGTAAAAGTTATGGCCATTTGAAGTTAACTTATCTTTAAACTCGATTTACAGCTAAACGGAGCGTTGTAGACCTATCAAACTTTGCATTTTTAAAAATTGAGATATACTAGTGAAACTATACATTTTTGGAAAGAGTATTGTTTCAGCTATCCAACGATACATAAACCATGAAAATCCAAGCAAAACTGTAAAAGTTATGGCCATTTGAAGTTAACTTATCTTTAAACTCGATTTACAGCTAAACGGAGCGTTGTAGACCTATCAAACTTTGCATTTTTTAAAATTGAGATATACCAGTGAAACTATACATTTTTAGAAAGGGTATTGTTTCAGCTATCCAACGATACATAAACCATGAAAATCCGAGCAAAACTGTGGAAGTTATGGCCATTTGAAGTTAACTTATCTTTAAACTCGATTTACAGCTAAACGGAGCGTTGTAGACCTATCAAACTTTGCATTTTTTAAAATTGAGATATACCAGTGAAACTATACATTTTTAGAAAGGGTATTGTTTCAGCTATCCAACGATACATAAACCATGAAAATCCGAGCAAAACTGTGGAAGTTATGGCCATTTGAAGTTAACTTATCTTTAAACTCGATTTACAGCTAAACGGAGCGTTGTAGACCTATCAAACTTTGCATTTTTGAAAATTGAGATATACTAGTGAAACTATACATTTTTGGAAAGAGTATTGTTTCAGCTATCCAACGATACATAAACCATGAAAATCCAAGCAAAACTGTAAAAGTTATGGCCATTTGAAGTTAACTTATCTTTAAACTCGATTTACAGCTAAACGGAGCGTTGTAGACCTATCAAACTTTGCATTTTTAAAAATTGAGATATACTAGTGAAACTATACATTTTTGGAAAGAGTATTGTTTCAGCTATCCAACGATACATAAACCATGAAAATCCAAGCAAAACTGTAAAAGTTATGGCCATTTGAAGTTAACTTATCTTTAAACTCGATTTACAGCTAAACGGAGCGTTGTAGACCTATCAAACTTTGCATTTTTTAAAATTGAGATATACCAGTGAAACTATACATTTTTAGAAAGGGTATTGTTTCAGCTATCCAACGATACATAAACCATGAAAATCCGAGCAAAACTGTAAAAGTTATGGTCATTTGAAGTTAACTTATCTTTAAACTCGATTTACAGCTAAACGGAGCGTTGTAGACCTATCAAACTTTGCATTTTTGAAAATTGAGATATACTAGTGAAACTATACATTTTTGGAAAGAGTATTGTTTCAGCTATCCAACGATACATAAACCATGAAAATCCAAGCAAAACTGTAAAAGTTATGGCCATTTGAAGTTAACTTATCTTTAAACTCGATTTACAGCTAAACGGAGCGTTGTAGACCTATGAAACTTTGCATTTTTAAAAATTGAGATATACTAGTGAAACTATACATTTTTGGAAAGAGTATTGTTTCAGCTATCCAACGATACATAAACCATGAAAATCCAAGCAAAACTGTAAAAGTTATGGCCATTTGAAGTTAACTTATCTTTAAACTCGATTTACAGCTAAACGGAGCGTTGTAGACCTATCAAACTTTGCATTTTTTAAAATTGAGATATACCAGTGAAACTATACATTTTTGGAAAGGGTATTGTTTCAGCTATCCAACGATACATAAACCATGAAAATCCGAGCAAAACTGTAAAAGTTATGGTCATTTGAAGTTAACTTATCTTTAAACTCGATTTACAGCTAAACGGAGCGTTGTAGACCTATCAAACTTTGCATTTTTGAAAATTGAGATATACTAGTGAAACTATACATTTTTGGAAAGAGTATTGTTTCAGCTATCCAACGATACATAAACCATGAAAATCCAAGCAAAACTGTAAAAGTTATGGCCATTTGAAGTTAACTTATCTTTAAACTCGATTTACAGCTAAACGGAGCGTTGTAGACCTATCAAACTTTGCATTTTTTAAAATTGAGATATACCAGTGAAACTATACATTTTTAGAAAGGGTATTGTTTCAGCTATCCAACGATACATAAACCATGAAAATCCGAGCAAAACTGTAAAAGTTATGGTCATTTGAAGTTAACTTATCTTTAAACTCGATTTACAGCTAAACGGAGCGTTGTAGACCTATCAAACTTTGCATTTTTGAAAATTGAGATATACTAGTGAAACTATACATTTTTGGAAAGAGTATTGTTTCAGCTATCCAACGATACATAAACCATGAAAATCCAAGCAAAACTGTAAAAGTTATGGCCATTTGAAGTTAACTTATCTTTAAACTCGATTTACAGCTAAACGGAGCGTTGTAGACCTATCAAACTTTGCATTTTTAAAAATTGAGATATACTAGTGAAACTATACATTTTTGGAAAGAGTATTGTTTCAGCTATCCAACGATACATAAACCATGAAAATCCAAGCAAAACTGTAAAGGTTATGGCCATTTGAAGTTAACTTATCTTTAAACTCGATTTACAGCTAAACGGAGCGTTGTAGACCTATCAAACTTTGCATTTTTTAAAATTGAGATATACCAGTGAAACTATACATTTTTAGAAAGGGTATTGTTTCAGCTATCCAACGATACATAAACCATGAAAATCCGAGCAAAACTGTGGAAGTTATGGCCATTTGAAGTTAACTTATCTTTAAACTCGATTTACAGCTAAACGGAGCGTTGTAGACCTATCAAACTTTGCATTTTTTAAAATTGAGATATACCAGTGAAACTATACATTTTTAGAAAGGGTATTGTTTCAGCTATCCAACGATACATAAACCATGAAAATCCAAGCAAAACTGTAAAAGTTATGGCCATTTGAAGTTAACTTATCTTTAAACTCGATTTACAGCTAAACGGAGCGTTGTAGACCTATCAAACTTTGCATTTTTTAAAATTGAGATATACCAGTGAAACTATACATTTTTGGAAAGAGTATTGTTTCAGCTATCCAACGATACATAAACCATGAAAATCCGAGCAAAACTGTGGAAGTTATAGCCATTTGAAGTTAACTTATCTTTAAACTCGATTTACAGCTAAACGGAGCGTTGTAGACCTATCAAACTTTGCATTTTTGAAAATTGAGATATACTAGTGAAACTATACATTTTTAGAAAGGGTATTGTTTCAGCTATCCAACGATACATAAACCATGAAAATCCAAGCAAAACTGTAAAAGTTATGGCCATTTGAAGTTAACTTATCTTTAAACTCGATTTACAGCTAAACGGAGCGTTGTAGACCTATCAAACTTTGCATTTTTTAAAATTGAGATATACCAGTGAAACTATACATTTTTAGAAAGGGTATTGTTTCAGCTATCCAACGATACATAAACCATGAAAATCCAAGCAAAACTGTAAAAGTTATGGCCATTTGAAGTTAACTTATCTTTAAACTCGATTTACAGCTAAACGGAGCGTTGTAGACCTATCAAACTTTGCATTTTTTAAAATTGAGATATACCAGTGAAACTATACATTTTTAGAAAGGGTATTGTTTCAGCTATCCAACGATACATAAACCATGAAAATCCAAGCAAAACTGTAAAAGTTATGGCCATTTGAAGTTAACTTATCTTTAAACTCGATTTACAGCTAAACGGAGCGTTGTAGACCTATCAAACTTTGCATTTTTTAAAATTGAGATATACCAGTGAAACTATACATTTTTGGAAAGAGTATTGTTTCAGCTATCCAACGATACATAAACCATGAAAATCCGAGCAAAACTGTGGAAGTTATAGCCATTTGAAGTTAACTTATCTTTAAACTCGATTTACAGCTAAACGGAGCGTTGTAGACCTATCAAACTTTGCATTTTTGAAAATTGAGATATACTAGTGAAACTATACATTTTTAGAAAGGGTATTGTTTCAGCTATCCAACGATACATAAACCATGAAAATCCAAGCAAAACTGTAAAAGTTCTGGCCATTTGAAGTTAACTTATCTTTAAACTCGATTTACAGCTAAACGGAGCGTTGTAGACCTATCAAACTTTGCATTTTTTAAAATTGAGATATACCAGTGAAACTATACATTTTTAGAAAGGGTATTGTTTCAGTTATCCAACGATACATAAACCATGAAAATCCAAGCAAAACTGTAAAAGTTATGGCCATTTGAAGTTAACTTATCTTTAAACTCGATTTACAGCTAAACGGAGCGTTGTAGACCTATCAAACTTTGCATTTTTTAAAATTGAGATATACCAGTGAAACTATACATTTTTGGAAAGAGTATTGTTTCAGCTATCCAACGATACATAAACCATGAAAATCCGAGCAAAACTGTGGAAGTTATAGCCATTTGAAGTTAACTTATCTTTAAACTCGATTTACAGCTAAACGGAGCGTTGTAGACCTATCAAACTTTGCATTTTTGAAAATTGAGATATACTAGTGAAACTATACATTTTTAGAAAGGGTATTGTTTCAGCTATCCAACGATACATAAACCATGAAAATCCAAGCAAAACTGTAAAAGTTATGGCCATTTGAAGTTAACTTATCTTTAAACTCGATTTACAGCTAAACGGAGCGTTGTAGACCTATCAAACTTTGCATTTTTTAAAATTGAGATATACCAGTGAAACTATACATTTTTAGAAAGGGTATTGTTTCAGCTATCCAACGATACATAAACCATGAAAATCCAAGCAAAACTGTAAAAGTTATGGCCATTTGAAGTTAACTTATCTTTAAACTCGATTTACAGCTAAACGGAGCGTTGTAGACCTATCAAACTTTGCATTTTTTAAAATTGAGATATACCAGTGAAACTATACATTTTTAGAAAGGGTATTGTTTCAGCTATCCAACGATACATAAACCATGAAAATCCAAGCAAAACTGTAAAAGTTATGGCCATTTGAAGTTAACTTATCTTTAAACTCGATTTACAGCTAAACGGAGCGTTGTAGACCTATCGAACTTTGCATTTTTTAAAATTGAGATATACCAGTGAAACTATACATTTTTGGAAAGAGTATTGTTTCAGCTATCCAACGATACATAAACCATGAAAATCCGAGCAAAACTGTGGAAGTTATAGCCATTTGAAGTTAACTTATCTTTAAACTCGATTTACAGCTAAACGGAGCGTTGTAGACCTATCAAACTTTGCATTTTTGAAAATTGAGATATACTAGTGAAACTATACATTTTTAGAAAGGGTATTGTTTCAGTTATCCAACGATACATAAACCATGAAAATCCAAGCAAAACTGTAAAAGTTATGGCCATTTGAAGTTAACTTATCTTTAAACTCGATTTACAGCTAAACGGAGCGTTGTAGACCTATCAAACTTTGCATTTTTTAAAATTGAGATATACCAGTGAAACTATACATTTTTAGAAAGGGTATTGTTTCAGTTATCCAACGATACATAAACCATGAAAATCCAAGCAAAACTGTAAAAGTTATGGCCATTTGAAGTTAACTTATCTTTAAACTCGATTTACAGCTAAACGGAGCGTTGTAGACCTATCAAACTTTGCATTTTTTAAAATTGAGATATACTAGTGAAACTATACATTTTTAGAAAGGGTATTGTTTCAGTTATCCAACGATACATAAACCATGAAAATCCAAGCAAAACTGTAAAAGTTATGGCCATTTGAAGTTAACTTATCTTTAAACTCGATTTACAGCTAAACGGAGCGTTGTAGACCTATCAAACTTTGCATTTTTTAAAATTGAGATATACTAGTGAAACTATACATTTTTAGAAAGGGTATTGTTTCAGTTATCCAACGATACATAAACCATGAAAATCCAAGCAAAACTGTAAAAGTTATGGCCATTTGAAGTTAACTTATCTTTAAACTCGATTTACAGCTAAACGGAGCGTTGTAGACCTATCAAACTTTGCATTTTTTAAAATTGAGATATACTAGTGAAACTATACATTTTTAGAAAGGGTATTGTTTCAGCTATCCAACGATACATAAACCATGAAAATCCAAGCAAAACTGTAAAAGTTATGGCCATTTGAAGTTAACTTATCTTTAAACTCGATTTACAGCTAAACGGAGCGTTGTAGACCTATCAAACTTTGCATTTTTTAAAATTGAGATATACCAGTGAAACTATACATTTTTAGAAAGGGTATTGTTTCAGCTATCCAACGATACATAAACCATGAAAATCCAAGCAAAACTGTAAAAGTTGTGGCCATTTGAAGTTAACTTATCTTTAAACTCGATTTACAGCTAAACGGAGCGTTGTAGACCTATCAAACTTTGCATTTTTTAAAATTGAGATATACCAGTGAAACTATACATTTTTAGAAAGGGTATTGTTTCAGCTATCCAACGATACATAAACCATGAAAATCCAAGCAAAACTGTAAAAGTTATGGCCATTTGAAGTTAACTTATCTTTAAACTCGATTTACAGCTAAACGGAGCGTTGTAGACCTATCAAACTTTGCATTTTTGAAAATTGAGATATACTAGTGAAACTATACATTTTTAGAAAGGGTATTGTTTCAGCTATCCAACGATACATAAACCATGAAAATCCAAGCAAAACTGTAAAAGTTATGGCCATTTGAAGTTAACTTATCTTTAAACTCGATTTACAGCTAAACGGAGCGTTGTAGACCTATCAAACTTTGCATTTTTGAAAATTGAGATATACTAGTGAAACTATACATTTTTAGAAAGGGTATTGTTTCAGCTATCCAACGATACATAAACCATGAAAATCCAAGCAAAACTGTAAAAGTTATGGCCATTTGAAGTTAACTTATCTTTAAACTCGATTTACAGCTAAACGGAGCGTTGTAGACCTATCAAACTTTGCATTTTTGAAAATTGAGATATACTAGTGAAACTATACATTTTTAGAAAGGGTATTGTTTCAGCTATCCAACGATACATAAACCATGAAAATCCAAGCAAAACTGTAAAAGTTATGGCCATTTGAAGTTAACTTATCTTTAAACTCGATTTACAGCTAAACGGAGCGTTGTAGACCTATCAAACTTTGCATTTTTGAAAATTGAGATATACTAGTGAAACTATACATTTTTAGAAAGGGTATTGTTTCAGCTATCCAACGATACATAAACCATGAAAATCCAAGCAAAACTGTAAAAGTTATGGCCATTTGAAGTTAACTTATCTTTAAACTCGATTTACAGCTAAACGGAGCGTTGTAGACCTATCAAACTTTGCATTTTTGAAAATTGAGATATACTAGTGAAACTATACATTTTTAGAAAGGGTATTGTTTCAGCTATCCAACGATACATAAACCATGAAAATCCAAGCAAAACTGTAAAAGTTATGGCCATTTGAAGTTAACTTATCTTTAAACTCGATTTACAGCTAAACGGAGCGTTGTAGACCTATCAAACTTTGCATTTTTTAAAATTGAGATATACCAGTGAAACTATACATTTTTAGAAAGGGTATTGTTTCAGTTATCCAACGATACATAAACCATGAAAATCCAAGCAAAACTGTAAAAGTTATGGCCATTTGAAGTTAACTTATCTTTAAACTCGATTTACAGCTAAACGGAGCGTTGTAGACCTATCAAACTTTGCATTTTTGAAAATTGAGATATACTAGTGAAACTATACATTTTTAGAAAGGGTATTGTTTCAGCTATCCAACGATACATAAACCATGAAAATCCAAGCAAAACTGTAAAAGTTATGGCCATTTGAAGTTAACTTATCTTTAAACTCGATTTACAGCTAAACGGAGCGTTGTAGACCTATCAAACTTTGCATTTTTTAAAATTGAGATATACCAGTGAAACTATACATTTTTAGAAAGGGTATTGTTTCAGCTATCCAACGATACATAAACCATGAAAATCCAAGCAAAACTGTAAAAGTTATGGCCATTTGAAGTTAACTTATCTTTAAACTCGATTTACAGCTAAACGGAGCGTTGTAGACCTATCAAACTTTGCATTTTTTAAAATTGAGATATACCAGTGAAACTATACATTTTTAGAAAGGGTATTGTTTCAGCTATCCAACGATACATAAACCATGAAAATCCGAGCAAAACTGTGGAAGTTATGGCCATTTGAAGTTAACTTATCTTTAACCTCGATTTACAGCTAAACGGAGCGTTTTAGACCTATCAAACTTTGCATTTTTTAAAATTGAGATATACCAGTGAAACTATACATTTTTAGAAAGGGTATTGTTTCAGCTATCCAACGATACATAAACCATGAAAATCCAAGCAAAACTGTGGAAGTTATGGCCATTTGAAGTTAACTTATCTTTAAACTCGATTTACAGCTAAACCTAGCGTTTTAGACCTATCAAACTTTGCATTTTTTAAAATTGAGATATACCAGTGAAACTATACATTTTTAGAAAGGGTATTGTTTCAGCTATCCAACGATACATAAACCATGAAAATCCAAGCAAAACTGTAAAAGTTATGGCCATTTGAAGTTAACTTATCTTTAAACTCGATTTACAGCTAAACGGAGCGTTTTAGACCTATCAAACTTTGCATTTTTTAAAATTGAGATATACCAGTGAAACTATACATTTTTAGAAAGGGTATTGTTTCAGCTATCCAACGATACATAAACCATGAAAATCCAAGCAAAACTGTGGAAGTTATGGCCATTTGAAGTTAACTTATCTTTAAACTCGATTTACAGCTAAACGGAGCGTTTTAGACCTATCAAACTTTGCATTTTTTAAAATTGAGATATACCAGTGAAACTATACATTTTTGGAAAGGGTATTGTTTCAGCTATCCAACGATACATAAACCATGAAAATCCAAGCAAAACTGTGGAAGTTATGGCCATTTGAAGTTAACTTATCTTTAAACTCGATTTACAGCTAAACGGAGCGTTTTAGACCTATCAAACTTTGCATTTTTTAAAATTGAGATATACCAGTGAAACTATACATTTTTAGAAAGGGTATTGTTTCAGCTATCCAACGATACATAAACCATGAAAATCCAAGCAAAACTGTGGAAGTTATGGCCATTTGAAGTTAACTTATCTTTAAACTCGATTTACAGCTAAACGGAGCGTTTTAGACCTATCAAACTTTGCATTTTTTAAAATTGAGATATACCAGTGAAACTATACATTTTTAGAAAGGGTATTGTTTCAGCTATCCAACGATACATAAACCATGAAAATCCGAGCAAAACTGTGGAAGTTATGGCCATTTGAAGTTAACTTATCTTTAACCTCGATTTACAGCTAAACGGAGCGTTTTAGACCTATCAAACTTTGCATTTTTTAAAATTGAGATATACCAGTGAAACTATACATTTTTAGAAAGGGTATTGTTTCAGCTATCCAACGATACATAAACCATGAAAATCCAAGCAAAACTGTAAAAGTTATGGCCATTTGAAGTTAACTTATCTTTAAACTCGATTTACAGCTAAACGGAGCGTTTTAGACCTATCAAACTTTGCATTTTTTAAAATTGAGATATACCAGTGAAACTATACATTTTTAGAAAGGGTATTGTTTCAGCTATCCAACGATACATAAACCATGAAAATCCAAGCAAAACTGTGGAAGTTATGGCCATTTGAAGTTAACTTATCTTTAAACTCGATTTACAGCTAAACGGAGCGTTTTAGACCTATCAAACTTTGCATTTTCTAAAATTGAGATATACCAGTGAAACTATACATTTTTAGAAAGGGTATTGTTTCAGCTATCCAACGATACATAAACCATGAAAATCCGAGCAAAACTGTGGAAGTTATGGCCATTTGAAGTTAACTTATCTTTAACCTCGATTTACAGCTAAACGGAGCGTTTTAGACCTATCAAACTTTGCATTTTTTAAAATTGAGATATACCAGTGAAACTATACATTTTTAGAAAGGGTATTGTTTCAGCTATCCAACGATACATAAACCATGAAAATCCGAGCAAAACTGTGGAAGTTATGGCCATTTGAAGTTAACTTATCTTTAAACTCGATTTACAGCTAAACGGAGCGTTTTAGACCTATCAAACTTTGCATTTTTTAAAATTGAGATATACCAATGAAACTATACATTTTTAGAAAGGGTATTGTTTCAGCTATCCAACGATACATAAACCATGAAAATCCAAGCAAAACTGTAAAAGTTATGGCCATTTGAAGTTAACTTATCTTTAAACTCGATTTACAGCTAAACGGAGCGTTGTAGACCTATCAAACTTTGCATTTTTTAAAATTGAGATATACCAGTGAAACTATACATTTTTAGAAAGGGTATTGTTTCAGCTATCCAACGATACATAAACCATGAAAATCCGAGCAAAACTGTGGAAGTTATGGCCATTTGAAGTTAACTTATCTTTAACCTCGATTTACAGCTAAACGGAGCGTTGTAGACCTACCAAACTTTGCATTTTTTAAAATTGAGATATACCAGTGAAACTATACATTTTTGGAAAGTGTATTGTCTCAGCATCCAACGATACATAAACCATGAAAATCCGAGCAAAACTGTGGAAGTTATGGCCATTTGAAGTTAACTTATCTTTAACCTCGATTTACAGCTAAACGGAGCGTTGTAGACCTATCAAACTTTGCATTTTTTAAAATTGAGATATACCAGTGAAACTATACATTTTTAGAAAGGGTATTGTTTCAGCTATCCAACGATACATAAACCATGAAAATCCGAGCAAAACTGTGGAAGTTATGGCCATTTGAAGTTAACTTATCTTTAAACTCGATTTACAGCTAAACGGAGCGTTTTAGACCTATCAAACTTTGCATTTTTTAAAATTGAGATATACCAGTGAAACTATACATTTTTAGAAAGGGTATTGTTTCAGCTATCCAACGATACATAAACCATGAAAATCCGAGCAAAACTGTGGAAGTAATGGCCATTTGAAGTTAACTTATCTTTAACCTCGATTTACAGCTAAACGGAGCGTTGTAGACCTACCAAACTTTGCATTTTTTAAAATTGAGATATACCAGTGAAAATATACATTTTTGGAAAGAGTATTGTTTCAGCTATCCAACGATACATAAACCATGAAAATCCGAGCAAAACTGTGGAAGTTATGGCCATTTGAAGTTAACTTATCTTTAAACTCGATTTACAGCTAAACGGAGCGTTGTAGACCTATCAAACTTTGCATTTTTGAAAATTGAGATATACCAGTGAAACTATACATTTTTAGAAAGGGTATTGTTTCAGCTATCCAACGATACATAAACCATGAAAATCCGAGCAAAACTGTGGAAGTAATGGCCATTTGAAGTTAACTTATCTTTAACCTCGATTTACAGCTAAACGGAGCGTTGTAGACCTACCAAACTTTGCATTTTTTAAAATTGAGATATACCAGTGAAAATATACATTTTTGGAAAGAGTATTGTTTCAGCTATCCAACGATACATAAACCATGAAAATCCGAGCAAAACTGTGGAAGTTATGGCCATTTGAAGTTAACTTATCTTTAAACTCGATTTACAGCTAAACGGAGCGTTGTAGACCTATCAAACTTTGCATTTTTGAAAATTGAGATATACCAGTGAAACTATACATTTTTAGAAAGGGTATTGTTTCAGCTATCCAACGATACATAAACCATGAAAATCCGAGCAAAACTGTGGAAGTAATGGCCATTTGAAGTTAACTTATCTTTAACCTCGATTTACAGCTAAACGGAGCGTTGTAGACCTATCAAACTTTGCATTTTTTAAAATTGAGATATACCAGTGAAACTATACATTTTTAGAAAGGGTATTGTTTCAGCTATCCAACGATACATAAACCATGAAAATCCAAGCAAAACTGTAAAGGTTATGGCCATTTGAAGTTAACTTATCTTTAAACTCGATTTACAGCTAAACGGAGCGTTGTAGACCTATCAAACTTTGCATTTTTTAAAATTGAGATATACCAGTGAAACTATACATTTTTGGAAAGAGTATTGTTTCAGCTATCCAACGATACATAAACCATGAAAATCCAAGCAAAACTGTAAAGGTTATGGCCATTTGAAGTTAACTTATCTTTAAACTCGATTTACAGCTAAACGGAGCGTTGTAGACCTATCAAACTTTGCATTTTTTAAAATTGAGATATACCAGTGAAACTATACATTTTTGGAAAGAGTATTGTTTCAGCTATCCAACGATACATAAACCATGAAAATCCAAGCAAAACTGTAAAGGTTATGGCCATTTGAAGTTAACTTATCTTTAAACTCGATTTACAGCTAAACGGAGCGTTGTAGACCTATCAAACTTTGCATTTTTTAAAATTGAGATATACCAGTGAAACTATACATTTTTGGAAAGAGTATTGTTTCAGCTATCCAACGATACATAAACCATGAAAATCCAAGCAAAACTGTAAAGGTTATGGCCATTTGAAGTTAACTTATCTTTAAACTCGATTTACAGCTAAACGGAGCGTTGTAGACCTATCAAACTTTGCATTTTTTAAAATTGAGATATACCAGTGAAACTATACATTTTTGGAAAGAGTATTGTTTCAGCTATCCAACGATACATAAACCATGAAAATCCAAGCAAAACTGTAAAGGTTATGGCCATTTGAAGTTAACTTATCTTTAAACTCGATTTACAGCTAAACGGAGCGTTGTAGACCTATCAAACTTTGCATTTTTTAAAATTGAGATATACCAGTGAAACTATACATTTTTGGAAAGAGTATTGTTTCAGCTATCCAACGATACATAAACCATGAAAATCCAAGCAAAACTGTAAAGGTTATGGCCATTTGAAGTTAACTTATCTTTAAACTCGATTTACAGCTAAACGGAGCGTTGTAGACCTATCAAACTTTGCATTTTTTAAAATTGAGATATACCAGTGAAACTATACATTTTTGGAAAGAGTATTGTTTCAGCTATCCAACGATACATAAACCATGAAAATCCAAGCAAAACTGTAAAGGTTATGGCCATTTGAAGTTAACTTATCTTTAAACTCGATTTACAGCTAAACGGAGCGTTGTAGACCTATCAAACTTTGCATTTTTTAAAATTGAGATATACCAGTGAAACTATACATTTTTGGAAAGAGTATTGTTTCAGCTATCCAACGATACATAAACCATGAAAATCCAAGCAAAACTGTAAAGGTTATGGCCATTTGAAGTTAACTTATCTTTAAACTCGATTTACAGCTAAACGGAGCGTTGTAGACCTATCAAACTTTGCATTTTTTAAAATTGAGATATACCAGTGAAACTATACATTTTTGGAAAGAGTATTGTTTCAGCTATCCAACGATACATAAACCATGAAAATCCAAGCAAAACTGTAAAGGTTATGGCCATTTGAAGTTAACTTATCTTTAAACTCGATTTACAGCTAAACGGAGCGTTGTAGACCTATCAAACTTTGCATTTTTTAAAATTGAGATATACCAGTGAAACTATACATTTTTGGAAAGAGTATTGTTTCAGCTATCCAACGATACATAAACCATGAAAATCCAAGCAAAACTGTAAAGGTTATGGCCATTTGAAGTTAACTTATCTTTAAACTCGATTTACAGCTAAACGGAGCGTTGTAGACCTATCAAACTTTGCATTTTTTAAAATTGAGATATACCAGTGAAACTATACATTTTTGGAAAGAGTATTGTTTCAGCTATCCAACGATACATAAACCATGAAAATCCAAGCAAAACTGTAAAGGTTATGGCCATTTGAAGTTAACTTATCTTTAAACTCGATTTACAGCTAAACGGAGCGTTGTAGACCTATCAAACTTTGCATTTTTTAAAATTGAGATATACCAGTGAAACTATACATTTTTGGAAAGAGTATTGTTTCAGCTATCCAACGATACATAAACCATGAAAATCCAAGCAAAACTGTAAAGGTTATGGCCATTTGAAGTTAACTTATCTTTAAACTCGATTTACAGCTAAACGGAGCGTTGTAGACCTATCAAACTTTGCATTTTTTAAAATTGAGATATACTAGTGAAACTATACATTTTTGGAAAGAGTATTGTTTCAGCTATCCAACGATACATAAACCATGAAAATCCAAGCAAAACTGTAAAGGTTATGGCCATTTGAAGTTAACTTATCTTTAAACTCGATTTACAGCTAAACGGAGCGTTGTAGACCTATCAAACTTTGCATTTTTTAAAATTGAGATATACTAGTGAAACTATACATTTTTGGAAAGAGTATTGTTTCAGCTATCCAACGATACATAAACCATGAAAATCCAAGCAAAACTGTAAAGGTTATGGCCATTTGAAGTTAACTTATCTTTAAACTCGATTTACAGCTAAACGGAGCGTTGTAGACCTATCAAACTTTGCATTTTTTAAAATTGAGATATACTAGTGAAACTATACATTTTTTAAAATTGAGATATACTAGTGAAACTATACATTTTTGGAAAGGGTATTGTTTCAGCTATCCAACGATACATAAACCATGAAAATCCAAGCAAAACTGTAAAGGTTATGGCCATTTGAAGTTAACTTATCTTTAAACTCGATTTACAGCTAAACGGAGCGTTGTAGACCTATCAAACTTTGCATTTTTTAAAATTGAGATATACTAGTGAAACTATACATTTTTAGAAAGGGTATTGTTTCAGCTATCCAACGATACATAAACCATGAAAATCCAAGCAAAACTGTAAAGGTTATGGCCATTTGAAGTTAACTTATCTTTAAACTCGATTTACAGCTAAACGGAGCGTTGTAGACCTATCAAACTTTGCATTTTTTAAAATTGAGATATACTAGTGAAACTATACATTTTTGGAAAGGGTATTGTTTCAGCTATCCAACGATACATAAACCATGAAAATCCAAGCAAAACTGTAAAGGTTATGGCCATTTGAAGTTAACTTATCTTTAAACTCGATTTACAGCTAAACGGAGCGTTGTAGACCTATCAAACTTTGCATTTTTTAAAATTGAGATATACTAGTGAAACTATACATTTTTGGAAAGGGTATTGTTTCAGCTATCCAACGATACATAAAAAATGAAAATCCAAGCAAAACTGTAAAGGTTATGGCCATTTGAAGTTAACTTATCTTTAAACTCGATTTACAGCTAAACGGAGCGTTGTAGACCTATCAAACTTTGCATTTTTAAAATTGAGATATACTAGTGAAACTATACATTTTTTAAAATTGAGATATACTAGTGAAACTATACATTTTTAGAAAGGGTATTGTTTCAGCTATCCAACGATACATAAACCATGAAAATCCGACCAAAACTGTAAAAGTTATGGCCATTTGAAGTTAACTTATCTTTAAACTCGATTTACACCTAAACGGAGCGTTGTAGACCTATCAAACTTTGCATTTTTTAAAATTGAGATATACTAGTGAAACTATACATTTTTTAAAATTG
>OX465288.1:164264461-164331627 GCA_949987695.1 Merzomyia westermanni | reverse complement strand
TTTGGAAAGGGTATTGTTTCAGCTATCCAACGATACATAAACCATGAAAATCCGAGCAAAATTGTGGAAGTTATGGCCATTTGAAGTTAACTTATCTTTAAACTCGATTTACAGCTAAACGGAGCGTTGTAGACCTATCAAACTTTGCATTTTTTAAAATTGAGATATACTAGTGAAACTATACATTTTTGGAAAGTGTATTGTTTCAGCTATCCAACGATACATAAACCATGAAAATCCGAGCAAAACTGTGGAAGTTATGGCCATTTGAAGTTAACTTATCTTTAAACTCGATTTACAGCTAAACGGAGCGTTGTAGACCTATCAAACTTTGCATTTTTTAAAATTGAGATATACTAGTGAAACTATACATTTTTGGAAAGGGTATTGTTTCAGCTATCCAACGATACATAAACCATGAAAATCCGAGCAAAATTGTGGAAGTTATGGCCATTTGAAGTTAACTTATCATTAAACTCGATTTACAGCTAAACGGAGCGTTGTAGACCTATCAAACTTTGCATTTTTTAAAATTGAGATATACTAGTGAAACTATACATTTTTGGAAAGTGTATTGTTTCAGCTATCCAACGATACATAAACCATGAAAATCCAAGCAAAACTGTGGAAGTTATGGCCATTTGAAGTTAACTTATCTTTAAACTCGACTTACAGCTAAACGGAGCGTTGTAGACCTATCAAACTTTGCATTTTTTAAAATTGAGATATATATACTAATGAAACTATACATTGTTGGAAAGGGTATTGTTTCAGCTATCCAACGATACATAAACCATGAAAATCCGAGCAAAATTGTGGAAGTTATGGCCATTTGAAGTTAACTTATCATTAAACTCGATTTACAGCTAAACGGAGCGTTGTAGACCTATCAAACTTTGCATTTTTTAAAATTGAGATATACTAGTGAAACTATACATTTTTGGAAAGTGTATTGTCTCAGCTATCCAACGATACATAAACCATGAAAATCCAAGCAAAACTGTGGAAGTTATGGCCATTTGAAGTTAACTTATCTTTAAACTCGATTTACAGCTAAACGGAGCGTTGTAGACCTATCAAACTTTGCATTTTTTAAAATTGAGATATATATACTAATGAAACTATACATTGTTGGAAAGAGTATTGTCTCAGCTATCCAACGATACATAAACCATGAAAATCCAAGCAAAACTGTGGAAGTTATGGCCATTTGAAGTTAACTTATCATTAAACTCGATTTACAGCTAAACGGAGCGTTGTAGACCTATCAAACTTTGCATTTTTTAAAATTGAGATATACTAGTGAAACTATAAATTTTTGGAAAGTGTATTGTTTCAGCTATCCAACGATACATAAACCATGAAAATCCAAGCAAAACTGTGGAAGTTATGGCCATTTGAAGTTAACTTATCTTTAAACTCGACTTACAGCTAAACGGAGCGTTGTAGACCTATCAAACTTTGCATTTTTTAAAATTGAGATATATATACTAATGAAACTATACATTGTTGGAAAGAGTATTGTCTCAGCTATCCAACGATACATAAACCATGAAAATCCAAGCAAAACTGTGGAAGTTATGGCCATTTGAAGTTAACTTATCTTTAAACTCGATTTACAGCTAAACGGAGCGTTGTAGACCTATCAAACTTTGCATTTTTTAAAATTGAGATATACTAATGAAACTATACATTTTTGGAAAGAATATTGTCTCAGCTATCCAACGATACATAAACCATGAAAATCCAAGCAAAACTGTGGAAGTTATGGCCATTTGAAGTTAACTTATCTTTAAACTCGACTTACAGCTAAACGGAGCGTTGTAGACCTATCAAACTTTGCATTTTTTAAAATTGAGATATATATACTAATGAAACTATACATTGTTGGAAAGAGTATTGTCTCAGCTATCCAACGATACATAAACCATGAAAATCCAAGCAAAACTGTGGAAGTTATGGCCATTTGAAGTTAACTTATCTTTAAACTCGACTTACAGCTAAACGGAGCGTTGTAGACCTATCAAACTTTGCATTTTTTAAAATTGAGATATACTAATGAAACTATACATTTTTGGGAAAGAGTATTGTCTCAGCTATCCAACGATACATAAACCATGAAAATCCAAGCAAAACTGTGGAAGTTATGGCCATTTGAAGTTAACTTATCTTTAAACTCGACTTACAGCTAAACGGAGCGTTGTAGACCTATCAAACTTTGCATTTTTTAAAATTGAGATATACTAATGAAACTATACATTTTTGGAAAGAGTATTGTCTCAGCTATCCAACGATACATAAACCATGAAAATCCGAGCAAAACTGTGGAAGTTATGGCCCATTTGAAGTTAACTTATCTTTAAACTCGATTTACAGCTAAACGGAGCGTTGTAGACCTATCAAATTTTGCATTTTTTAAAATTGAGATATACTAATGAAACTATACATTTTTGGAAAGAGTATTGTCTCAGCTATCCAACGATACATAAACCATGAAAATCCGAGCAAAACTGTGGAAGTTATGGCCATTTGAAGTTAACTTATCTTTAAACTCGATTTACAGCTAAACGGAGCGTTGTAGACCTATCAAACTTTGCATTTTTTAAAATTGAGATATACTAATGAAACTATACATTTTTGGAAAGAGTATTGTCTCAGCTATCCAACGATACATAAACCATGAAAATCCGAGCAAAACTGTGGAAGTTATGGCCATTTGAAGTTAACTTATCTTTAAACTCGATTTACAGCTAAACGGAGCGTTGTAGACCTATCAAACTTTGCATTTTTTAAAATTGAGATATATATACTAATGAAACTATACATTGTTGGAAAGAGTATTGTCTCAGCTATCCAACGATACATAAACCATGAAAATCCAAGCAAAACTGTGGAAGTTATGGCCATTTGAAGTTAACTTATCTTTAAACTCGACTTACAGCTAAACGGAGCGTTGTAGACCTATCAAACTTTGCATTTTTTAAAATTGAGATATATATACTAATGAAACTATACATTGTTGGAAAGAGTATTGTCTCAGCTATCCAACGATACATAAACCATGAAAATCCAAGCAAAACTGTGGAAGTTATGGCCATTTGAAGTTAACTTATCTTTAAACTCGACTTACAGCTAAACGGAGCGTTGTAGACCTATCAAACTTTGCATTTTTTAAAATTGAGATATATATACTAATGAAACTATACATTGTTGGAAAGAGTATTGTCTCAGCTATCCAACGATACATAAACCATGAAAATCCGAGCAAAACTGTGGAAGTTATGGCCATTTGAAGTTAACTTATCTTTAAACTCGACTTACAGCTAAACGGAGCGTTGTAGACCTATCAAACTTTGCATTTTTTAAAATTGAGATATATATACTAATGAAACTATACATTGTTGGAAAGAGTATTGTCTCAGCTATCCAACGATACATAAACCATGAAAATCCAAGCAAAACTGTGGAAGTTATGGCCATTTGAAGTTAACTTATCTTTAAACTCGACTTACAGCTAAACGGAGCGTTGTAGACCTATCAAACTTTGCATTTTTTAAAATTGAGATATATATACTAATGAAACTATACATTGTTGGAAAGAGTATTGTCTCAGCTATCCAACGATACATAAACCATGAAAATCCGAGCAAAACTGTGGAAGTTATGGCCATTTGAAGTTAACTTATCTTTAAACTCGACTTACAGCTAAACGGAGCGTTGTAGACCTATCAAACTTTGCATTTTTTAAAATTGAGATATATATACTAATGAAACTATACATTGTTGGAAAGAGTATTGTCTCAGCTATCCAACGATACATAAACCATGAAAATCCGAGCAAAACTGTGGAGTTATGGCCATTTGAAGTTAACTTATCTTTAAACTCGACTTACAGCTAAACGGAGCGTTGTAGACCTATCAAACTTTGCATTTTTTAAAATTGAGATATATATACTAATGAAACTATACATTGTTGGAAAGAGTATTGTCTCAGCTATCCAACGATACATAAACCATGAAAATCCAAGCAAAACTGTGGAAGTTATGGCCATTTGAAGTTAACTTATCTTTAAACTCGACTTACAGCTAAACGGAGCGTTGTAGACCTATCAAACTTTGCATTTTTTATAATTGAGATATATATACTAATGAAACTATACATTGTTGGAAAGAGTATTGTCTCAGCTATCCAACGATACATAAACCATGAAAATCCGAGCAAAACTGTGGAAGTTATGGCCATTTGAAGTTAACTTATCTTTAAACTCGACTTACAGCTAAACGGAGCGTTGTAGACCTATCAAACTTTGCATTTTTTAAAATTGAGATATATATACTAATGAAACTATACATTGTTGGAAAGAGTATTGTCTCAGCTATCCAACGATACATAAACCATGAAAATCCAAGCAAAACTGTGGAAGTTATGGCCATTTGAAGTTAACTTATCTTTAAACTCGACTTACAGCTAAACGGAGCGTTGTAGACCTATCAAACTTTGCATTTTTTAAAATTGAGATATATATACTAATAAAACTATACATTGTTGGAAAGAGTATTGTCTCAGCTATCCAACGATACATAAACCATGAAAATCCAAGCAAAACTGTGGAAGTTATGGCCATTTGAAGTTAACTTATCTTTAAACTCGACTTACAGCTAAACGGAGCGTTGTAGACCTATCAAACTTTGCATTTTTTAAAATTGAGATATATATACTAATGAAACTATACACTGTTGGAAAGAGTATTGTCTCAGCTATCCAACGATACATAAACCATGAAAATCCAAGCAAAACTGTGGAAGTTATGGCCATTTGAAGTTAACTTATCTTTAAACTCGACTTACAGCTAAACGGAGCGTTGTAGACCTATCAAACTTTGCATTTTTTAAAATTGAGATATATATACTAATGAAACTATACATTGTTGGAAAGAGTATTGTCTCAGCTATCCAACGATACATAAACCATGAAAATCCAAGCAAAACTGTGGAAGTTATGGCCATTTGAAGTTAACTTATCTTTAAACTCGACTTACAGCTAAACGGAGCGTTGTAGACCTATCAAACTTTGCATTTTTTAAAATTGAGATATATATACTAATGAAACTATACATTGTTGGAAAGAGTATTGTCTCAGCTATCCAACGATACATAAACCATGAAAATCCAAGCAAAACTGTGGAAGTTATGGCCATTTGAAGTTAACTTATCTTTAAACTCGACTTACAGCTAAACGGAGCGTTGTAGACCTATCAAACTTTGCATTTTTTAAAATTGAGATATATATACTAATGAAACTATACATTGTTGGAAAGAGTATTGTCTCAGCTATCCAACGATACATAAACCATGAAAATCCAAGCAAAACTGTGGAAGTTATGGCCATTTGAAGTTAACTTATCTTTAAACTCGACTTACAGCTAAACGGAGCGTTGTAGACCTATCAAACTTTGCATTTTTTAAAATTGAGATATATATACTAATGAAACTATACATTGTTGGAAAGAGTATTGTCTCAGCTATCCAACGATACATAAACCATGAAAATCCAAGCAAAACTGTGGAAGTTATGGCCATTTGAAGTTAACTTATCTTTAAACTCGACTTACAGCTAAACGGAGCGTTGTAGACCTATCAAACTTTGCATTTTTTAAAATTGAGATATATATACTAATGAAACTATACATTGTTGGAAAGAGTATTGTCTCAGCTATCCAACGATACATAAACCATGAAAATCCAAGCAAAACTGTGGAAGTTATGGCCATTTGAAGTTAACTTATCTTTAAACTCGACTTACAGCTAAACGGAGCGTTGTAGACCTATCAAACTTTGCATTTTTTAAAATTGAGATATATATACTAATGAAACTATACATTGTTGGAAAGAGTATTGTCTCAGCTATCCAACGATACATAAACCATGAAAATCCAAGCAAAACTGTGGAAGTTATGGCCATTTGAAGTTAACTTATCTTTAAACTCGACTTACAGCTAAACGGAGCGTTGTAGACCTATCAAACTTTGCATTTTTTAAAATTGAGATATATATACTAATGAAACTATACATTGTTGGAAAGAGTATTGTCTCAGCTATCCAACGATACATAAACCATGAAAATCCAAGCAAAACTGTGGAAGTTATGGCCATTTGAAGTTAACTTATCTTTAAACTCGACTTACAGCTAAACGGAGCGTTGTAGACCTATCAAACTTTGCATTTTTTAAAATTGAGATATATATACTAATGAAACTATACATTGTTGGAAAGAGTATTGTCTCAGCTATCCAACGATACATAAACCATGAAAATCCGAGCAAAACTGTGGAAGTTATGGCCATTTGAAGTTAACTTATCTTTAAACTCGATTTACAGCTAAACGGAGCGTTGTAGACCTATCAAACTTTGCATTTTTTAAAATTGAGATATACTAATGAAACTATACATTTTTGGAAAGAGTATTGTCTCAGCTATCCAACGATACATAAACCATGAAAATCCGAGCAAAACTGTGGAAGTTATGGCCATTTGAAGTTAACTTATCTTTAAACTCGACTTACAGCTAAACGGAGCGTTGTAGACCTATCAAACTTTGCATTTTTTAAAATTGAGATATATATACTAATGAAACTATACATTGTTGGAAAGAGTATTGTCTCAGCTATCCAACGATACATAAACCATGAAAATCCGAGCAAAACTGTGGAAGTTATGGCCATTTGAAGTTAACTTATCTTTAAACTCGATTTACAGCTAAACGGAGCGTTGTAGACCTATCAAACTTTGCATTTTTTAAAATTGAGATATACTAATAAAACTATACATTGTTGGAAAGAGTATTGTCTCAGCTATCCAACGATACATAAACCATGAAAATCCAAGCAAAACTGTGGAAGTTATGGCCATTTGAAGTTAACTTATCTTTAAACTCGACTTACAGCTAAACGGAGCGTTGTAGACCTATCAAACTTTGCATTTTTTAAAATTGAGATATATATACTAATGAAACTATACATTGTTGGAAAGAGTATTGTCTCAGCTATCCAACGATACATAAACCATGAAAATCCAAGCAAAACTGTGGAAGTTATGGCCATTTGAAGTTAACTTATCTTTAAACTCGACTTACAGCTAAACGGAGCGTTGTAGACCTATCAAACTTTGCATTTTTTAAAATTGAGATATACTAATGAAACTATACATTGTTGGAAAGAGTATTGTCTCAGCTATCCAACGATACATAAACCATGAAAATCCGAGCAAAACTGTGGAAGTTATGGCCATTTGAAGTTAACTTATCTTTAAACTCGACTTACAGCTAAACGGAGCGTTGTAGACCTATCAAACTTTGCATTTTTTAAAATTGAGATATATATACTAATAAAACTATACATTGTTGGAAAGAGTATTGTCTCAGCTATCCAACGATACATAAACCATGAAAATCCAAGCAAAACTGTGGAAGTTATGGCCATTTGAAGTTAACTTATCTTTAAACTCGACTTACAGCTAAACGGAGCGTTGTAGACCTATCAAACTTTGCATTTTTTAAAATTGAGATATATATACTAATGAAACTATACATTGTTGGAAAGAGTATTGTCTCAGCTATCCAACGATACATAAACCATGAAAATCCAAGCAAAACTGTGGAAGTTATGGCCATTTGAAGTTAACTTATCTTTAAACTCGACTTACAGCTAAACGGAGCGTTGTAGACCTATCAAACTTTGCATTTTTTAAAATTGAGATATATATACTAATGAAACTATACATTGTTGGAAAGAGTATTGTCTCAGCTATCCAACGATACATAAACCATTAAAATCCGAGCAAAACTGTGGAAGTTATGGCCATTTGAAGTTAACTTATCTTTAAACTCGACTTACAGCTAAACGGAGCGTTGTAGACCTATCAAACTTTGCATTTTTTAAAATTGAGATATATATACTAATGAAACTATACATTGTTGGAAAGAGTATTGTCTCAGCTATCCAACGATACATAAACCATGAAAATCCAAGCAAAACTGTGGAAGTTATGGCCATTTGAAGTTAACTTATCTTTAAACTCGACTTACAGCTAAACGGAGCGTTGTAGACCTATCAAACTTTGCATTTTTTAAAATTGAGATATATATACTAATGAAACTATACATTTTTGGAAAGAGTATTGTCTCAGCTATCCAACGATACATAAACCATGAAAATCCAAGCAAAACTGTGGAAGTTATGGCCATTTGAAGTTCACTTATCTTTAAACTCGATTTACAGCTAAACGGAGCGTTGTAGACCTATCAAACTTTGCATTTTTTAAAATTGAGATATACTAGTGAAACTATACATTTTTGGAAAGAGTATTGTCTCAGCTATCCAACGATACATAAACCATGAAAATCCAAGCAAAACTGTGGAAGTTATGGCCATTTGAAGTTCACTTATCTTTAAACTCGATTTACAGCTAAACGGAGCGTTGTAGACCTATCAAACTTTGCATTTTTTAAAATTGAGATATACTAGTGAAACTATACATTTTTGGAAAGAGTATTGTCTCAGCTATCCAACGATACATAAACCATGAAAATCCAAGCAAAACTGTGGAAGTTATGGCCATTTGAAGTTCACTTATCTTTAAACTCGATTTACAGCTAAACGGAGCGTTGTAGACCTATCAAACTTTGCATTTTTTAAAATTGAGATATACTAGTGAAACTATACATTTTTGGAAAGAGTATTGTTTCAGCTATCCAACGATACATAAACCATGAAAATCCAAGCAAAACTGTGGAAGTTATGGCCATTTGAAGTTCACTTATCTTTAAACTCGATTTACAGCTAAACGGAGCGTTGTAGACCTATCAAACTTTGCATTTTTTAAAATTGAGATATACTAGTGAAACTATACATTTTTGGAAAGAGTATTGTCTCAGCTATCCAACGATACATAAACCATGAAAATCCAAGCAAAACTGTGGAAGTTATGGCCATTTGAAGTTCACTTATCTTTAAACTCGATTTACAGCTAAACGGAGCGTTGTAGACCTATCAAACTTTGCATTTTTTAAAATTGAGATATACTAGTGAAACTATACATTTTTGGAAAGAGTATTGTCTCAGCTATCCAACGATACATAAACCATGAAAATCCAAGCAAAACGGAGCGTTGTAGACCTATCAAACTTTGCATTTTTTAAAATTGAGATATATATACTAATGAAACTATACATTGTTGGAAAGAGTATTGTCTCAGCTATCCAACGATACATAAACCATTAAAATCCGAGCAAAACTGTGGAAGTTATGGCCATTTGAAGTTAACTTATCTTTAAACTCGACTTACAGCTAAACGGAGCGTTGTAGACCTATCAAACTTTGCATTTTTTAAAATTGAGATATATATACTAATGAAACTATACATTGTTGGAAAGAGTATTGTCTCAGCTATCCAACGATACATAAACCATGAAAATCCAAGCAAAACTGTGGAAGTTATGGCCATTTGAAGTTAACTTATCTTTAAACTCGACTTACAGCTAAACGGAGCGTTGTAGACCTATCAAACTTTGCATTTTTTAAAATTGAGATATATATACTAATGAAACTATACATTTTTGGAAAGAGTATTGTCTCAGCTATCCAACGATACATAAACCATGAAAATCCAAGCAAAACTGTGGAAGTTATGGCCATTTAAAGTTCACTTATCTTTAAACTCGATTTACAGCTAAACGGAGCGTTGTAGACCTATCAAACTTTGCATTTTTTAAAATTGAGATATACTAGTGAAACTATACATTTTTGGAAAGAGTATTGTCTCAGCTATCCAACGATACATAAACCATGAAAATCCAAGCAAAACTGTGGAAGTTATGGCCATTTGAAGTTCACTTATCTTTAAACTCGATTTACAGCTAAATGGAGCGTTGTAGACCTATCAAACTTTGCATTTTTTAAAATTGAGATATACTAGTGAAACTATACATTTTTGGAAAGAGTATTGTCTCAGCTATCCAACGATACATAAACCATGAAAATCCAAGCAAAACTGTGGAAGTTATGGCCATTTGAAGTTCACTTATCTTTAAACTCGATTTACAGCTAAACGGAGCGTTGTAGACCTATCAAACTTTGCATTTTTTAAAATTGAGATATACTAGTGAAACTATACATTTTTGGAAAGAGTATTGTTTCAGCTATCCAACGATACATAAACCATGAAAATCCAAGCAAAACTGTGGAAGTTATGGCCATTTGAAGTTCACTTATCTTTAAACTCGATTTACAGCTAAACGGAGCGTTGTAGACCTATCAAACTTTGCATTTTTTAAAATTGAGATATACTAGTGAAACTATACATTTTTGGAAAGAGTATTGTCTCAGCTATCCAACGATACATAAACCATGAAAATCCAAGCAAAACTGTGGAAGTTATGGCCATTTGAAGTTCACTTATCTTTAAACTCGATTTACAGCTAAACGGAGCGTTGTAGACCTATCAAACTTTGCATTTTTTAAAATTGAGATATACTAGTGAAACTATACATTTTTGGAAAGAGTATTGTCTCAGCTATCCAACGATACATAAACCATGAAAATCCAAGCAAAACTGTGGAAGTTATGGCCATTTGAAGTTCACTTATCTTTAAACTCGATTTACAGCTAAACGGAGCGTTGTAGACCTATCAAACTTTGCATTTTTTAAAATTGAGATATACTAGTGAAACTATACATTTTTGGAAAGAGTATTGTTTCAGCTATCCAACGATACATAAACCATGAAAATCCAAGCAAAACTGTGGAAGTTATGGCCATTTGAAGTTCACTTATCTTTAAACTCGATTTACAGCTAAACGGAGCGTTGTAGACCTATCAAACTTTGCATTTTTTAAAATTGAGATATACTAGTGAAACTATACATTTTTGGAAAGAGTATTGTTTCAGCTATCCAACGATACATAAACCATGAAAATCCAAGCAAAACTGTGGAAGTTATGGCCATTTGAAGTTCACTTATCTTTAAACTCGATTTACAGCTAAACGGAGCGTTGTAGACCTATCAAACTTTGCATTTTTTAAAATTGAGATATACTAGTGAAACTATACATTTTTGGAAAGAGTATTGTTTCAGCTATCCAACGATACATAAACCATGAAAATCCAAGCAAAACTGTGGAAGTTATGGCCATTTGAAGTTCACTTATCTTTAAACTCGATTTACAGCTAAACGGAGCGTTGTAGACCTATCAAACTTTGCATTTTTTAAAATTGAGATATACTAGTGAAACTATACATTTTTGGAAAGAGTATTGTCTCAGCTATCCAACGATACATAAACCATGAAAATCCAAGCAAAACTGTGGAAGTTATGGCCATTTGAAGTTCACTTATCTTTAAACTCGATTTACAGCTAAACGGAGCGTTGTAGACCTATCAAACTTTGCATTTTTTAAAATTGAGATATACTAGTGAAACTATACATTTTTGGAAAGAGTATTGTTTCAGTTATCCAACGATACATAAACCATGAAAATCCAAGCAAAACTGTGGATGTTATGGTCATTTGAAGTTAACTTATCTTTAAACTCGATTTACAGCCAAACGGAGCGTTGTAGACCTATCAAACTTTGCATTTTTTAAAATTGAGATATACTAGTGAAACTATACATTTTTGGAAAGAGTATTGTTTCAGTTATCCAACGATACATAAACCATGAAAATCCAAGCAAAACTGTGGAAGTTATGGTCATTTGAAGTTAACTTATCTTTAAACTCGATTTACAGCCAAACGGAGCGTTGTAGACCTATCAAACTTTGCATTTTTTAAAATTGAGATATACTAGTGAAACTATACATTTTTGGAAAGAGTATTGTTTCAGTTATCCAACGATACATAAACCATGAAAATCCAAGCAAAACTGTGGAAGTTATGGTCATTTGAAGTTAACTTATCTTTAAACTCGATTTACAGCTAAACGGAGCGTTGTAGACCTATCAAACTTTGCATTTTTTAAAATTGAGATATACTAATGAAACTATACATTTTTGGAAAGAGTATTGTTTCAGCTATCCAACGATACATAAACCATGAAAATCCAAGCAAAACTGTGGAAGTTATGGCCATTTGAAGTTCACTTATCTTTAAACTCGATTTACAGCTAAACGGAGCGTTGTAGACCTATCAAACTTTGCATTTTTTAAAATTGAGATATACTAGTGAAACTATACATTTTTGGAAAGAGTATTGTTTCAGCTATCCAACGATACATAAACCATGAAAATCCAAGCAAAACTGTGGAAGTTATGGCCATTTGAAGTTCACTTATCTTTAAACTCGATTTACAGCTAAACGGAGCGTTGTAGACCTATCAAACTTTGCATTTTTTAAAATTGAGATATACTAGTGAAACTATACATTTTTGGAAAGAGTATTGTTTCAGCTATCCAACGATACATAAACCATGAAAATCCAAGCAAAACTGTGGAAGTTATGGCCATTTGAAGTTCACTTATCTTTAAACTCGATTTACAGCTAAACGGAGCGTTGTAGACCTATCAAACTTTGCATTTTTTAAAATTGAGATATACTAGTGAAACTATACATTTTTGGAAAGAGTATTGTTTCAGCTATCCAACGATACATAAACCATGAAAATCCAAGCAAAACTGTGGAAGTTATGGCCATTTGAAGTTCACTTATCTTTAAACTCGATTTACAGCTAAACGGAGCGTTGTAGACCTATCAAACTTTGCATTTTTTAAAATTGAGATATACTAGTGAAACTATACATTTTTGGAAAGAGTATTGTTTCAGTTATCCAACGATACATAAACCATGAAAATCCAAGCAAAACTGTGGATGTTATGGTCATTTGAAGTTAACTTATCTTTAAACTCGATTTACAGCCAAACGGAGCGTTGTAGACCTATCAAACTTTGCATTTTTTAAAATTGAGATATACTAGTGAAACTATACATTTTTGGAAAGAGTATTGTTTCAGTTATCCAACGATACATAAACCATGAAAATCCAAGCAAAACTGTGGAAGTTATGGTCATTTGAAGTTAACTTATCTTTAAACTCGATTTACAGCCAAACGGAGCGTTGTAGACCTATCAAACTTTGCATTTTTTAAAATTGAGATATACTAGTGAAACTATACATTTTTGGAAAGAGTATTGTTTCAGTTATCCAACGATACATAAACCATGAAAATCCAAGCAAAACTGTGGAAGTTATGGTCATTTGAAGTTAACTTATCTTTAAACTCGATTTACAGCTAAACGGAGCGTTGTAGACCTATCAAACTTTGCATTTTTTAAAATTGAGATATACTAATGAAACTATACATTTTTGGAAAGAGTATTGTTTCAGCTATCCAACGATACATAAACCATGAAAATCCAAGCAAAACTGTGGAAGTTATGGCCATTTGAAGTTCACTTATCTTTAAACTCGATTTACAGCTAAACGGAGCGTTGTAGACCTATCAAACTTTGCATTTTTTAAAATTGAGATATACTAATGAAACTATACATTTTTGGAAAGAGTATTGTTTCAGCTATCCAACGATACATAAACCATGAAAATCCAAGCAAAACTGTGGAAGTTATGGCCATTTGAAGTTCACTTATCTTTAAACTCGATTTACAGCTAAACGGAGCGTTGTAGACCTATCAAACTTTGCATTTTTTAAAATTGAGATATACTAATGAAACTATACATTTTTGGAAAGAGTATTGTTTCAGCTATCCAACGATACATAAACCATGAAAATCCAAGCAAAACTGTGGAAGTTATGGCCATTTGAAGTTCACTTATCTTTAAACTCGATTTACAGCTAAACGGAGCGTTGTAGACCTATCAAACTTTTGCATTTTTTAAAATTGAGATATACTAGTGAAACTATACATTTTTGGAAAGAGTATTGTCTCAGCTATCCAACGATACATAAACCATGAAAATCCAAGCAAAACTGTGGAAGTTATGGCCATTTGAAGTTCACTTATCTTTAAACTCGATTTACAGCTAAACGGAGCGTTGTAGACCTATCAAACTTTGCATTTTTTAAAATTGAGATATACTAGTGAAACTATACATTTTTGGAAAGAGTATTGTTTCAGCTATCCAACGATACATAAACCATGAAAATCCAAGCAAAACTGTGGAAGTTATGGCCATTTGAAGTTCACTTATCTTTAAACTCGATTTACAGCTAAACGGAGCGTTGTAGACCTATCAAACTTTGCATTTTTTAAAATTGAGATATACTAATGAAACTATACATTTTTGGAAAGAGTATTGTTTCAGCTATCCAACGATACATAAACCATGAAAATCCAAGCAAAACTGTGGAAGTTATGGCCATTTGAAGTTAACTTATCTTTAAACTCGATTTACAGCTAAACGGAGCGTTGTAGACCTATCAAACTTTGCATTTTTTAAAATTGAGATATACCAATGAATCTATACATTTTTGGAAAGAGTATTGTTTCAGCTATCCAACGATACATAAACCATGAAAATCCGAGCAAAACTGTGGAAGTTATGGCCATTTGAAGTTAACTTATCTTTAAACTCGATTTGCAGCTAAACGGAGCGTTGTAGACCTATCAAACTTTGCATTTTTTAAAATTGAGATATACTAGTGAAACTATACATTTTTGGAAAGAGTATTGTTTCAGCTATCCAACGATACATAAACCATGAAAATCCAAGCAAAACTGTGGAAGTTATGGCCATTTGAAGTTCACTTATCTTTAAACTCGATTTACAGCTAAACGGAGCGTTGTAGACCTATCAAACTTTGCATTTTTTAAAATTGAGATATACTAGTGAAACTATACATTTTTGGAAAGAGTATTGTTTCAGCTATCCAACGATACATAAACCATGAAAATCCAAGCAAAACTGTGGAAGTTATGGCCATTTGAAGTTCACTTATCTTTAAACTCGATTTACAGCTAAACGGAGCGTTGTAGACCTATCAAACTTTGCATTTTTTAAAATTGAGATATACTAATGAAACTATACATTTTTGGAAAGAGTATTGTTTCAGCTATCTAACGATACATAAACCATGAAAATCCAAGCAAAACTGTGGAAGTTATGGCCATTTGAAGTTAACTTATCTTTAAACTCGATTTACAGCTAAACGGAGCGTTGTAGACCTATCAAACTTTGCATTTTTTAAAATTGAGATATACTAATGAAACTATACATTTTTGGAAAGAGTATTGTCTCAGCTATCCAACGATACATAAACCATGAAAATCCAAGCAAAACTGTGGAAGTTATGGCCATTTGAAGTTAACTTATCTTTAAACTCGATTTACAGCTAAACGGAGCGTTGTAGACCTATCAAACTTTGCATTTTTTAAAATTGAGATATACTAGTGAAACTATACATTTTTGGAAAGAGTATTGTCTCAGCTATCCAACGATACATAAACAATGAAAATCCAAGCAAAACTGTGGAAGTTATGGCCATTTGAAGTTAACTTATCTTTAAACTCGATTTACAGCTAAACGGAGCGTTGTAGACCTATCAAACTTTGCATTTTTTAAAATTGAGATATACTAATGAAACTATACATTTTTGGAAAGAGTATTGTTTCAGCTATCCAACGATACATAAACCATGAAAATCCAAGCAAAACTGTGGAAGTTATGGCCATTTGAAGTTCACTTATCTTTAAACTCGATTTACAGCTAAACGGAGCGTTGTAGACCTATCAAACTTTGCATTTTTTAAAATTGAGATATACTAATGAAACTATACATTTTTGGAAAGAGTATTGTTTCAGCTATCCAACGATACATAAACCATGAAAATCCAAGCAAAACTGTGGAAGTTATGGCCATTTGAAGTTCACTTATCTTTAAACTCGATTTACAGCTAAACGGAGCGTTGTAGACCTATCAAACTTTGCATTTTTTAAAATTGAGATATACTAGTGAAACTATACATTTTTGGAAAGAGTATTGTTTCAGCTATCCAACGATACATAAACCATGAAAATCCAAGCAAAACTGTGGAAGTTATGGCCATTTGAAGTTAACTTATCTTTAAACTCGATTTACAGCTAAACGGAGCGTTGTAGACCTATCAAACTTTGCATTTTTTAAAATTGAGATATACTAGTGAAACTATACATTTTTGGAAAGAGTATTGTCTCAGCTATCCAACGATACATAAACCATGAAAATCCAAGCAAAACTGTGGAAGTTATGGCCATTTGAAGTTAACTTATCTTTAAACTCGATTTACAGCTAAACGGAGCGTTGTAGACCTATCAAACTTTGCATTTTTTAAAATTGAGATATACTAGTGAAACTATACATTTTTGGAAAGAGTATTGTCTCAGCTATCCAACGATACATAAACCATGAAAATCCAAGCAAAACTGTGGAAGTTATGGCCATTTGAAGTTAACTTATCTTTAAACTCGATTTACAGCTAAACGGAGCGTTGTAGACCTATCAAACTTTGCATTTTTTAAAATTGAGATATACTAATGAAACTATACATTTTTGGAAAGAGTATTGTTTCAGCTATCCAACGATACATAAACCATGAAAATCCGAGCAAAACTGTGGAAGTTATGGCCATTTGAAGTTAACTTATCTTTAAACTCGATTTACAGCTAAACGGAGCGTTGTAGACCTATCAAACTTTGCATTTTTTAAAATTGAGATATACTAATGAAACTATACATTTTTGGAAAGAGTATTGTTTCAGCTATCCAACGATACATAAACCATGAAAATCCGAGCAAAACTGTGGAAGTTATGGCCATTTGAAGTTAACTTATCTTTAAACTCGATTTACAGCTAAACGGAGCGTTGTAGACCCATCAAACTTTGCATTTTTTAAAATTGAAATATACTAATGAAACTATACATTTTTGGAAAGAGTATTGTCTCAGCTATCCAACGATACATAAACCATGAAAATCCGAGCAAAACTGTGGAAGTTATGGCCATTTGAAGTTAACTTATCTTTAAACTCGATTTACAGCCAAACGGAGCGTTGTAGACCTATCAAACTTTGCATTTTTTAAAATTGAGATATACTAATGAAACTATACATTTTTGGAAAGAGTATTGTCTCAGCTATCCAACGATACATAAACCATGAAAATCCAAGCAAAACTGTGGAAGTTATGGCCATTTGAAGTTAACTTATCTTTAAACTCGATTTACAGCTAAACGGAGCGTTGTAGACCTATCAAACTTTGCATTTTTTAAAATTGAGATATACTAATGAAACTATACATTTTTGGAAAGAGTATTGTCTCAGCTATCCAACGATACATAAACCATGAAAATCCAAGCAAAACTGTGGAAGTTATGGCCATTTGAAGTTAACTTATCTTTAAACTCGATTTACAGCTAAACGGAGCGTTGTAGACCTATCAAACTTTGCATTTTTTAAAATTGAGATATACTAATGAAACTATACATTTTTGGAAAGAGTATTGTTTCAGCTATCCAACGATACATAAACCATGAAAATCCGAGCAAAACTGTGGAAGTTATGGCCATTTGAAGTTAACTTATCTTTAAACTCGATTTACAGCTAAACGGAGCGTTGTAGACCTATCAAACTTTGCATTTTTTAAAATTGAGATATACTAGTGAAACTATACATTTTTGGAAAGGGTATTGTTTCAGCTATCCAACGATACATAAACCATGAAAATCCGAGCAAAACTGTGGAAGTTATGGCCATTTGAAGTTAACTTATCTTTAAACTCGATTTACAGCTAAACGGAGCGTTGTAGACCTATCAAACTTTGCATTTTTTAAAATTGAGATATACTAATGAAACTATACATTTTTGGAAAGAGTATTGTTTCAGCTATCCAACGATACATAAACCATGAAAATCCGAGCAAAATTGTGGAAGTTATGGCCATTTGAAGTTAACTTATCTTTAAACTCGATTTACAGCTAAACGGAGCGTTGTAGACCCATCAAACTTTGCATTTTTTAAAATTGAAATATACTAATGAAACTATACATTTTTGGAAAGAGTATTGTCTCAGCTATCCAACGATACATAAACCATGAAAATCCGAGCAAAACTGTGGAAGTTATGGCCATTTGAAGTTAACTTATCTTTAAACTCGATTTACAGCCAAACGGAGCGTTGTAGACCTATCAAACTTTGCATTTTTTAAAATTGAGATATACTAATGAAACTATACATTTTTGGAAAGAGTATTGTTTCAGCTATCCAACGATACATAAACCATGAAAATCCAAGCAAAACTGTGGAAGTTATGGCCATTTGAAGTTAACTTATCTTTAAACTCGATTTACAGCTAAACGGAGCGTTGTAGACCTATCAAACTTTGCATTTTTTAAAATTGAGATATACTAATGAAACTATACATTTTTGGAAAGAGTATTGTCTCAGCTATCCAACGATACATAAACCATGAAAATCCAAGCAAAACTGTGGAAGTTATGGCCATTTGAAGTTAACTTATCTTTAAACTCGATTTACAGCTAAACGGAGCGTTGTAGACCTATCAAACTTTGCATTTTTTAAAATTGAGATATACTAATGAAACTATACATTTTTGGAAAGAGTATTGTCTCAGCTATCCAACGATACATAAACCATGAAAATCCAAGCAAAACTGTGGAAGTTATGGCCATTTGAAGTTAACTTATCTTTAAACTCGATTTACAGCTAAACGGAGCGTTGTAGACCTATCAAACTTTGCATTTTTTAAAATTGAGATATACTAATGAAACTATACATTTTTGGAAAGAGTATTGTCTCAGCTATCCAACGATACATAAACCATGAAAATCCAAGCAAAACTGTGGAAGTTATGGCCATTTGAAGTTAACTTATCTTTAAACTCGATTTACAGCTAAACGGAGCGTTGTAGACCTATCAAACTTTGCATTTTTTAAAATTGAGATATACTAATGAAACTATACATTTTTGGAAAGAGTATTGTCTCAGCTATCCAACGATACATAAGCCATGAAAATCCAAGCAAAGCTGTGGAAGTTATGGCCATTTGAAGTTAACTTATCTTTAAACTCGATTTACAGCTAAACGGAGCGTTGTAGACCTATCAAACTTTGCATTTTTTAAAATTGAGATATACTAATGAAACTATACATTTTTGGAAAGAGTATTGTTTCAGCTATCCAACGATACATAAACCATGAAAATCCGAGCAAAACTGTGGAAGTTATGGCCATTTGAAGTTAACTTATCTTTAAACTCGATTTACAGCTAAACGGAGCGTTGTAGACCTATCAAACTTTGCATTTTTTAAAATTGAGATATACTAATGAAACTATACATTTTTGGAAAGAGTATTGTCTCAGCTATCCAACGATACATAAACCATGAAAATCCAAGCAAAACTGTGGAAGTTATGGCCATTTGAAGTTAACTTATCTTTAAACTCGATTTACAGCTAAACGGAGCGTTGTAGACCTATCAAACTTTGCATTTTTTAAAATTGAGATATACTAATGAAACTATACATTTTTGGAAAGAGTATTGTTTCAGCTATCCAACGATACATAAACCATGAAAATCCGAGCAAAACTGTGGAAGTTATGGCCATTTGAAGTTAACTTATCTTTAAACTCGATTTACAGCTAAACGGAGCGTTGTAGACCTATCAAACTTTGCATTTTTTAAAATTGAGATATACTAGTGAAACTATACATTTTTGGAAAGGGTATTGTTTCAGCTATCCAACGATACATAAACCATGAAAATCCGAGCAAAACTGTGGAAGTTATGGCCATTTGAAGTTAACTTATCTTTAAACTCGATTTACAGCTAAACGGAGCGTTGTAGACCTATCAAACTTTGCATTTTTTAAAATTGAGATATACTAATGAAACTATACATTTTTGGAAAGAGTATTGTTTCAGCTATCCAACGATACATAAACCATGAAAATCCGAGCAAAATTGTGGAAGTTATGGCCATTTGAAGTTAACTTATCTTTAAACTCGATTTACAGCTAAACGGAGCGTTGTAGACCCATCAAACTTTGCATTTTTTAAAATTGAAATATACTAATGAAACTATACATTTTTGGAAAGAGTATTGTCTCAGCTATCCAACGATACATAAACCATGAAAATCCGAGCAAAACTGTGGAAGTTATGGCCATTTGAAGTTAACTTATCTTTAAACTCGATTTACAGCCAAACGGAGCGTTGTAGACCTATCAAACTTTGCATTTTTTAAAATTGAGATATACTAATGAAACTATACATTTTTGGAAAGAGTATTGTTTCAGCTATCCAACGATACATAAACCATGAAAATCCAAGCAAAACTGTGGAAGTTATGGCCATTTGAAGTTAACTTATCTTTAAACTCGATTTACAGCTAAACGGAGCGTTGTAGACCTATCAAACTTTGCATTTTTTAAAATTGAGATATACTAATGAAACTATACATTTTTGGAAAGAGTATTGTCTCAGCTATCCAACGATACATAAACCATGAAAATCCAAGCAAAACTGTGGAAGTTATGGCCATTTGAAGTTAACTTATCTTTAAACTCGATTTACAGCTAAACGGAGCGTTGTAGACCTATCAAACTTTGCATTTTTTAAAATTGAGATATACTAATGAAACTATACATTTTTGGAAAGAGTATTGTCTCAGCTATCCAACGATACATAAACCATGAAAATCCAAGCAAAACTGTGGAAGTTATGGCCATTTGAAGTTAACTTATCTTTAAACTCGATTTACAGCTAAACGGAGCGTTGTAGACCTATCAAACTTTGCATTTTTTAAAATTGAGATATACTAATGAAACTATACATTTTTGGAAAGAGTATTGTCTCAGCTATCCAACGATACATAAACCATGAAAATCCAAGCAAAACTGTGGAAGTTATGGCCATTTGAAGTTAACTTATCTTTAAACTCGATTTACAGCTAAACGGAGCGTTGTAGACCTATCAAACTTTGCATTTTTTAAAATTGAGATATACTAATGAAACTATACATTTTTGGAAAGAGTATTGTCTCAGCTATCCAACGATACATAAGCCATGAAAATCCAAGCAAAGCTGTGGAAGTTATGGCCATTTGAAGTTAACTTATCTTTAAACTCGATTTACAGCTAAACGGAGCGTTGTAGACCTATCAAACTTTGCATTTTTTAAAATTGAGATATACTAATGAAACTATACATTTTTGGAAAGAGTATTGTTTCAGCTATCCAACGATACATAAACCATGAAAATCCGAGCAAAACTGTGGAAGTTATGGCCATTTGAAGTTAACTTATCTTTAAACTCGATTTACAGCTAAACGGAGCGTTGTAGACCTATCAAACTTTGCATTTTTTAAAATTGAGATATACTAATGAAACTATACATTTTTGGAAAGAGTATTGTCTCAGCTATCCAACGATACATAAACCATGAAAATCCAAGCAAAACTGTGGAAGTTATGGCCATTTGAAGTTAACTTATCTTTAAACTCGATTTACAGCTAAACGGAGCGTTGTAGACCTATCAAACTTTGCATTTTTTAAAATTGAGATATACTAATGAAACTATACATTTTTGGAAAGAGTATTGTTTCAGCTATCCAACGATACATAAACCATGAAAATCCGAGCAAAACTGTGGAAGTTATGGCCATTTGAAGTTAACTTATCTTTAAACTCGATTTACAGCTAAACGGAGCGTTGTAGACCTATCAAACTTTGCATTTTTTAAAATTGAGATATACTAGTGAAACTATACATTTTTGGAAAGGGTATTGTTTCAGCTATCCAACGATACATAAACCATGAAAATCCGAGCAAAACTGTGGAAGTTATGGCCATTTGAAGTTAACTTATCTTTAAACTCGATTTACAGCTAAACGGAGCGTTGTAGACCCATCAAACTTTGCATTTTTTAAAATTGAAATATACTAATGAAACTATACATTTTTGGAAAGAGTATTGTCTCAGCTATCCAACGATACATAAACCATGAAAATCCGAGCAAAACTGTGGAAGTTATGGCCATTTGAAGTTAACTTATCTTTAAACTCGATTTACAGCCAAACGGAGCGTTGTAGACCTATCAAACTTTGCATTTTTTAAAATTGAGATATACTAATGAAACTATACATTTTTGGAAAGAGTATTGTTTCAGCTATCCAACGATACATAAACCATGAAAATCCAAGCAAAACTGTGGAAGTTATGGCCATTTGAAGTTAACTTATCTTTAAACTCGATTTACAGCTAAACGGAGCGTTGTAGACCTATCAAACTTTGCATTTTTTAAAATTGAGATATACTAATGAAACTATACATTTTTGGAAAGAGTATTGTCTCAGCTATCCAACGATACATAAACCATGAAAATCCAAGCAAAACTGTGGAAGTTATGGCCATTTGAAGTTAACTTATCTTTAAACTCGATTTACAGCTAAACGGAGCGTTGTAGACCTATCAAACTTTGCATTTTTTAAAATTGAGATATACTAATGAAACTATACATTTTTGGAAAGAGTATTGTTTCAGCTATCCAACGATACATAAACCATGAAAATCCGAGCAAAACTGTGGAAGTTATGGCCATTTGAAGTTAACTTATCTTTAAACTCGATTTACAGCTAAACGGAGCGTTGTAGACCTATCAAACTTTGCATTTTTTAAAATTGAGATATACTAATGAAACTATACATTTTTGGAAAGAGTATTGTTTCAGCTATCCAACGATACATAAACCATGAAAATCCGAGCAAAATTGTGGAAGTTATGGCCATTTGAAGTTAACTTATCTTTAAACTCGATTTACAGCTAAACGGAGCGTTGTAGACCTATCAAACTTTGAATTTTTAAAATTGAGATATACTAGCGAAACTATACATTTTTGGAAAGTGTATTGTTTCAGCTATCCAACGATACATAAACCATGAAAATCCGAGCAAAATTGTGGAAGTTATGGCCATTTGAAGTTAACTTATCTTTAAACTCGATTTACAGCTAAACGGAGCGTTGTAGACCTATCAAACTTTGCATTTTTTAAAATTGAGATATACTAGTGAAACTATACATTTTTGGAAAGTGTATTGTTTCAGCTATCCAACGATACATAAACCATGAAAATCCGAGCAAAATTGTGGAAGTTATGGCCATTTGAAGTTAACTTATCTTTAAACTCGATTTACAGCTAAACGGAGCGTTGTAGACCTATCAAACTTTGCATTTTTTAAAATTGAGATATACAAGTAAAACTATACATTTTTGGAAAGTGTATTGTTTCAGCTATCCAACGATACATAAACCATGAAAATCCGAGCAAAATTGTGGAAGTTATGGCCATTTGAAGTTAACTTATCTTTAAACTCGATTTACAGCTAAACGGAGCGTTGTAGACCTATCAAACTTTGAATTTTTAAAATTGAGATATACTAGTGAAACTATACATTTTTGGAAAGTGTATTGTTTCAGCTATCCAACGATACATAAACCATGAAAATCCGAGCAAAATTGTGGAAGTTATGGCCATTTGAAGTTAACTTATCTTTAAACTCGATTTACAGCTAAACGGAGCGTTGTAGACCTATCAAACTTTGCATTTTTTAAAATTGAGATATACAAGTAAAACTATACATTTTTGGAAAGTGTATTGTTTCAGCTATCCAACGATACATAAACCATGAAAATCCGAGCAAAATTGTGGAAGTTATGGCCATTTGAAGTTAACTTATCTTTAAACTCGATTTACAGCTAAACGGAGCGTTGTAGACCTATCAAACTTTGCATTTTTTAAAATTGAGATATACTAGTGAAACTATACATTTTTGGAAAGTGTATTGTTTCAGCTATCCAACGATACATAAACCATGAAAATCCGAGCAAAATTGTGGAAGTTATGGCCATTTGAAGTTAACTTATCTTTAAACTCGATTTACAGCTAAACGGAGCGTTGTAGACCTATCAAACTTTGCATTTTTTAAAATTGAGATATAACAGTAAAACTATACATTTTTGGAAAGTGTATTGTTTCAGCTATCCAACGATACATAAACCATGAAAATCCGAGCAAAATTGTGGAAGTTATGGCCATTTGAAGTTAACTTATCTTTAAACTCGATTTACAGCTAAACGGAGCGTTGTAGACCTATCAAACTTTGAATTTTTAAAATTGAGATATACTAGTGAAACTATACATTTTTGGAAAGTGTATTGTTTCAGCTATCCAACGATACATAAACCATGAAAATCCGAGCAAAATTGTGGAAGTTATGGCCATTTGAAGTTAACTTATCTTTAAACTCGATTTACAGCTAAACGGAGCGTTGTAGACCTATCAAACTTTGCATTTTTTAAAATTGAGATATACCAGTAAAACTATACATTTTTGGAAAGTGTATTGTTTCAGCTATCCAACGATACATAAACCATGAAAATCCGAGCAAAATTGTGGAAGTTATGGCCATTTGAAGTTAACTTATCTTTAAACTCGATTTACAGCTAAACGGAGCGTTGTAGACCTATCAAACTTTGCATTTTTTAAAATTGAGATATACTAGTGAAACTATACATTTTTGGAAAGTGTATTGTTTCAGCTATCCAACGATACATAAACCATGAAAATCCGAGCAAAATTGTGGAAGTTATGGCCATTTGAAGTTAACTTATCTTTAAACTCGATTTACAGCTAAACGGAGCGTTGTAGACCTATCAAACTTTGCATTTTTTAAAATTGAGATATACTAGTGAAACTATACATTTTTGGAAAGAGTATTGTTTCAGCTATCCAACGATACATAAACCATGAAAATCCGAGCAAAACTGTGGAAGTTATGGTCATTTGAAGTTAACTTATCTTTAAACTCGATTTACAGCTAAACGGAGCGTTGTAGACCTATCAAACTTTGCATTTTTTAAAATTGAGATATACTAGTGAAACTATACATTTTTAGAAAGAGTATTGTTTCAGCTATCCAACGATACATAAACCATGAAAATCCGAGCAAAATTGTGGAAGTTATGGCCATTTGAAGTTAACTTATCTTTAAACTCGATTTACAGCTAAACGGAGCGTTGTAGACCTATCAAACTTTGCATTTTTTAAAATTGAGATATACTAGTGAAACTATACATTTTTGGAAAGTGTATTGTTTCAGCTATCCAACGATACATAAACCATGAAAATCCGAGCAAAATTGTGGAAGTTATGGCCATTTGAAGTTAACTTATCTTTAAACTCGATTTACAGCTAAACGGAGCGTTGTAGACCTATCAAACTTTGCATTTTTTAAAATTGAGATATACTAGTGAAACTATACATTTTTGGAAAGTGTATTGTTTCAGCTATCCAACGATACATAAACCATGAAAATCCGAGCAAAATTGTGGAAGTTATGGCCATTTGAAGTTAACTTATCTTTAAACTCGATTTACAGCTAAACGGAGCGTTGTAGACCTATCAAACTTTGCATTTTTTAAAATTGAGATATACTAGTGAAACTATACATTTTTGGAAAGTGTATTGTTTCAGCTATCCAACGATACATAAACCATGAAAATCCGAGCAAAATTGTGGAAGTTATGGCCATTTGAAGTTAACTTATCTTTAAACTCGATTTACAGCTAAACGGAGCGTTGTAGACCTATCAAACTTTGCATTTTTTAAAATTGAGATATACTAGTGAAACTATACATTTTTGGAAAGTGTATTGTTTCAGCTATCCAACGATACATAAACCATGAAAATCCGAGCAAAATTGTGGAAGTTATGGCCATTTGAAGTTAACTTATCTTTAAACTCGATTTACAGCTAAACGGAGCGTTGTAGACCTATCAAACTTTGCATTTTTTAAAATTGAGATATACTAGTTAAACTATACATTTTTGGAAAGTGTATTGTTTCAGCTATCCAACGATACATAAACCATGAAAATCCGAGCAAAATTGTGGAAGTTATGGCCATTTGAAGTTAACTTATCTTTAAACTCGATTTACAGCTAAACGGAGCGTTGTAGACCTATCAAACTTTGCATTTTTTAAAATTGAGATATACTAATAAAACTATACATTTTTGGAAAGTGTATTGTTTCAGCTATCCAACGATACATAAACCATGAAAATCCGAGCAAAATTGTGGAAGTTATGGCCATTTGAAGTTAACTTATCTTTAAACTCGATTTACAGCTAAACGGAGCGTTGTAGACCTATCAAACTTTGCATTTTTTAAAATTGAGATATACTAGTGAAACTATACATTTTTGGAAAGTGTATTGTTTCAGCTATCCAACGATACATAAACCATGAAAATCCGAGCAAAATTGTGGAAGTTATGGCCATTTGAAGTTAACTTATCTTTAAACTCGATTTACAGCTAAACGGAGCGTTGTAGACCTATCAAACTTTGCATTTTTTTAAATTGAGATATACCAGTAAAACTATACATTTTTGGAAAGTGTATTGTTTCAGCTATCCAACGATACATAAACCATGAAAATCCGAGCAAAATTGTGGAAGTTATGGCCATTTGAAGTTAACTTATCTTTAAACTCGATTTACAGCTAAACGGAGCGTTGTAGACCTATCAAACTTTGCATTTTTTAAAATTGAGATATACTAGTGAAACTATACATTTTTGGAAAGTGTATTGTTTCAGCTATCCAACGATACATAAACCATGAAAATCCGAGCAAAATTGTGGAAGTTATGGCCATTTGAAGTTAACTTATCTTTAAACTCGATTTACAGCTAAACGGAGCGTTGTAGACCTATCAAACTTTGCATTTTTTAAAATTGAGATATACTAGTGAAACTATACATTTTTGGAAAGTGTATTGTTTCAGCTATCCAACGATACATAAACCATGAAAATCCGAGCAAAATTGTGGAAGTTATGGCCATTTGAAGTTAACTTATCTTTAAACTCGATTTACAGCTAAACGGAGCGTTGTAGACCTATCAAACTTTGCATTTTTTAAAATTGAGATATACTAGTGAAACTATACATTTTTGGAAAGTGTATTGTTTCAGCTATCCAACGATACATAAACCATGAAAATCCGAGCAAAATTGTGGAAGTTATGGCCATTTGAAGTTAACTTATCTTTAAACTCGATTTACAGCTAAACGGAGCGTTGTAGACCTATCAAACTTTGCATTTTTTAAAATTGAGATATACTAGTGAAACTATACATTTTTGGAAAGTGTATTGTTTCAGCTATCCAACGATACATAAACCATGAAAATCCGAGCAAAATTGTGGAAGTTATGGCCATTTGAAGTTAACTTATCTTTAAACTCGATTTACAGCTAAACGGAGCGTTGTAGACCTATCAAACTTTGCATTTTTTAAAATTGAGATATACTAGTGAAACTATACATTTTTGGAAAGAGTATTGTCTCAGCTATCCAACGATACATAAACCATGAAAATCCAAGCAAAACTGTGGAAGTTATGGCCATTTGAAGTTAACTTATCTTTAAACTCGATTTACAGCTAAACGGAGCGTTGTAGACCTATCAAACTTTGCATTTTTTAAAATTGAGATATACTAATGAAACTATACATTTTTGGAAAGAGTATTGTCTCAGCTATCCAACGATACATAAACCATGAAAATCCGAGAAAAATTGTGGAAGTTATGGCCATTTGAAGTTAACTTATCTTTAAACTCGATTTACAGCTAAACGGAGCGTTGTAGACCTATCAAACTTTGCATTTTTTAAAATTGAGATATACCAGTAAAAATATACATTTTTGGAAAGAGTATTGTTTCAGCTATCCAACGATACATAAACCATGAAAATCCGAGCAAAATTGTGGAAGTTATGGCCATTTGAAGTTAACTTATCTTTAAACTCGATTTACAGCTAAACGGAGCGTTGTAGACCTATCAAACTTTGCATTTTTTAAAATTGAGATATACCAGTAAAAATATACATTTTTGGAAAGTGTATTGTTTCAGCTATCCAACTATACATAAACCATGAAAATCCGAGCAAAATTGTGGAAGTTATGGCCATTTGAAGTTAACTTATCTTTAAACTCGATTTACAGCTAAACGGAGCGTTGTAGGCCTATCAAACTTTGCATTTTTTAAAATTGAGATATACTAGTGAAACTATACATTTTTGGAAAGAGTATTGTCTCAGCTATCCAACGATACATAAACCATGAAAATCAAAGCAAAACTGTGGAAGTTATGGCCATTTGAAGTTAACTTATCTTTAAACTCGATTTACAGCTAAACGGAGCGTTGTAGACCTATCAAACTTTGCATTTTTTAAAATTGAGATATACTAATGAAACTATACATTTTTGGAAAGAGTATTGTCTCAGCTATCCAACGATACATAAACCATGAAAATCCGAGAAAAATTGTGGAAGTTATGGCCATTTGAAGTTAACTTATCTTTAAACTCGATTTACAGCTAAACGGAGCGTTGTAGACCTATCAAACTTTGCATTTTTTAAAATTGAGATATACTAATGAAACTATACATTTTTGGAAAGTGTATTGTTTCAGCTATCCAACGATACATAAACCATGAAAATCCGAGCAAAATTGTGGAAGTTATGGCCATTTGAAGTTAACTTATCTTTAAACTCGATTTACAGCTAAACGGAGCGTTGTAGACCTATCAAACTTTGCATTTTTTAAAATTGAGATATACTAATGAAACTATACATTTTTGGAAAGAGTATTGTCTCAGCTATCCAACGATACATAAACCATGAAAATCCAAGCAAAACTGTGGAAGTTATGGCCATTTGAAGTTAACTTATCTTTAAACTCGATTTACAGCTAAACGGAGCGTTGTAGACCTATCAAACTTTGCATTTTTTAAAATTGAGATATACTAATGAAACTATACATTTTTGGAAAGAGTATTGTCTCAGCTATCCAACGATACATAAACCATGAAAATCCGAGAAAAATTGTGGAAGTTATGGCCATTTGAAGTTAACTTATCTTTAAACTCGATTTACAGCTAAACGGAGCGTTGTAGACCTATCAAACTTTGCATTTTTTAAAATTGAGATATACCAGTAAAAATATACATTTTTGGAAAGAGTATTGTTTCAGCTATCCAACGATACATAAACCATGAAAATCCAAGCAAAACTGTGGAAGTTATGGCCATTTGAAGTTAACTTATCTTTAAACTCGATTTACAGCTAAACGGAGCGTTGTAGACCTATCAAACTTTGCATTTTTTAAAATTGAGATATACCAGTAAAAATATACATTTTTGGAAAGAGTATTGTTTCAGCTATCCAACGATACATAAACCATGAAAATCCGAGCAAAATTGTGGAAGTTATGGCCATTTGAAGTTAACTTATCTTTAAACTCGATTTACAGCTAAACGGAGCGTTGTAGACCTATCAAACTTTGCATTTTTTAAAATTGAGATATACCAGTAAAAATATACATTTTTGGAAAGTGTATTGTTTCAGCTATCCAACGATACATAAACCATGAAAATCCGAGCAAAATTGTGGAAGTTATGGCCATTTGAAGTTAACTTATCTTTAAACTCGATTTACAGCTAAACGGAGCGTTGTAGACCTATCAAACTTTGCATTTTTTAAAATTGAGATATACTAATGAAACTATACATTTTTGGAAAGAGTATTGTCTCAGCTATCCAACGATACATAAACCATGAAAATCCGAGAAAAATTGTGGAAGTTATGGGCATTTGAAGTTAACTTATCTTTAAACTCGATTTACAGCTAAACGGAGCGTTGTAGACCTATCAAACTTTGCATTTTTTAAAATTGAGATATACCAGTAAAAATATACATTTTTGGAAAGAGTATTGTTTCAGCTATCCAACGATACATAAACCATGAAAATCCGAGCAAAATTGTGGAAGTTATAGCCATTTGAAGTTAACTTATCTTTAAACTCGATTTACAGCTAAACGGAGCGTTGTAGACCTATCAAACTTTGCATTTTTTAAAATTGAGATATACTAATGAAACTATACATTTTTGGAAAGAGTATTGTCTCAGCTATCCAACGATACATAAACCATGAAAATCCGAGAAAAATTGTGGAAGTTATGGCCATTTGAAGTTAACTTATCTTTAAACTCGATTTACAGCTAAACGGAGCGTTGTAGACCTATCAAACTTTGCATTTTTTAAAATTGAGATATACCAGTAAAAATATACATTTTTGGAAAGAGTATTGTTTCAGCTATCCAACGATACATAAACCATGAAAATCCGAGCAAAATTGTGGAAGTTATGGCCATTTGAAGTTAACTTATCTTTAAACTCGATTTACAGCTAAACGGAGCGTTGTAGACCTATCAAACTTTGCATTTTTTAAAATTGAGATATACCAGTAAAAATATACATTTTTGGAAAGTGTATTGTTTCAGCTATCCAACGATACATAAACCATGAAAATCCGAGCAAAATTGTGGAAGTTATGGCCATTTGAAGTTAACTTATCTTTAAACTCGATTTACAGCTAAACGGAGCGTTGTAGACCTATCAAACTTTGCATTTTTTAAAATTGAGATATACTAGTGAAACTATACATTTTTGGAAAGAGTATTGTCTCAGCTATCCAACGATACATAAACCATGAAAATCCAAGCAAAACTGTGGAAGTTATGGCCATTTGAAGTTAACTTATCTTTAAACTCGATTTACAGCTAAACGGAGCGTTGTAGACCTATCAAACTTTGCATTTTTTAAAATTGAGATATACTAGTGAAACTATACATTTTTGGAAAGAGTATTGTCTCAGCTATCCAACGATACATAAACCATGAAAATCCGAGAAAAATTGTGGAAGTTATGGCCATTTGAAGTTAACTTATCTTTAAACTCGATTTACAGCTAAACGGAGCGTTGTAGACCTATCAAACTTTGCATTTTTTAAAATTGAGATATACTAGTGAAACTATACATTTTTGGAAAGAGTATTGTCTCAGCTATCCAACGATACATAAACCATGAAAATCCAAGCAAAACTGTGGAAGTTATGGCCATTTGAAGTTAACTTATCTTTAAACTCGATTTACAGCTAAACGGAGCGTTGTAGACCTATCAAACTTTGCATTTTTTAAAATTGAGATATACTAGTGAAACTATACATTTTTGGAAAGAGTATTGTCTCAGCTATCCAACGATACATAAACCATGAAAATCCGAGAAAAATTGTGGAAGTTATGGCCATTTGAAGTTAACTTATCTTTAAACTCGATTTACAGCTAAACGGAGCGTTGTAGACCTATCAAACTTTGCATTTTTTAAAATTGAGATATACTAGTGAAACTATACATTTTTGGAAAGAGTATTGTCTCAGCTATCCAACGATACATAAACCATGAAAATCCGAGAAAAATTGTGGAAGTTATGGCCATTTGAAGTTAACTTATCTTTAAACTCGATTTACAGCTAAACGGAGCGTTGTAGACCTATCAAACTTTGCATTTTTTAAAATTGAGATATACTAGTGAAACTATACATTTTTGGAAAGAGTATTGTCTCAGCTATCCAACGATACATAAACCATGAAAATCCGAGAAAAATTGTGGAAGTTATTGCCATTTGAAGTTAACTTATCTTTAAACTCGATTTACAGCTAAACGGAGCGTTGTAGACCTATCAAACTTTGCATTTTTTAAAATTGAGATATACTAGTGAAACTATACATTTTTGGAAAGAGTATTGTCTCAGCTATCCAACGATACATAAACCATGAAAATCCAAGCAAAACTGTGGAAGTTATGGCCATTTGAAGTTAACTTATCTTTAAACTCGATTTACAGCTAAACGGAGCGTTGTAGACCTATCAAACTTTGCATTTTTTAAAATTGAGATATACTAGTGAAACTATACATTTTTGGAAAGAGTATTGTCTCAGCTATCCAACGATACATAAACCATGAAAATCCAAGCAAAACTGTGGAAGTTATGGCCATTTGAAGTTAACTTATCTTTAAACTCGATTTACAGCTAAACGGAGCGTTGTAGACCTATCAAACTTTGCATTTTTTAAAATTGAGATATACTAGTGAAACTATACATTTTTGGAAAGAGTATTGTCTCAGCTATCCAACGATACATAAACCATGAAAATCCAAGCAAAACTGTGGAAGTTATGGCCATTTGAAGTTAACTTATCTTTAAACTCGATTTACAGCTAAACGGAGCGTTGTAGACCTATCAAACTTTGCATTTTTTAAAATTGAGATATACTAGTGAAACTATACATTTTTGGAAAGAGTATTGTCTCAGCTATCCAACGATACATAAACCATGAAAATCCAAGCAAAACTGTGGAAGTTATGGCCATTTGAAGTTAACTTATCTTTAAACTCGATTTACAGCTAAACGGAGCGTTGTAGACCTATCAAACTTTGCATTTTTTAAAATTGAGATATACTAGTGAAACTATACATTTTTGGAAAGAGTATTGTCTCAGCTATCCAACGATACATAAACCATGAAAATCCGAGAAAAATTGTGGAAGTTATGGCCATTTGAAGTTAACTTATCTTTAAACTCGATTTACAGCTAAACGGAGCGTTGTAGACCTATCAAACTTTGCATTTTTTAAAATTGAGATATACTAGTGAAACTATACATTTTTGGAAAGAGTATTGTCTCAGCTATCCAACGATACATAAACCATGAAAATCCGAGAAAAATTGTGGAAGTTATGGCCATTTGAAGTTAACTTATCTTTAAACTCGATTTACAGCTAAACGGAGCGTTGTAGACCTATCAAACTTTGCATTTTTTAAAATTGAGATATACTAGTGAAACTATACATTTTTGGAAAGAGTATTGTCTCAGCTATCCAACGATACATAAACCATGAAAATCCAAGCAAAACTGTGGAAGTTATGGCCATTTGAAGTTAACTTATCTTTAAACTCGATTTACAGCTAAACGGAGCGTTGTAGACCTATCAAACTTTGCATTTTTTAAAATTGAGATATACTAGTGAAACTATACATTTTTGGAAAGAGTATTGTCTCAGCTATCCAACGATACATAAACCATGAAAATCCGAGAAAAATTGTGGAAGTTATGGCCATTTGAAGTTAACTTATCTTTAAACTCGATTTACAGCTAAACGGAGCGTTGTAGACCTATCAAACTTTGCATTTTTTAAAATTGAGATATACTAATGAAACTATACATTTTTGGAAAGTGTATTGTTTCAGCTATCCAACGATACATAAACCATGAAAATCCGAGCAAAATTGTGGAAGTTATGGCCATTTGAAGTTAACTTATCTTTAAACTCGATTTACAGCTAAACGGAGCGTTGTAGACCTATCAAACTTTGCATTTTTTAAAATTGAGATATACCAGTAAAAATATACATTTTTGGAAAGTGTATTGTTTCAGCTATCCAACGATACATAAAATATGAAAATCCGAGCAAAATTGTGGAAGTTATGGCCATTTGAAGTTAACTTATCTTTAAACTCGATTTACAGCTAAACGGAGCGTTGTAGACCTATCAAACTTTGCATTTTTTAAAATTGAGATATACTAGTGAAACTATACATTTTTGGAAAGAGTATTGTCTCAGCTATCCAACGATACATAAACCATGAAAATCCAAGCAAAACTGTGGAAGTTATGGCCATTTGAAGTTAACTTATCTTTAAACTCGATTTATCGACTTTGCATTTTTTAAAATTGAGATATACCAGTAAAAATATACATTTTTGGAAAGAGTATTGTTTCAGCTATCCAACGATACATAAACCATGAAAATCCAAGCAAAACTGTGGAAGTTATGGCCATTTGAAGTTAACTTATCTTTAAACTCGATTTACAGCTAAACGGAGCGTTGTAGACCTATCAAACTTTGCATTTTTTAAAATTGAGATATACCAGTAAAAATATACATTTTTGGAAAGAGTATTGTTTCAGCTATCCAACGATACATAAACCATGAAAATCCGAGCAAAATTGTGGAAGTTATGGCCATTTGAAGTTAACTTATCTTTAAACTCGATTTACAGCTAAACGGAGCGTTGTAGACCTATCAAACTTTGCATTTTTTAAAATTGAGATATACCAGTAAAAATATACATTTTTGGAAAGTGTATTGTTTCAGCTATCCAACGATACATAAACCATGAAAATCCGAGCAAAATTGTGGAAGTTATGGCCATTTGAAGTTAACTTATCTTTAAACTCGATTTACAGCTAAACGGAGCGTTGTAGACCTATCAAACTTTGCATTTTTTAAAATTGAGATATACTAATGAAACTATACATTTTTGGAAAGAGTATTGTCTCAGCTATCCAACGATACATAAACCATGAAAATCCGAGAAAAATTGTGGAAGTTATGGCCATTTGAAGTTAACTTATCTTTAAACTCGATTTACAGCTAAACGGAGCGTTGTAGACCTATCAAACTTTGCATTTTTTAAAATTGAGATATACCAGTAAAAATATACATTTTTGGAAAGAGTATTGTTTCAGCTATCCAACGATACATAAACCATGAAAATCCGAGCAAAATTGTGGAAGTTATGGCCATTTGAAGTTAACTTATCTTTAAACTCGATTTACAGCTAAACGGAGCGTTGTAGACCTATCAAACTTTGCATTTTTTAAAATTGAGATATACCAGTAAAAATATACATTTTTGGAAAGAGTATTGTTTCAGCTATCCAACGATACATAAACCATGAAAATCCGAGCAAAATTGTGGAAGTTATGGCCATTTGAAGTTAACTTATCTTTAAACTCGATTTACAGCTAAACGGAGCGTTGTAGACCTATCAAACTTTGCATTTTTTAAAATTGAGATATACTAATGAAACTATACATTTTTGGAAAGAGTATTGTCTCAGCTATCCAACGATACATAAACCATGAAAATCCGAGAAAAATTGTGGAAGTTATGGCCATTTGAAGTTAACTTATCTTTAAACTCGATTTACAGCTAAACGGAGCGTTGTAGACCTATCAAACTTTGCATTTTTTAAAATTGAGATATACCAGTAAAAATATACATTTTTGGAAAGAGTATTGTTTCAGCTATCCAACGATACATAAACCATGAAAATCCGAGCAAAATTGTGGAAGTTATGGCCATTTGAAGTTAACTTATCTTTAAACTCGATTTACAGCTAAACGGAGCGTTGTAGACCTATCAAACTTTGCATTTTTTAAAATTGAGATATACTAATGAAACTATACATTTTTGGAAAGAGTATTGTCTCAGCTATCCAACGATACATAAACCATGAAAATCCGAGAAAAATTGTGGAAGTTATGGCCATTTGAAGTTAACTTATCTTTAAACTCGATTTACAGCTAAACGGAGCGTTGTAGACCTATCAAACTTTGCATTTTTTAAAATTGAGATATACCAGTAAAAATATACATTTTTGGAAAGAGTATTGTTTCAGCTATCCAACGATACATAAACCATGAAAATCCGAGCAAAATTGTGGAAGTTATGGCCATTTGAAGTTAACTTATCTTTAAACTCGATTTACAGCTAAACGGAGCGTTGTAGACCTATCAAACTTTGCATTTTTTAAAATTGAGATATACCAGTAAAAATATACATTTTTGGAAAGTGTATTGTTTCAGCTATCCAACGATACATAAACCATGAAAATCCGAGCAAAATTGTGGAAGTTATGGCCATTTGAAGTTAACTTATCTTTAAACTCGATTTACAGCTAAACGGAGCGTTGTAGACCTATCAAACTTTGCATTTTTTAAAATTGAGATATACTAATGAAACTATACATTTTTGGAAAGAGTATTGTCTCAGCTATCCAACGATACATAAACCATGAAAATCCGAGAAAAATTGTGGAAGTTATGGCCATTTGAAGTTAACTTATCTTTAAACTCGATTTACAGCTAAACGGAGCGTTGTAGACCTATCAAACTTTGCATTTTTTAAAATTGAGATATACCAGTAAAAATATACATTTTTGGAAAGAGTATTGTTTCAGCTATCCAACGATACATAAACCATGAAAATCCGAGCAAAATTGTGGAAGTTATGGCCATTTGAAGTTAACTTATCTTTAAACTCGATTTACAGCTAAACGGAGCGTTGTAGACCTATCAAACTTTGCATTTTTTAAAATTGAGATATACTAATGAAAATATACATTTTTGGAAAGAGTATTGTCTCAGCTATCCAACGATACATAAACCATGAAAATCCGAGCAAAATTGTGGAAGTTATGGCCATTTGAAGTTAACTTATCTTTAAACTCGATTTACAGCTAAACGGAGCGTTGTAGACCTATCAAACTTTGCATTTTTTAAAATTGAGATATACCAGTAAAAATATACATTTTTGGAAAGAGTATTGTTTCAGCTATCCAACGATACATAAACCATGAAAATCCGAGCAAAATTGTGGAAGTTATGGCCATTTGAAGTTAACTTATCTTTAAACTCGATTTACAGCTAAACGGAGCGTTGTAGACCTATCAAACTTTGCATTTTTTAAAATTGAGATATACTAGTGAAACTATACATTTTTGGAAAGAGTATTGTCTCAGCTATCCAACGATACATAAACCATGAAAATCCAAGCAAAACTGTGGAAGTTATGGCCATTTGAAGTTAACTTATCTTTAAACTCGATTTACAGCTAAACGGAGCGTTGTAGACCTATCAAACTTTGCATTTTTTAAAATTGAGATATACTAATGAAACTATACATTTTTGGAAAGAGTATTGTCTCAGCTATCCAACGATACATAAACCATGAAAATCCGAGAAAAATTGTGGAAGTTATGGCCATTTGAAGTTAACTTATCTTTAAACTCGATTTACAGCTAAACGGAGCGTTGTAGACCTATCAAACTTTGCATTTTTTAAAATTGAGATATACTAATGAAACTATACATTTTTGGAAAGTGTATTGTTTCAGCTATCCAACGATACATAAACCATGAAAATCCGAGCAAAATTGTGGAAGTTATGGCCATTTGAAGTTAACTTATCTTTAAACTCGATTTACAGCTAAACGGAGCGTTGTAGACCTATCAAACTTTGCATTTTTTAAAATTGAGATATACCAGTAAAAATATACATTTTTGGAAAGTGTATTGTTTCAGCTATCCAACGATACATAAACCATGAAAATCCGAGCAAAATTGTGGAAGTTATGGCCATTTGAAGTTAACTTATCTTTAAACTCGATTTACAGCTAAACGGAGCGTTGTAGACCTATCAAACTTTGCATTTTTAAAAATTGAGATATACTAGTGAAACTATACATTTTTGGAAAGAGTATTGTCTCAGCTATCCAACGATACATAAACCATGAAAATCCAAGCAAAACTGTGGAAGTTATGGCCATTTGAAGTTAACTTATCTTTAAACTCGATTTACAGCTAAACGGAGCGTTGTAGACCTATCAAACTTTGCATTTTTTAAAATTGAGATATACTAATGAAACTATACATTTTTGGAAAGAGTATTGTCTCAGCTATCCAACGATACATAAACCATGAAAATCCGAGAAAAATTGTGGAAGTTATGGCCATTTGAAGTTAACTTATCTTTAAACTCGATTTACAGCTAAACGGAGCGTTGTAGACCTATCAAACTTTGCATTTTTTAAAATTGAGATATACCAGTAAAAATATACATTTTTGGAAAGAGTATTGTTTCAGCTATCCAACGATACATAAACCATGAAAATCCGAGCAAAACTGTGGAAGTTATGGCCATTTGAAGTTAACTTATCTTTAAACTCGATTTACAGCTAAACGGAGCGTTGTAGACCTATCAAACTTTGCATTTTTTAAAATTGAGATATACTAGTGAAACTATACATTTTTGGAAAGAGTATTGTCTCAGCTATCCAACGATACATAAACCATGAAAATCCAAGCAAAACTGTGGAAGTTATGGCCATTTGAAGTTAACTTATCTTTAAACTCGATTTACAGCTAAACGGAGCGTTGTAGACCTATCAAACTTTGCATTTTTTAAAATTGAGATATACTAATGAAACTATACATTTTTGGAAAGAGTATTGTCTCAGCTATCCAACGATACATAAACCATGAAAATCCGAGAAAAATTGTGGAAGTTATGGCCATTTGAAGTTAACTTATCTTTAAACTCGATTTACAGCTAAACGGAGCGTTGTAGACCTATCAAACTTTGCATTTTTTAAAATTGAGATATACTAATGAAACTATACATTTTTGGAAAGTGTATTGTTTCAGCTATCCAACGATACATAAACCATGAAAATCCGAGCAAAATTGTGGAAGTTATGGCCATTTGAAGTTAACTTATCTTTAAACTCGATTTACAGCTAAACGGAGCGTTGTAGACCTATCAAACTTTGCATTTTTTAAAATTGAGATATACTAGTGAAACTATACATTTTTGGAAAGTGTATTGTTTCAGCTATCCAACGATACATAAACCATGAAAATCCGAGCAAAATTGTGGAAGTTATGGCCATTTGAAGTTAACTTATCTTTAAACTCGATTTACAGCTAAACGGAGCGTTGTAGACCTATCAAACTTTGCATTTTTTAAAATTGAGATATACCAGTAAAACTATACATTTTTGGAAAGTGTATTGTTTCAGCTATCCAACGATACATAAACCATGAAAATCCGAGCAAAATTGTGGAAGTTATGGCCATTTGAAGTTAACTTATCTTTAAACTCGATTTACAGCTAAACGGAGCGTTGTAGACCTATCAAACTTTGCATTTTTTAAAATTGAGATATACTAGTGAAACTATACATTTTTGGAAAGTGTATTGTTTCAGCTATCCAACGATACATAAACCATGAAAATCCGAGCAAAATTGTGGAAGTTATGGCCATTTGAAGTTAACTTATCTTTAAACTCGATTTACAGCTAAACGGAGCGTTGTAGACCTATCAAACTTTGCATTTTTTAAAATTGAGATATACTAATGAAACTATACATTTTTGGAAAGTGTATGGTTTCAGCTATCCAACGATACATAAACCATGAAAATCCGAGCAAAATTGTGGAAGTTATGGCCATTTGAAGTTAACTTATCTTTAAACTCGATTTACAGCTAAACGGAGCGTTGTAGACCTATCAAACTTTGCATTTTTTAAAATTGAGATATACCAGTAAACTATACATTTTTGGAAAGTGTATTGTTTCAGCTATCCAACGATACATAAACCATGAAAATCCGAGCAAAATTGTGGAAGTTATGGCCATTTGAAGTTAACTTATCTTTAAACTCGATTTACAGCTAAACGGAGCGTTGTAGACCTATCAAACTTTGCATTTTTTAAAATTGAGATATACCAGTAAAACTATACATTTTTGGAAAGTGTATTGTTTCAGCTATCCAACGATACATAAACCATGAAAATCCGAGCAAAATTGTGGAAGTTATGGCCATTTGAAGTTAACTTATCTTTAAACTCGATTTACAGCTAAACGGGGCGTTGTAGACCTATCAAACTTTGCATTTTTTAAAATTGAGATATACTAATGAAACTATACATTTTTGGAAAGTGTATTGTTTCAGCTATCCAACGATACATAAACCATGAAAATCCGAGCAAAATTGTGGAAGTTATGGCCATTTGAAGTTAACTAAACGGAGCGTTGTAGACCTATCAAACTTTGCATTTTTTAAAATTGAGATATACCAGTAAAACTATACATTTTTGGAAAGTGTATTGTTTCAGCTATCCAACGATACATAAACCATGAAAATCCGAGCAAAATTGTGGAAGTTATGGCCATTTGAAGTTAACTTATCTTTAAACTCGATTTACAGCTAAACGGAGCGTTGTAGACCTATCAAACTTTGCATTTTTTAAAATTGAGATATACTAGTGAAACTATACATTTTTGGAAAGTGTATTGTTTCAGCTATCCAACGATACATAAACCATGAAAATCCGAGCAAAATTGTGGAAGTTATGGCCATTTGAAGTTAACTTATCTTTAAACTCGATTTACAGCTAAACGGAGCGTTGTAGACCTATCAAACTTTGCATTTTTTAAAATTGAGATATACTAGTGAAACTATACATTTTTGGAAAGTGTATTGTTTCAGCTATCCAACGATACATAAACCATGAAAATCCGAGCAAAATTGTGGAAGTTATGGCCATTTGAAGTTAACTTATCTTTAAACTCGATTTACAGCTAAACGGAGCGTTGTAGACCTATCAAACTTTGCATTTTTTAAAATTGAGATATACCAGTAAAACCATACATTTTTGGAAAGTGTATTGTTTCAGCTATCCAACGATACATAAACCATGAAAATCCGAGCAAAATTGTGGAAGTTATGGCCATTTGAAGTTAACTTATCTTTAAACTCGATTTACAGCTAAACGGAGCGTTGTAGACCTATCAAACTTTGCATTTTTTAAAATTGAGATATACCAGTAAAACTATACATTTTTGGAAAGTGTATTGTTTCAGCTATCCAACGATACATAAACCATGAAAATCCGAGCAAAATTGTGGAAGTTATGGCCATTTGAAGTTAACTTATCTTTAAACTCGATTTACAGCTAAACGGAGCGTTGTAGACCTATCAAACTTTGCATTTTTTAAAATTGAGATATACTAGTGAAACTATACATTTTTGGAAAGTGTATTGTTTCAGCTATCCAACGATACATAAACCATGAAAATCCGAGCAAAATTGTGGAAGTTATGGCCATTTGAAGTTAACTTATCTTTAAACTCGATTTACAGCTAACCGGAGCGTTGTAGACCTATCAAACTTTGCATTTTTTAAAATTAAGATATACCAGTAAAACCATACATTTTTGGAAAGTGTATTGTTTCAGCTATCCAACGATACATAAACCATGAAAATCCGAGCAAAATTGTGGAAGTTATGGCCATTTGAAGTTAACTTATCTTTAAACTCGATTTACAGCTAAACGGAGCGTTGTAGACCTATCAAACTTTGCATTTTTTAAAATTGAGATATACCAGTAAAACTATACATTTTTGGAAAGTGTATTGTTTCAGCTATCCAACGATACATAAACCATGAAAATCCGAGCAAAATTGTGGAAGTTATGGCCATTTGAAGTTAACTTATCTTTAAACTCGATTTACAGCTAAACGGAGCGTTGTAGACCTATCAAACTTTGCATTTTTTAAAATTGAGATATACCAGTAAAACCATACATTTTTGGAAAGTGTATTGTTTCAGCTATCCAACGATACATAAACCATGAAAATCCAAGCAAAATTGTGGAAGTTATGGCCATTTGAAGTTAACTTATCTTTAAACTCGATTTACAGCTAAACGGAGCGTTGTAGACCTATCAAACTTTGCATTTTTTAAAATTGAGATATACCAGTAAAACTATACATTTTTGGAAAGTGTATTGTTTCAGCTATCCAACGATACATAAACCATGAAAATCCGAGCAAAATTGTGGAAGTTATGGCCATTTGAAGTTAACTTATCTTTAAACTCGATTTACAGCTAAACGGAGCGTTGTAGACCTATCAAACTTTGCATTTTTTAAAATTGAGATATACCAGTAAAACCATACATTTTTGGAAAGTGTATTGTTTCAGCTATCCAACGATACATAAACCATGAAAATCCAAGCAAAATTGTGGAAGTTATGGCCATTTGAAGTTAACTTATCTTTAAACTCGATTTACAGCTAAACGGAGCGTTGTAGACCTATCAAACTTTGCATTTTTTAAAATTGAGATATACCAGTAAAACTATACATTTTTGGAAAGTGTATTGTTTCAGCTATCCAACGATACATAAACCATGAAAATCCGAGCAAAATTGTGGAAGTTATGGCCATTTGAAGTTAACTTATCTTTAAACTCGATTTACAGCTAAACGGAGCGTTGTAGACCTATCAAACTTTGCATTTTTTAAAATTGAGATATACCAGTAAAACTATACATTTTTGGAAAGTGTATTGTTTCAGCTATCCAACGATACATAAACCATGAAAATCCGAGCAAAATTGTGGAAGTTATGGCCATTTGAAGTTAACTTATCTTTAAACTCGATTTACAGCTAAACGGAGCGTTGTAGACCTATCAAACTTTGCATTTTTTAAAATTGAGATATACCAGTAAAACTATACATTTTTGGAAAGTGTATTGTTTCAGCTATCCAACGATACATAAACCATGAAAATCCGAGCAAAATTGTGGAAGTTATGGCCATTTGAAGTTAACTTATCTTTAAACTCGATTTACAGCTAAACGGAGCGTTGTAGACCTATCAAACTTTGCATTTTTTAAAATTGAGATATACCAGTAAAACTATACATTTTTGGAAAGTGTATTGTTTCAGCTATCCAACGATACATAAACCATGAAAATCCGAGCAAAATTGTGGAAGTTATGGCCATTTGAAGTTAACTTATCTTTAAACTCGATTTACAGCTAAACGGAGCGTTGTAGACCTATCAAACTTTGCATTTTTTAAAATTGAGATATACCAGTAAAACTATACATTTTTGGAAAGTGTATTGTTTCAGCTATCCAACGATACATAAACCATGAAAATCCGAGCAAAATTGTGGAAGTTATGGCCATTTGAAGTTAACTTATCTTTAAACTCGATTTACAGCTAAACGGAGCGTTGTAGACCTATCAAACTTTGCATTTTTTAAAATTGAGATATACCAGTAAAACTATACATTTTTGGAAAGTGTATTGTTTCAGCTATCCAACGATACATAAACCATGAAAATCCGAGCAAAATTGTGGAAGTTATGGCCATTTGAAGTTAACTTATCTTTAAACTCGATTTACAGCTAAACGGAGCGTTGTAGACCTATCAAACTTTGCATTTTTTAAAATTGAGATATACCAGTAAAACTATACATTTTTGGAAAGTGTATTGTTTCAGCTATCCAACGATACATAAACCATGAAAATCCGAGCAAAATTGTGGAAGTTATGGCCATTTGAAGTTAACTTATCTTTAAACTCGATTTACAGCTAAACGGAGCGTTGTAGACCTATCAAACTTTGCATTTTTTAAAATTGAGATATACCAGTAAAACTATACATTTTTGGAAAGTGTATTGTTTCAGCTATCCAACGATACATAAACCATGAAAATCCGAGCAAAATTGTGGAAGTTATGGCCATTTGAAGTTAACTTATCTTTAAACTCGATTTACAGCTAAACGGAGCGTTGTAGACCTATCAAACTTTGCATTTTTTAAAATTGAGATATACCAGTAAAACTATACATTTTTGGAAAGTGTATTGTTTCAGCTATCCAACGATACATAAACCATGAAAATCCGAGCAAAATTGTGGAAGTTATGGCCATTTGAAGTTAACTTATCTTTAAACTCGATTTACAGCTAAACGGAGCGTTGTAGACCTATCAAACTTTGCATTTTTTAAAATTGAGATATACCAGTAAAACTATACATTTTTGGAAAGTGTATTGTTTCAGCTATCCAACGATACATAAACCATGAAAATCCGAGCAAAATTGTGGAAGTTATGGCCATTTGAAGTTAACTTATCTTTAAACTCGATTTACAGCTAAACGGAGCGTTGTAGACCTATCAAACTTTGCATTTTTTAAAATTGAGATATACCAGTAAAACTATACATTTTTGGAAAGTGTATTGTTTCAGCTATCCAACGATACATAAACCATGAAAATCCGAGCAAAATTGTGGAAGTTATGGCCATTTGAAGTTAACTTATCTTTAAACTCGATTTACAGCTAAACGGAGCGTTGTAGACCTATCAAACTTTGCATTTTTTAAAATTGAGATATACCAGTAAAACTATACATTTTTGGAAAGTGTATTGTTTCAGCTATCCAACGATACATAAACCATGAAAATCCGAGCAAAATTGTGGAAGTTATGGCCATTTGAAGTTAACTTATCTTTAAACTCGATTTACAGCTAAACGGAGCGTTGTAGACCTATCAAACTTTGCATTTTTTAAAATTGAGATATACCAGTAAAACCATACATTTTTGGAAAGTGTATTGTTTCAGCTATCCAACGATACATAAACCATGAAAATCCGAGCAAAATTGTGGAAGTTATGGCCATTTGAAGTTAACTTATCTTTAAACTCGATTTACAGCTAAACGGAGCGTTGTAGACCTATCAAACTTTGCATTTTTTAAAATTGAGATATACCAGTAAAACCATACATTTTTGGAAAGTGTATTGTTTCAGCTATCCAACGATACATAAACCATGAAAATCCGAGCAAAATTGTGGAAGTTATGGCCATTTGAAGTTAACTTATCTTTAAACTCGATTTACAGCTAAACGGAGCGTTGTAGACCTATCAAACTTTGCATTTTTTAAAATTGAGATATACCAGTAAAACCATACATTTTTGGAAAGTGTATTGTTTCAGCTATCCAACGATACATAAACCATGAAAATCCGAGCAAAATTGTGGAAGTTATGGCCATTTGAAGTTAACTTATCTTTAAACTCGATTTACAGCTAAACGGAGCGTTGTAGACCTATCAAACTTTGCATTTTTTAAAATTGAGATATACCAGTAAAACTATACATTTTTGGAAAGTGTATTGTTTCAGCTATCCAACGATACATAAACCATGAAAATCCGAGCAAAATTGTGGAAGTTATGGCCATTTGAAGTTAACTTATCTTTAAACTCGATTTACAGCTAAACGGAGCGTTGTAGACCTATCAAACTTTGCATTTTTTAAAATTGAGATATACCAGTAAAACCATACATTTTTGGAAAGTGTATTGTTTCAGCTATCCAACGATACATAAACCATGAAAATCCGAGCAAAATTGTGGAAGTTATGGCCATTTGAAGTTAACTTATCTTTAAACTCGATTTACAGCTAAACGGAGCGTTGTAGACCTATCAAACTTTGCATTTTTTAAAATTGAGATATACCAGTAAAACTATACATTTTTGGAAAGTGTATTGTTTCAGCTATCCAACGATACATAAACCATGAAAATCCGAGCAAAATTGTGGAAGTTATGGCCATTTGAAGTTAACTTATCTTTAAACTCGATTTACAGCTAAACGGAGCGTTGTAGACCTATCAAACTTTGCATTTTTTAAAATTGAGATATACTAGTGAAACTATACATTTTTGGAAAGTGTATTGTTTCAGCTATCCAACGATACATAAACCATGAAAATCCGAGCAAAATTGTGGAAGTTATGGCCATTTGAAGTTAACTTATCTTTAAACTCGATTTACAGCTAAACGGAGCGTTGTAGACCTATCAAACTTTGCATTTTTTAAAATTGAGATATACCAGTAAAACTATACATTTTTGGAAAGTGTATTGTTTCAGCTATCCAACGATACATAAACCATGAAAATCCGAGCAAAATTGTGGAAGTTATGGCCATTTGAAGTTAACTTATCTTTAAACTCGATTTACAGCTAAACGGAGCGTTGTAGACCTATCAAACTTTGCATTTTTTAAAATTGAGATATACCAGTAAAACTATACATTTTTGGAAAGTGTATTGTTTCAGCTATCCAACGATACATAAACCATGAAAATCCGAGCAAAATTGTGGAAGTTATGGCCATTTGAAGTTAACTTATCTTTAAACTCGATTTACAGCTAAACGGAGCGTTGTAGACCTATCAAACTTTGCATTTTTTAAAATTGAGATATACCAGTAAAACTATACATTTTTGGAAAGTGTATTGTTTCAGCTATCCAACGATACATAAACCATGAAAATCCGAGCAAAATTGTGGAAGTTATGGCCATTTGAAGTTAACTTATCTTTAAACTCGATTTACAGCTAAACGGAGCGTTGTAGACCTATCAAACTTTGCATTTTTTAAAATTGAGATATACCAGTAAAACTATACATTTTTGGAAAGTGTATTGTTTCAGCTATCCAACGATACATAAACCATGAAAATCCGAGCAAAATTGTGGAAGTTATGGCCATTTGAAGTTAACTTATCTTTAAACTCGATTTACAGCTAAACGGAGCGTTGTAGACCTATCAAACTTTGCATTTTTTAAAATTGAGATATACCAGTAAAACTATACATTTTTGGAAAGTGTATTGTTTCAGCTATCCAACGATACATAAACCATGAAAATCCGAGCAAAATTGTGGAAGTTATGGCCATTTGAAGTTAACTTATCTTTAAACTCGATTTACAGCTAAACGGAGCGTTGTAGACCTATCAAACTTTGCATTTTTTAAAATTGAGATATACTAATGAAACTATACATTTTTGGAAAGTGTATTGTTTCAGCTATCCAACGATACATAAACCATGAAAATCCGAGCAAAATTGTGGAAGTTATGGCCATTTGAAGTTAACTTATCTTTAAACTCGATTTACAGCTAAACGGAGCGTTGTAGACCTATCAAACTTTGCATTTTTTAAAATTGAGATATACCAGTAAAACTATACATTTTTGGAAAGTGTATTGTTTCAGCTATCCAACGATACATAAACCATGAAAATCCGAGCAAAATTGTGGAAGTTATGGCCATTTGAAGTTAACTTATCTTTAAACTCGATTTACAGCTAAACGGAGCGTTGTAGACCTATCAAACTTTGCATTTTTTAAAATTGAGATATACTAGTGAAACTATACATTTTTGGAAAGTGTATTGTTTCAGCTATCCAACGATACATAAACCATGAAAATCCGAGCAAAATTGTGGAAGTTATGGCCATTTGAAGTTAACTTATCTTTAAACTCGATTTACAGCTAAACGGAGCGTTGTAGACCTATCAAACTTTGCATTTTTTAAAATTGAGATATACTAGTGAAACTATACATTTTTGGAAAGTGTATTGTTTCAGCTATCCAACGATACATAAACCATGAAAATCCGAGCAAAATTGTGGAAGTTATGGCCATTTGAAGTTAACTTATCTTTAAACTCGATTTACAGCTAAACGGAGCGTTGTAGACCTATCAAACTTTGCATTTTTTAAAATTGAAATATACCAGTAAAACTATACATTTTTGGAAAGTGTATTGTTTCAGCTATCCAACGATACATAAACCATGAAAATCCGAGCAAAATTGTGGAAGTTATGGCCATTTGAAGTTAACTTATCTTTAAACTCGATTTACAGCTAAACGGAGCGTTGTAGACCTATCAAACTTTGCATTTTTTAAAATTGAAATATACCAGTAAAACTATACATTTTTGGAAAGTGTATTGTTTCAGCTATCCAACGATACATAAACCATGAAAATCCGAGCAAAATTGTGGAAGTTATGGCCATTTGAAGTTAACTTATCTTTAAACTCGATTTACAGCTAAACGGAGCGTTGTAGACCTATCAAACTTTGCATTTTTTAAAATTGAGATATACTAGTGAAACTATACATTTTTGGAAAGTGTATTGTTTCAGCTATCCAACGATACATAAACCATGAAAATCCGAGCAAAATTGTGGAAGTTATGGCCATTTGAAGTTAACTTATCTTTAAACTCGATTTACAGCTAAACGGAGCGTTGTAGACCTATCAAACTTTGCATTTTTTAAAATTGAAATATACCAGTAAAACTATACATTTTTGGAAAGTGTATTGTTTCAGCTATCCAACGATACATAAACCATGAAAATCCGAGCAAAATTGTGGAAGTTATGGCCATTTGAAGTTAACTTATCTTTAAACTCGATTTACAGCTAAACGGAGCGTTGTAGACCTATCAAACTTTGCATTTTTTAAAATTGAAATATACCAGTAAAACTATACATTTTTGGAAAGTGTATTGTTTCAGCTATCCAACGATACATAAACCATGAAAATCCGAGCATAATTGTGGAAGTTATGGCCATTTGAAGTTAACTTATCTTTAAACTCGATTTACAGCTAAACGGAGCGTTGTAGACCTATCAAACTTTGCATTTTTTAAAATTGAGATATACTAATGAAACTATACATTTTTGGAAAGTGTATTGTTTCAGCTATCCAACGATACATAAACCATGAAAATCCGAGCAAAATTGTGGAAGTTATGGCCATTTGAAGTTAACTTATCTTTAAACTCGATTTACAGCTAAACGGAGCGTTGTAGACCTATCAAACTTTGCATTTTTTAAAATTGAGATATACTAGTGAAACTATACATTTTTGGAAAGTGTATTGTTTCAGCTATCCAACGATACATAAACCATGAAAATCCGAGCAAAATTGTGGAAGTTATGGCCATTTGAAGTTAACTTATCTTTAAACTCGATTTACAGCTAAACGGAGCGTTGTAGACCTATCAAACTTTGCATTTTTTAAAATTGAAATATACCAGTAAAACTATACATTTTTGGAAAGTGTATTGTTTCAGCTATCCAACGATACATAAACCATGAAAATCCGAGCAAAATTGTGGAAGTTATGGCCATTTGAAGTTAACTTATCTTTAAACTCGATTTACAGCTAAACGGAGCGTTGTAGACCTATCAAACTTTGCATTTTTTAAAATTGAGATATACTAGTGAAACTATACATTTTTGGAAAGTGTATTGTTTCAGCTATCCAACGATACATAAACCATGAAAATCCGAGCAAAATTGTGGAAGTTATGGCCATTTGAAGTTAACTTATCTTTAAACTCGATTTACAGCTAAACGGAGCGTTGTAGACCTATCAAACTTTGCATTTTTTAAAATTGAGATATACCAGTAAAACTATACATTTTTGGAAAGTGTATTGTTTCAGCTATCCAACGATACATAAACCATGAAAATCCGAGCAAAATTGTGGAAGTTATGGCCATTTGAAGTTAACTTATCTTTAAACTCGATTTACAGCTAAACGGAGCGTTGTAGACCTATCAAACTTTGCATTTTTTAAAATTGAGATATACTAGTGAAACTATACATTTTTGGAAAGTGTATTGTTTCAGCTATCCAACGATACATAAACCATGAAAATCCGAGCAAAATTGTGGAAGTTATGGCCATTTGAAGTTAACTTATCTTTAAACTCGATTTACAGCTAAACGGAGCGTTGTAGACCTATCAAACTTTGCATTTTTTAAAATTGAAATATACCAGTAAAACTATACATTTTTGGAAAGTGTATTGTTTCAGCTATCCAACGATACATAAACCGTGAAAATCCGAGCAAAATTGTGGAAGTTATGGCCATTTGAAGTTAACTTATCTTTAAACTCGATTTACAGCTAAACGGAGCGTTGTAGACCTATCAAACTTTGCATTTTTTAAAATTGAGATATACTAGTGAAACTATACATTTTTGGAAAGTGTATTGTTTCAGCTATCCAACGATACATAAACCATGAACATCCGAGCAAAATTGTGGAAGTTATGGCCATTTGAAGTTAACTTATCTTTAAACTCGATTTACAGCTAAACGGAGCGTTGTAGACCTATCAAACTTTGCATTTTTTAAAATTGAAATATACCAGTAAAACTATACATTTTTGGAAAGTGTATTGTTTCAGCTATCCAACGATACATAAACCATGAAAATCCGAGCAAAATTGTGGAAGTTATGGCCATTTGAAGTTAACTTATCTTTAAACTCGATTTACAGCTAAACGGAGCGTTGTAGACCTATCAAACTTTGCATTTTTTAAAATTGAGATATACTAGTGAAACTATACATTTTTGGAAAGTGTATTGTTTCAGCTATCCAACGATACATAAACCATGAAAATCCGAGCAAAATTGTGGAAGTTATGGCCATTTGAAGTTAACTTATCTTTAAACTCGATTTACAGCTAAACGGAGCGTTGTAGACCTATCAAACTTTGCATTTTTTAAAATTGAAATATACCAGTAAAACTATACATTTTTGGAAAGTGTATTGTTTCAGCTATCCAACGATACATAAACCATGAAAATCCGAGCAAAATTGTGGAAGTTATGGCCATTTGAAGTTAACTTATCTTTAAACTCGATTTACAGCTAAACGGAGCGTTGTAGACCTATCAAACTTTGCATTTTTTAAAATTGAGATATACTAGTGAAACTATACATTTTTGGAAAGTGTATTGTTTCAGCTATCCAACGATACATAAACCATGAAAATCCGAGCAAAATTGTGGAAGTTATGGCCATTTGAAGTTAACTTATCTTTAAACTCGATTTACAGCTAAACGGAGCGTTGTAGACCTATCAAACTTTGCATTTTTTAAAATTGAGATATACTAATGAAACTATACATTTTTGGAAAGTGTATTGTTTCAGCTATCCAACGATACATAAACCATGAAAATCCGAGCAAAATTGTGGAAGTTATGGCCATTTGAAGTTAACTTATCTTTAAACTCGATTTACAGCTAAACGGAGCGTTGTAGACCTATCAAACTTTGCATTTTTTAAAATTGAGATATACCAGTAAAACTATACATTTTTGGAAAGTGTATTGTTTCAGCTATCCAACGATACATAAACCATGAAAATCCGAGCAAAATTGTGGAAGTTATGGCCATTTGAAGTTAACTTATCTTTAAACTCGATTTACAGCTAAACGGAGCGTTGTAGACCTGTCAAACTTTGCATTTTTTAAAATTGAGATATACTAGTGAAACTATACATTTTTGGAAAGTGTATTGTTTCAGCTATCCAACGATACATAAACCATGAAAATCCGAGCAAAATTGTGGAAGTTATGGCCATTTGAAGTTAACTTATCTTTAAACTCGATTTACAGCTAAACAGAGCGTTGTAGACCTATCAAACTTTGCATTTTTTAAAATTGAAATATACCAGTAAAACTATACATTTTTGGAAAGTGTATTGTTTCAGCTATCCAACGATACATAAACCATGAAAATCCGAGCAAAATTGTGGAAGTTATGGCCATTTGAAGTTAACTTATCTTTAAACTCGATTTACAGCTAAACGGAGCGTTGTAGACCTATCAAACTTTGCATTTTTTAAAATTGAGATATACTAATGAAACTATACATTTTTGGAAAGTGTATTGTTTCAGCTATCCAACGATACATAAACCATGAAAATCCGAGCAAAATTGTGGAAGTTATGGCCATTTGAAGTTAACTTATCTTTAAACTCGATTTACAGCTAAACGGAGCGTTGTAGACCTATCAAACTTTGCATTTTTTAAAATTGAAATATACCAGTAAAACTATACATTTTTGGAAAGTGTATTGTTTCAGCTATCCAACGATACATAAACCATGAAAATCCGAGCAAAATTGTGGAAGTTATGGCCATTTGAAGTTAACTTATCTTTAAACTCGATTTACAGCTAAACGGAGCGTTGTAGACCTATCAAACTTTGCATTTTTTAAAATTGAGATATACTAGTGAAACTATACATTTTTGGAAAGTGTATTGTTTCAGCTATCCAACGATACATAAACCATGAAAATCCGAGCAAAATTGTGGAAGTTATGGCCATTTGAAGTTAACTTATCTTTAAACTCGATTTACAGCTAAACGGAGCGTTGTAGACCTATCAAACTTTGCATTTTTTAAAATTGAGATATACTAATGAAACTATACATTTTTGGAAAGTGTATTGTTTCAGCTATCCAACGATACATAAACCATGAAAATCCGAGCAAAATTGTGGAAGTTATGGCCATTTGAAGTTAACTTATCTTTAAACTCGATTTACAGCTAAACGGAGCGTTGTAGACCTATCAAACTTTGCATTTTTTAAAATTGAGATATACTAGTGAAACTATACATTTTTGGAAAGTGTATTGTTTCAGCTATCCAACGATACATAAACCATGAAAATCCGAGCAAAACTGTTTAAGTTATGGCCATTTGAAGTTAACTTATCTTTAAACTCGATTTACAGCTAAACGGAGCGTTGTAGACCTATCAAACTTTGCATTTTTTAAAATTGAGATATACTAGTGAAACTATACATTTTTGGAAAGTGTATTGTTTCAGCTATCCAACGATACATAAACCATGAAAATCCGAGCAAAATTGTGGAAGTTATGGCCATTTGAAGTTAACTTATCTTTAAACTCGATTTACAGCTAAACAGAGCGTTGTAGACCTATCAAACTTTGCATTTTTTAAAATTGAGATATACTAGTGAAACTATACATTTTTGGAAAGTGTATTGTTTCAGCTATCCAACGATACATAAACCATGAAAATCCGAGCAAAACTGTGGAAGTTATGGCCATTTGAAGTTAACTTATCTTTAAACTCGATTTACAGCTAAACGGAGCGTTGTAGACCTATCAAACTTTGCATTTTTTAAAATTGAGATATACTAGTGAAACTATACATTTTTGGAAAGTGTATTGTTTCAGCTATCCAACGATACATAAACCATGAAAATCCGAGCAAAATTGTGGAAGTTATGGCCATTTGAAGCTAACTTATCTTTAAACTCGATTTACAGCTAAACGGAGCGTTGTAGACCTATCAAACTTTGCATTTTTTAAAATTGAGATATACCAGTAAAACTATACATTTTTGGAAAGTGTATTGTTTCAGCTATCCAACGATACATAAACCATGAAAATCCGAGCAAAACTGTGGAAGTTATGGCCATTTGAAGTTAACTTATCTTTAAACTCGATTTACAGCTAAACGGAGCGTTGTAGACCTATCAAACTTTGCATTTTTTAAAATTGAGATATACTAGTGAAACTATACATTTTTGGAAAGTGTATTGTTTCAGCTATCCAACGATACATAAACCATGAAAATCCGAGCAAAATTGTGGAAGTTATGGCCATTTGAAGTTAACTTATCTTTAAACTCGATTTACAGCTAAACAGAGCGTTGTAGACCTATCAAACTTTGCATTTTTTAAAATTGAGATATACTAGTGAAACTATACATTTTTGGAAAGTGTATTGTTTCAGCTATCCAACGATACATAAACCGTGAAAATCCGAGCAAAATTGTGGAAGTTATGGCCATTTGAAGTTAACTTATCTTTAAACTCGATTTACAGCTAAACGGAGCGTTGTAGACCTATCAAACTTTGCATTTTTTAAAATTGAGATATACTAGTGAAACTATACATTTTTGGAAAGTGTATTGTTTCAGCTATCCAACGATACATAAACCATGAAAATCCGAGCAAAACTGTGGAAGTTATGGCCATTTGAAGTTAACTTATCTTTAAACTCGATTTACAGCTAAACGGAGCGTTGTAGACCTATCAAACTTTGCATTTTTTAAAATTGAGATATACTAGTGAAACTATACATTTTTGGAAAGTGTATTGTTTCAGCTATCCAACGATACATAAACCATGAAAATCCGAGCAAAATTGTGGAAGTTATGGCCATTTGAAGTTAACTTATCTTTAAACTCGATTTACAGCTAAACGGAGCGTTGTAGACCTATCAAACTTTGCATTTTTTAAAATTGAGATATACTAGTGAAACTATACATTTTTGGAAAGTGTATTGTTTCAGCTATCCAACGATACATAAACCATGAAAATCCGAGCAAAACTGTGGAAGTTATGGCCATTTGAAGTTAACTTATCTTTAAACTCGATTTACAGCTAAACGGAGCGTTGTAGAGCTATCAAACTTTGCATTTTTTAAAATTGAGATATACTAGTGAAACTATACATTTTTGGAAAGTGTATTGTTTCAGCTATCCAACGATACATAAACCATGAAAATCCGAGCAAAACTGTGGAAGTTATGGCCATTTGAAGTTAACTTATCTTTAAACTCGATTTACAGCTAAACGGAGCGTTGTAGACCTATCAAACTTTGCATTTTTTAAAATTGAAATATACCAGTAAAACTATACATTTTTGGAAAGTGTATTGTTTCAGCTATCCAACGATACATAAACCATGAAAATCCGAGCAAAATTGTGGAAGTTATGGCCATTTGAAGTTAACTTATCTTTAAACTCGATTTACAGCTAAACGGAGCGTTGTAGACCTATCAAACTTTGCATTTTTTAAAATTGAGATATACTAGTGAAACTATACATTTTTGGAAAGTGTATTGTTTCAGCTATCCAACGATACATAAACCATGAAAATCCGAGCAAAACTGTGGAAGTTATGGCCATTTGAAGTTAACTTATCTTTAAACTCGATTTACAGCTAAACGGAGCGTTGTAGACCTATCAAACTTTGCATTTTTTAAAATTGAGATATACTAGTGAAACTATACATTTTTGGAAAGTGTATTGTTTCAGCTATCCAACGATACATAAACCATGAAAATCCGAGCAAAATTGTGGAAGTTATGGCCATTTGAAGTTAACTTATCTTTAAACTCGATTTACAGCTAAACGGAGCGTTGTAGACCTATCAAACTTTGCATTTTTTAAAATTGAGATATACTAGTGAAACTATACATTTTTGGAAAGTGTATTGTTTCAGCTATCCAACGATACATAAACCATGAAAATCCGAGCAAAACTGTGGAAGTTATGGCCATTTGAAGTTAACTTATCTTTAAACTCGATTTACAGCTAAACGGAGCGTTGTAGACCTATCAAACTTTGCATTTTTTAAAATTGAGATATACTAGTGAAACTATACATTTTTGGAAAGTGTATTGTTTCAGCTATCCAACGATACATAAACCATGAAAATCCGAGCAAAACTGTGGAAGTTATGGCCATTTGAAGTTAACTTATCTTTAAACTCGATTTACAGCTAAACGGAGCGTTGTAGACCTATCAAACTTTGCATTTTTTAAAATTGAGATATACTAGTGAAACTATACATTTTTGGAAAGTGTATTGTTTCAGCTATCCAACGATACATAAACCATGAAAATCCGAGCAAAATTGTGGAAGTTATGGCCATTTGAAGCTAACTTATCTTTAAACTCGATTTACAGCTAAACGGAGCGTTGTAGACCTATCAAACTTTGCATTTTTTAAAATTGAGATATACTAGTGAAACTATACATTTTTGGAAAGTGTATTGTTTCAGCTATCCAACGATACATAAACCATGAAAATCCGAGCAAAATTGTGGAAGTTATGGCCATTTGAAGTTAACTTATCTTTAAACTCGATTTACAGCTAAACGGAGCGTTGTAGACCTATCAAACTTTGCATTTTTTAAAATTGAGATATACTAATGAAACTATACATTTTTGGAAAGTGTATTGTTTCAGCTATCCAACGATACATAAACCATGAAAATCCGAGCAAAATTGTGGAAGTTATGGCCATTTGAAGTTAACTTATCTTTAAACTCGATTTACAGCTAAACGGAGCGTTGTAGACCTATCAAACTTTGCATTTTTTAAAATTGAGATATACCAGTAAAACTATACATTTTTGGAAAGTGTATTGTTTCAGCTATCCAACGATACATAAACCATGAAAATCCGAGCAAAATTGTGGAAGTTATGGCCATTTGAAGTTAACTTATCTTTAAACTCGATTTACAGCTAAACGGAGCGTTGTAGACCTATCAAACTTTGCATTTTTTAAAATTGAGATATACTAGTGAAACTATACATTTTTGGAAAGTGTATTGTTTCAGCTATCCAACGATACATAAACCATGAAAATCCGAGCAAAATTGTGGAAGTTATGGCCATTTGAAGTTAACTTATCTTTAAACTCGATTTACAGCTAAACAGAGCGTTGTAGACCTATCAAACTTTGCATTTTTTAAAATTGAGATATACTAGTGAAACTATACATTTTTGGAAAGTGTATTGTTTCAGCTATCCAACGATACATAAACCATGAAAATCCGAGCAAAACTGTGGAAGTTATGGCCATTTGAAGTTAACTTATCTTTAAACTCGATTTACAGCTAAACGGAGCGTTGTAGACCTATCAAACTTTGCATTTTTTAAAATTGAGATATACTAGTGAAACTATACATTTTTGGAAAGTGTATTGTTTCAGCTATCCAACGATACATAAACCATGAAAATCCGAGCAAAATTGTGGAAGTTATGGCCATTTGAAGTTAACTTATCTTTAAACTCGATTTACAGCTAAACAGAGCGTTGTAGACCTATCAAACTTTGCATTTTTTAAAATTGAGATATACTAGTGAAACTATACATTTTTGGAAAGTGTATTGTTTCAGCTATCCAACGATACATAAACCATGAAAATCCGAGCAAAACTGTGGAAGTTATGGCCATTTGAAGTTAACTTATCTTTAAACTCGATTTACAGCTAAACGGAGCGTTGTAGACCTATCAAACTTTGCATTTTTTAAAATTGAGATATACTAGTGAAACTATACATTTTTGGAAAGTGTATTGTTTCAGCTATCCAACGATACATAAACCATGAAAATCCGAGCAAAACTGTGGAAGTTATGACCATTTGAAGTTAACTTATCTTTAAACTCGATTTACAGCTAAACGGAGCGTTGTAGACCTATCAAACTTTGCATTTTTTAAAATTGAGATATACTAGTGAAACTATACATTTTTGGAAAGGGTATTGTTTCAGCTATCCAACGATACATAAACCATGAAAATCCGAGCAAAATTGTGGAAGTTATGGCCATTTGAAGTTAACTTATCTTTAAACTCGATTTACAGCTAAACGGAGCGTTGTAGACCTATCAAACTTTGCATTTTTTAAAATTGAGATATACTAGTGAAACTATACATTTTTGGAAAGTGTATTGTTTCAGCTATCCAACGATACATAAACCATGAAAATCCGAGCAAAATTGTGGAAGTTATGGCCATTTGAAGTTAACTTATCTTTAAACTCGATTTACAGCTAAACGGAGCGTTGTAGACCTATCAAACTTTGCATTTTTTAAAATTGAGATATACTAGTGAAACTATACATTTTTGGAAAGTGTATTGTTTCAGCTATCCAACGATACATAAACCATGAAAATCCGAGCAAAACTGTGGAAGTTATGGCCATTTGAAGCTAACTTATCTTTAAACTCGATTTACAGCTAAACGGAGCGTTGTAGACCTATCAAACTTTGCATTTTTTAAAATTGAGATATACTAGTGAAACTATAAATTTTTGGAAAGTGTATTGTTTCAGCTATCCAACGATACATAAACCATGAAAATCCGAGCAAAACTGTGGAAGTTATGGCCATTTGAAGTTAACTTATCTTTAAACTCGATTTACAGCTAAACGGAGCGTTGTAGACCTATCAAACTTTGCATTTTTTAAAATTGAGATATACTAGTGAAACTATACATTTTTGGAAAGTGTATAGTTTCAGCTATCCAACGATACATAAACCATGAAAATCCGAGCAAAACTGTGGAAGTTATGGCCATTTGAAGTTAACTTATCTTTAAACTCGATTTACAGCTAAACGGAGCGTTGTAGACCTATCAAACTTTGCATTTTTTAAAATTGAGATATACTAGTGAAACTATAAATTTTTGGAAAGTGTATTGTTTCAGCTATCCAACGATACATAAACCATGAAAATCCGAGCAAAATTGTGGAAGTTATGGCCATTTGAAGTTAACTTATCTTTAAACTCGATTTACAGCTAAACGGAGCGTTGTAGACCTATCAAACTTTGCATTTTTTAAAATTGAGATATACTAGTGAAACTATACATTTTTGGAAAGTGTATTGTTTCAGCTATCCAACGATACATAAACCATGAAAATCCGAGCAAAACTGTGGAAGTTATGGCCATTTGAAGTTAACTTATCTTTAAACTCGATTTACAGCTAAACGGAGCGTTGTAGACCTATCAAACTTTGCATTTTTTAAAATTGAGATATACTAGTGAAACTATACATTTTTGGAAAGTGTATTGTTTCAGCTATCCAACGATACATAAACCATGAAAATCCGAGCAAAACTGTGGAAGTTATGGCCATTTGAAGTTAACTTATCTTTAAACTCGATTTACAGCTAAACGGAGCGTTGTAGACCTATCAAACTTTGCATTTTTTAAAATTGAGATATACTAGTGAAACTATACATTTTTGGAAAGAGTATTGTTTCAGCTATCCAACGATACATAAACCATGAAAATCCGAGCAAAATTGTGGAAGTTATGGCCATTTGAAGTTAACTTATCTTTAAACTCGATTTACAGCTAAACGGAGCGTTGTAGACCTATCAAACTTTGCATTTTTTAAAATTGAGATATACTAGTGAAACTATAAATTTTTGGAAAGTGTATTGTTTCAGCTATCCAACGATACATAAACCATGAAAATCCGAGCAAAATTGTGGAAGTTATGGCCATTTGAAGTTAACTTATCTTTAAACTCGATTTACAGCTAAACGGAGCGTTCTAGACCTATCAAACTTTGCATTTTTTAAAATTGAGATATACTAGTGAAACTATACATTTTTGGAAAGTGTATTGTTTCAGCTATCCAACGATACATAAACCATGAAAATCCGAGCAAAACTGTGGAAGTTATGGCCATTTGAAGTTAACTTATCTTTAAACTCGATTTACAGCTAAACGGAGCGTTGTAGACCTATCAAACTTTGCATTTTTTAAAATTGAGATATACTAGTGAAACTATACATTTTTGGAAAGGGTATTGTTTCAGCTATCCAACGATACATAAACCATGAAAATCCGAGCAAAATTGTGGAAGTTATGGCCATTTGAAGTTAACTTATCTTTAAACTCGATTTACAGCTAAACGGAGCGTTGTAGACCTATCAAACTTTGCATTTTTTAAAATTGAGATATACTAGTGAAACTATACATTTTTGGAAAGTGTATTGTTTCAGCTATCCAACGATACATAAACCATGAAAATCCGAGCAAAATTGTGGAAGTTATGGCCATTTGAAGTTAACTTATCTTTAAACTCGATTTACAGCTAAACGGAGCGTTGTAGACCTATCAAACTTTGCATTTTTTAAAATTGAGATATACTAGTGAAACTATACATTTTTGGAAAGTGTATTGTTTCAGCTATCCAACGATACATAAACCATGAAAATCCGAGCAAAATTGTGGAAGTTATGGCCATTTGAAGTTAACTTATCTTTAAACTCGATTTACAGCTAAACGGAGCGTTGTAGACCTATCAAACTTTGCATTTTTTAAAATTGAGATATACTAGTGAAACTATACATTTTTGGAAAGTGTATTGTTTCAGCTATCCAACGATACATAAACCATGAAAATCCGAGCAAAATTGTGGAAGTTATGGCCATTTGAAGTTAACTTATCTTTAAACTCGATTTACAGCTAAACGGAGCGTTGTAGACCTATCAAACTTTGCATTTTTTAAAATTGAGATATACTAGTGAAACTATACATTTTTGGAAAGGGTATTGTTTAAGCTATCCAACGATACATAAACCATGAAAATCCGAGCAAAATTGTGGAAGTTATGGCCATTTGAAGTTAACTTATCTTTAAACTCGATTTACAGCTAAACGGAGCGTTGTAGAGCTATCAAACTTTGCATTTTTTAAAATTGAGATATACTAGTGAAACTATACATTTTTGGAAAGTGTATTGTTTCAGCTATCCAACGATACATAAACCATGAAAATCCGAGCAAAACTGTGGAAGTTATGGCCATTTGAAGTTAACTTATCTTTAAACTCGATTTACAGCTAAACGGAGCGTTGTAGACCTATCAAACTTTGCATTTTTTAAAATTGAGATATACTAGTGAAACTATACATTTTTGGAAAGTGTATTGTTTCAGCTATCCAACGATACATAAACCATGAAAATCCGAGCAAAACTGTGGAAGTTATGGCCATTTGAAGTTAAAACTCGATTTACAGCTAAACGGAGCGTTGTAGACCTATCAAACTTTGCATTTTTTAAAATTGAGATATACTAGTGAAACTATACATTTTTGGAAAGTGTATTGTTTCAGCTATCCAACGATACATAAACCATGAAAATCCGATCAAAACTGTGGAAGTTATGGCCATTTGAAGTTAACTTATCTTTAAACTCGATTTACAGCTAAACGGAGCGTTGTAGACCTATCAAACTTTGCATTTTTTAAAATTGAGATATACTAGTGAAACTATACATTTTTGGAAAGGGTATTGTTTCAGCTATCCAACGATACATAAACCATGAAAATCCGAGCAAAATTGTGGAAGTTATGGCCATTTGAAGTTAACTTATCTTTAAACTCGATTTACAGCTAAACAGAGCGTTGTAGACCTATCAAACTTTGCATTTTTTAAAATTGAGATATACTAGTGAAACTATACATTTTTGGAAAGTGTATTGTTTCAGCTATCCAACGATACATAAACCATGAAAATCCGAGCAAAACTGTGGAAGTTATGGCCATTTGAAGTTAACTTATCTTTAAACTCGATTTACAGCTAAACGGAGCGTTGTAGACCTATCAAACTTTGCATTTTTTAAAATTGAGATATACTAGTGAAACTATACATTTTTGGAAAGTGTATTGTTTCAGCTATCCAACGATACATAAACCATGAAAATCCGAGCAAAACTGTGGAAGTTATGGCCATTTGAAGTTAACTTATCTTTAAACTCGATTTACAGCTAAACGGAGCGTTGTAGACCTATCAAACTTTGCATTTTTTAAAATTGAGATATACTAGTGAAACTATACATTTTTGGAAAGGGTATTGTTTCAGCTATCCAACGATACATAAACCATGAAAATCCGAGCAAAATTGTGGAAGTTATGGCCATTTGAAGTTAACTTATCTTTAAACTCGATTTACAGCTAAACGGAGCGTTGTAGACCTATCAAACTTTGCATTTTTTAAAATTGAGATATACTAGTGAAACTATACATTTTTGGAAAGTGTATTGTTTCAGCTATCCAACGATACATAAACCATGAAAATCCGAGCAAAACTGTGGAAGTTATGGCCATTTGAAGTTAACTTATCTTTAAACTCGATTTACAGCTAAACGGAGCGTTGTAGACCTATCAAACTTTGCATTTTTTAAAATTGAGATATACTAGTGAAACTATACATTTTTGGAAAGGGTATTGTTTCAGCTATCCAACGATACATAAACCATGAAAATCCGAGCAAAATTGTGGAAGTTATGGCCATTTGAAGTTAACTTATCTTTAAACTCGATTTACAGCTAAACAGAGCGTTGTAGACCTATCAAACTTTGCATTTTTTAAAATTGAGATATACTAGTGAAACTATACATTTTTGGAAAGTGTATTGTTTCAGCTATCCAACGATACATAAACCATGAAAATCCGAGCAAAATTGTGGAAGTTATGGCCATTTGAAGTTAACTTATCTTTAAACTCGATTAATCAAACTTTGCATTTTTTAAAATTGAGATATACTAGTGAAACTATAAATTTTTGGAAAGTGTATTGTTTCAGCTATCCAACGATACATAAACCATGAAAATCCGAGCAAAATTGTGGAAGTTATGGCCATTTGAAGTTAACTTATCTTTAAACTCGATTTACAGCTAAACGGAGCGTTCTAGACCTATCAAACTTTGCATTTTTTAAAATTGAGATATACTAGTGAAACTATACATTTTTGGAAAGTGTATTGTTTCAGCTATCCAACGATACATAAACCATGAAAATCCGAGCAAAACTGTGGAAGTTATGGCCATTTGAAGTTAACTTATCTTTAAACTCGATTTACAGCTAAACGGAGCGTTGTAGACCTATCAAACTTTGCATTTTTTAAAATTGAGATATACTAGTGAAACTATACATTTTTGGAAAGGGTATTGTTTCAGCTATCCAACGATACATAAACCATGAAAATCCGAGCAAAATTGTGGAAGTTATGGCCATTTGAAGTTAACTTATCTTTAAACTCGATTTACAGCTAAACGGAGCGTTGTAGACCTATCAAACTTTGCATTTTTTAAAATTGAGATATACTAGTGAAACTATACATTTTTGGAAAGTGTATTGTTTCAGCTATCCAACGATACATAAACCATGAAAATCCGAGCAAAATTGTGGAAGTTATGGCCATTTGAAGTTAACTTATCTTTAAACTCGATTTACAGCTAAACGGAGCGTTGTAGACCTATCAAACTTTGCATTTTTTAAAATTGAGATATACTAGTGAAACTATACATTTTTGGAAAGTGTATTGTTTCAGCTATCCAACGATACATAAACCATGAAAATCCGAGCAAAATTGTGGAAGTTATGGCCATTTGAAGTTAACTTATCTTTAAACTCGATTTACAGCTAAACGGAGCGTTGTAGACCTATCAAACTTTGCATTTTTTAAAATTGAGATATACTAGTGAAACTATACATTTTTGGAAAGTGTATTGTTTCAGCTATCCAACGATACATAAACCATGAAAATCCGAGCAAAATTGTGGAAGTTATGGCCATTTGAAGTTAACTTATCTTTAAACTCGATTTACAGCTAAACGGAGCGTTGTAGACCTATCAAACTTTGCATTTTTTAAAATTGAGATATACTAGTGAAACTATACATTTTTGGAAAGGGTATTGTTTAAGCTATCCAACGATACATAAACCATGAAAATCCGAGCAAAATTGTGGAAGTTATGGCCATTTGAAGTTAACTTATCTTTAAACTCGATTTACAGCTAAACGGAGCGTTGTAGAGCTATCAAACTTTGCATTTTTTAAAATTGAGATATACTAGTGAAACTATACATTTTTGGAAAGTGTATTGTTTCAGCTATCCAACGATACATAAACCATGAAAATCCGAGCAAAACTGTGGAAGTTATGGCCATTTGAAGTTAACTTATCTTTAAACTCGATTTACAGCTAAACGGAGCGTTGTAGACCTATCAAACTTTGCATTTTTTAAAATTGAGATATACTAGTGAAACTATACATTTTTGGAAAGTGTATTGTTTCAGCTATCCAACGATACATAAACCATGAAAATCCGAGCAAAACTGTGGAAGTTATGGCCATTTGAAGTTAAAACTCGATTTACAGCTAAACGGAGCGTTGTAGACCTATCAAACTTTGCATTTTTTAAAATTGAGATATACTAGTGAAACTATACATTTTTGGAAAGTGTATTGTTTCAGCTATCCAACGATACATAAACCATGAAAATCCGAGCAAAACTGTGGAAGTTATGGCCATTTGAAGTTAACTTATCTTTAAACTCGATTTACAGCTAAACGGAGCGTTGTAGACCTATCAAACTTTGCATTTTTTAAAATTGAGATATACTAGTGAAACTATACATTTTTGGAAAGGGTATTGTTTCAGCTATCCAACGATACATAAACCATGAAAATCCGAGCAAAATTGTGGAAGTTATGGCCATTTGAAGTTAACTTATCTTTAAACTCGATTTACAGCTAAACAGAGCGTTGTAGACCTATCAAACTTTGCATTTTTTAAAATTGAGATATACTAGTGAAACTATACATTTTTGGAAAGTGTATTGTTTCAGCTATCCAACGATACATAAACCATGAAAATCCGAGCAAAACTGTGGAAGTTATGGCCATTTGAAGTTAACTTATCTTTAAACTCGATTTACAGCTAAACGGAGCGTTGTAGACCTATCAAACTTTGCATTTTTTAAAATTGAGATATACTAGTGAAACTATACATTTTTGGAAAGTGTATTGTTTCAGCTATCCAACGATACATAAACCATGAAAATCCGAGCAAAACTGTGGAAGTTATGGCCATTTGAAGTTAACTTATCTTTAAACTCGATTTACAGCTAAACGGAGCGTTGTAGACCTATCAAACTTTGCATTTTTTAAAATTGAGATATACTAGTGAAACTATACATTTTTGGAAAGGGTATTGTTTCAGCTATCCAACGATACATAAACCATGAAAATCCGAGCAAAATTGTGGAAGTTATGGCCATTTGAAGTTAACTTATCTTTAAACTCGATTTACAGCTAAACGGAGCGTTGTAGACCTATCAAACTTTGCATTTTTTAAAATTGAGATATACTAGTGAAACTATACATTTTTGGAAAGGGTATTGTTTCAGCTATCCAACGATACATAAACCATGAAAATCCGAGCAAAATTGTGGAAGTTATGGCCATTTGAAGTTAACTTATCTTTAAACTCGATTTACAGCTAAACGGAGCGTTGTAGACCTATCAAACTTTGCATTTTTTAAAATTGAGATATACTAGTGAAACTATACATTTTTGGAAAGTGTATTGTTTCAGCTATCCAACGATACATAAACCATGAAAATCCGAGCAAAACTGTGGAAGTTATGGCCATTTGAAGTTAACTTATATTTAAACTCGATTTACAGCTAAACGGAGCGTTGTAGACCTATCAAACTTTGCATTTTTTAAAATTGAGATATACTAGTGAAACTATACATTTTTGGAAAGTGTATTGTTTCAGCTATCCAACGATACATAAACCATGAAAATCCGAGCAAAATTGTGGAAGTTATGGCCATTTGAAGTTAACTTATCTTTAAACTCGATTTACAGCTAAACGGAGCGTTGTAGACCTATCAAACTTTGCATTTTTTAAAATTGAGATATACTAGTGAAACTATACATTTTTGGAAAGGGTATTGTTTCAGCTATCCAACGATACATAAACCATGAAAATCCGAGCAAAATTGTGGAAGTTATGGCCATTTGAAGTTAACTTATCTTTAAACTCGATTTACAGCTAAACGGAGCGTTGTAGACCTATCAAACTTTGCATTTTTTAAAATTGAGATATACTAGTGAAACTATACATTTTTGGAAAGGGTATTGTTTCAGCTATCCAACGATACATAAACCATGAAAATCCAAACAAAATTGTGGAAGTTATGGCCATTTGAAGTTAACTTATCTTTAAACTCGATTTACAGCTAAACGGAGCGTTGTAGACCTATCAAACTTTGCATTTTTTAAAATTGAGATATACTAGTGAAACTATACATTTTTGGAAAGGGTATTGTTTCAGCTATCCAACGATACATAAACCATGAAAATCCGAGCAAAATTGTGGAAGTTATGGCCATTTGAAGTTAACTTATCTTTAAACTCGATTTACAGCTAAACGGAGCGTTGTAGACCTATCAAACTTTGCATTTTTTAAAATTGAGATATACTAGTGAAACTATACATTTTTGGAAAGGGTATTGTTTCAGCTATCCAACGATACATAAACCATGAAAATCCGAGCAAAATTGTGGAAGTTATGGCCATTTGAAGTTAACTTATCTTTAAACTCGATTTACAGCTAAACGGAGCGTTGTAGACCTATCAAACTTTGCATTTTTTAAAATTGAGATATACTAGTGAAACTATACATTTTTGGAAAGGGTATTGTTTCAGCTATCCAACGATACATAAACCATGAAAATCCGAGCAAAATTGTGGAAGTTATGGCCATTTGAAGTTAACTTATCTTTAAACTCGATTTACAGCTAAACGGAGCGTTGTAGACCTATCAAACTTTGCATTTTTTAAAATTGAGATATACTAGTGAAACTATACATTTTTGGAAAGGGTATTGTTTCAGCTATCCAACGATACATAAACCATGAAAATCCGAGCAAAATTGTGGAAGTTATGGCCATTTGAAGTTAACTTATCTTTAAACTCGATTTACAGCTAAACGGAGCGTTGTAGACCTATCAAACTTTGCATTTTTTAAAATTGAGATATACTAGTGAAACTATACATTTTTGGAAAGGGTATTGTTTCAGCTATCCAACGATACATAAACCATGAAAATCCGAGCAAAATTGTGGAAGTTATGGCCATTTGAAGTTAACTTATCTTTAAACTCGATTTACAGCTAAACGGAGCGTTGTAGACCTATCAAACTTTGCATTTTTTAAAATTGAGATATACTAGTGAAACTATACATTTTTGGAAAGGGTATTGTTTCAGCTATCCAACGATACATAAACCATGAAAATCCGAGCAAAATTGTGGAAGTTATGGCCATTTGAAGTTAACTTATCTTTAAACTCGATTTACAGCTAAACGGAGCGTTGTAGACCTATCAAACTTTGCATTTTTTAAAATTGAGATATACTAGTGAAACTATACATTTTTGGAAAGGGTATTGTTTCAGCTATCCAACGATACATAAACCATGAAAATCCGAGCAAAATTGTGGAAGTTATGGCCATTTGAAGTTAACTTATCTTTAAACTCGATTTACAGCTAAACGGAGCGTTGTAGACCTATCAAACTTTGCATTTTTTAAAATTGAGATATACTAGTGAAACTATACATTTTTGGAAAGGGTATTGTTTCAGCTATCCAACGGTACATAAACCATGAAAATCCGAGCAAAATTGTGGAAGTTATTACCATTTGAAGTTAACTTATCTTTAAACTCGATTTACAGCTAAACGGAGCGTTGTAGACCTATCAAACTTTGCATTTTTTAAAATTGAGATATACTAGTGAAACTATACATTTTTGGAAAGGGTATTGTTTCAGCTATCCAACGATACATAAACCATGAAAATCCGAGCAAAATTGTGGAAGTTATGGCCATTTGAAGTTAACTTATCTTTAAACTCGATTTACAGCTAAACGGAGCGTTGTAGACCTATCAAACTTTGCATTTTTTAAAATTGAGATATACTAGTGAAACTATACATTTTTGGAAAGGGTATTGTTTCAGCTATCCAACGATACATAAACCATGAAAATCCGAGCAAAACTGTGGAAGTTATGGCCATTTGAAGTTAACTTATCTTTAAACTCGATTTACAGCTAAACGGAGCGTTGTAGACCTATCAAACTTTGCATTTTTTAAAATTGAGATATACTAGTGAAACTATACATTTTTGGAAAGTGTATTGTTTCAGCTATCCAACGATACATAAACCATGAAAATCCGAGCAAAACTGTGGAAGTTATGGCCATTTGAAGTTAACTTATCTTTAAACTCGATTTACAGCTAAACGCAGCGTTGTAGACCTATCAAACTTTGCATTTTTTAAAATTGAGATATACTAGTGAAACTATACATTTTTGGAAAGTGTATTGTTTCAGCTATCCAACGATACATAAACCATGAAAATCCGAGGAAAACTGTGGAAGTTATGGCCATTTGAAGTTAACTTATCTTTAAACTCGATTTACAGCTAAACGGAGCGTTGTAGACCTATCAAACTTTGCATTTTTTAAAATTGAGATATACTAGTGAAACTATACATTTTTGGAAAGTGTATTGTTTCAGCTATCCAACGATACATAAACCATGAAAATCCTAGCAAAATTGTGGATTTTATGGCCATTTGAAGTTAACTTATCTTTAAACTCGATTTACAGCTAAACGGAGCGTTGTAGACCTATCAAACTTTGCATTTTTTAAAATTGAGATATACCAGTGAAACTATACATTTTTGGAAAGGGTATTGTTTCAGCTATCCAACGATACATAAACCAGGAAAATCCGAGCA
>OX465288.1:164068119-164264261 GCA_949987695.1 Merzomyia westermanni | reverse complement strand
CTGCAAAACTGGTATATCTCAATTTTGAAAAATGCAAAGTTTGATAGGTCTACAACGCTCCGTTTAGCTGTAAATCGAGTTTAAAGATAAGTTAACTTCAAATGACCATAACTTTTACAGTTTTGCTCGGATTTTCATGGTTTATGTATCGTTGGATAGGTGAAACTATACTCTTTCCAAAAATGTATAGTTTCACTAGTATATCTCAATTTTAAAAAATGCAAAGTTTGATAGGTCTACAACGCTCCGTTTAGCTGTAAATCGAGTTTAAAGATAAGTTAACTTCAAATGGCCATAACTTTTACAGTTTTGCTGGGATTTTCATGGTTTATGTATCGTTGGATAGCTGAAACAATACCCTTTTCAAAAATGTATAGTTTCACTGGTATATCTCAATTTTAAAAAATGCAAAGTTTGATAGGTCTACAACGCTCCGTTTAGCTGTAAATCGAGTTTAAAGATAAGTTAACTTCAAATGGCCATAACTTTTACAGTTTTGGTCGGATTTTCATTTTTTATGTATCGTTGGATAGCTGAGACAATACATTTTCCAAAAATGTATAGTTTCACTAGTATATCTCAATTTTAAAAAATGCAAAGTTTGATAGGTCTACAACGCTCCGTTTAGCTGTAAATCGAGTTTAAAGATAAGTTAACTTCAAATGGCCATAACTTTTACAGTTTTGGTCGGATTTTCATTTTTTATGTATCGTTGGATAGCTGAGACAATACCCTTTCCAAAAATGTATAGTTTCACTAGTATATCTCAATTTTAAAAAATGCAAAGTTTGATAGGTCTACAACGCTCCGTTTAGCTGTAAATCGAGTTTAAAGATAAGTTAACTTCAAATGGCCATAACTTTTACAGTTTTGGTCGGATTTTCATTTTTTATGTATCGTTGGATAGCTGAGACAATACCCTTTCCAAAAATGTATAGTTTCACTAGTATATCTCAATTTTAAAAAATGCAAAGTTTGATAGGTCTACAACGCTCCGTTTAGCTGTAAATCGAGTTTAAAGATAAGTTAACTTCAAATGGCCATAACTTTTACAGTTTTGGTCGGATTTTCATTTTTTATGTATCGTTGGATAGCTGAGACAATACCCTTTCCAAAAATGTATAGTTTCACTAGTATATCTCAATTTTAAAAAATGCAAAGTTTGATAGGTCTACAACGCTCCGTTTAGCTGTAAATCGAGTTTAAAGATAAGTTAACTTCAATTGGCCATAACTTTTACAGTTTTGGTCGGATTTTCATTTTTTATGTATCGTTGGATAGCTGAGACAATACCCTTTCCAAAAATGTATAGTTTCACTAGTATATCTCAATTTTAAAAAATGCAAAGTTTGATAGGTCTACAACGCTCCGTTTAGCTGTAAATCGAGTTTAAAGATAAGTTAACTTCAAATGACCATAACTTTTACAGTTTTGGTCGGATTTTCATGGTTTATGTATCGTTGGATAGCTGAAACAATACCCTTTCCAAAAATGTATAGTTTCACTAGTATATCTCAATTTTAAAAAATGCAAAGTTTGATAGGTCTACAACGCTCCGTTTAGCTGTAAATCGAGTTTAAAGATAAGTTAACTTCAAATGACCATAACTTTTACAGTTTTGCTCGGATTTTCATGGTTTATGTATCGTTGGATAGCTGAAACAATACTCTTTCCAAAAATGTATAGTTTCACTAGTATATCTCAATTTTAAAAAATGCAAAGTTTGATAGGTCTACAACGCTCCGTTTAGCTGTAAATCGAGTTTAAAGATAAGTTAACTTCAAATGGCCATAACTTTTACAGTTTTGGTCGGATTTTCATTTTTTATGTATCGTTGGATAGCTGAGACAATACATTTTCCAAAAATGTATAGTTTCACTAGTATATCTCAATTTTAAAAAATGCAAAGTTTGATAGGTCTACAACGCTCCGTTTAGCTGTAAATCGAGTTTAAAGATAAGTTAACTTCAAATGGCCATAACTTTTACAGTTTTGGTCGGATTTTCATTTTTTATGTATCGTTGGATAGCTGAGACAATACCCTTTCCAAAAATGTATAGTTTCACTAGTATATCTCAATTTTAAAAAATGCAAAGTTTGATAGGTCTACAACGCTCCGTTTAGCTGTAAATCGAGTTTAAAGATAAGTTAACTTCAAATGACCATAACTTTTACAGTTTTGGTCGGATTTTCATGGTTTATGTATCGTTGGATAGCTGAAACAATACCCTTTCCAAAAATGTATAGTTTCACTAGTATATCTCAATTTTAAAAAATGCAAAGTTTGATAGGTCTACAACGCTCCGTTTAGCTGTAAATCGAGTTTAAAGATAAGTTAACTTCAAATGGCCATAACTTTTACAGTTTTGGTCGGATTTTCATTTTTTATGTATCGTTGGATAGCTGAAACAATACCCTTTCCAAAAATGTATAGTTTCACTAGTATATCTCAATTTTAAAAAATGCAAAGTTTATAGGTCTACAACGCTCCGTTTAGCTGTAAATCGAGTTTAAAGATAAGTTAACTTCAAATGGCCATAACTTTTACAGTTTTGGTCGGATTTTCATTTTTTATGTATCGTTGGATAGCTGAAACAATACCCTTTCCAAAAATGTATAGTTTCACTAGTATATCTCAATTTTAAAAAATGCAAAGTTTGATAGGTCTACAACGCTCCGTTTAGCTGTAAATCGAGTTTAAAGATAAGTTAACTTCAAATGGCCATAACTTTTACAGTTTTGGTCGGATTTTCATTTTTTATGTATCGTTGGATAGCTGAAACAATACCCTTTCCAAAAATGTATAGTTTCACTAGTATATCTCAATTTTAAAAAATGCAAAGTTTATAGGTCTACAACGCTCCGTTTAGCTGTAAATCGAGTTTAAAGATAAGTTAACTTCAAATGGCCATAACTTTTACAGTTTTGGTCGGATTTTCATTTTTTATGTATCGTTGGATAGCTGAGACAATACCCTTTCCAAAAATGTATAGTTTCACTAGTATATCTCAATTTTAAAAAATGCAAAGTTTGATAGGTCTACAACGCTCCGTTTAGCTGTAAATCGAGTTTAAAGATAAGTTAACTTCAAATGACCATAACTTTTACAGTTTTGGTCGGATTTTCATGGTTTATGTATCGTTGGATAGCTGAAACAATACCCTTTCCAAAAATGTATAGTTTCACTAGTATATCTCAATTTTAAAAAATGCAAAGTTTGATAGGTCTACAACGCTCCGTTTAGCTGTAAATCGAGTTTAAAGATAAGTTAACTTCAAATGGCCATAACTTTTACAGTTTTGGTCGGATTTTCATTTTTTATGTATCGTTGGATAGCTGAAACAATACCCTTTCCAAAAATGTATAGTTTCACTAGTATATCTCAATTTTAAAAAATGCAAAGTTTATAGGTCTACAACGCTCCGTTTAGCTGTAAATCGAGTTTAAAGATAAGTTAACTTCAAATGGCCATAACTTTTACAGTTTTGGTCGGATTTTCATGGTTTATGTATCGTTGGATAGCTGAAACAATACCCTTTCCAAAAATGTATAGTTTCACTAGTATATCTCAATTTTAAAAAATGCAAAGTTTGATAGGTCTACAACGCTCCGTTTAGCTGTAAATCGAGTTTAAAGATAAGTTAACTTCAAATGGCCATAACTTTTACAGTTTTGGTCGGATTTTCATTTTTTATGTATCGTTGGATAGCTGAAACAATACCCTTTCCAAAAATGTATAGTTTCACTAGTATATCTCAATTTTAAAAAATGCAAAGTTTGATAGGTCTACAACGCTCCGTTTAGCTGTAAATCGAGTTTAAAGATAAGTTAACTTCAAATGGCCATAACTTTTACAGTTTTGGTCGGATTTTCATTTTTTATGTATCGTTGGATAGCTGAAACAATACCCTTTCCAAAAATGTATAGTTTCATTGGTATATCTCAATTTTAAAAAATGCAAAGTTTGATAGGTCTACAACGCTCCGTTTAGCTGTAAATCGAGTTTAAAGATAAGTTAACTTCAAATGGCCATAACTTTTACAGTTTTGGTCGGATTTTCATTTTTTATGTATCGTTGGATAGCTGAAACAATACCCTTTCCAAAAATGTATAGTTTCACTAGTATATCTCAATTTTAAAAAATGCAAAGTTTGATAGGTCTACAACGCTCCGTTTAGCTGTAAATCGAGTTTAAAGATAAGTTAACTTCAAATGGCCATAACTTTTACAGTTTTGGTCGGATTTTCATTTTTTATGTATCGTTGGATAGCTGAAACAATACCCTTTCCAAAAATGTATAGTTTCACTAGTATATCTCAATTTTAAAAAATGCAAAGTTTGATAGGTCTACAACGCTCCGTTTAGCTGTAAATCGAGTTTAAAGATAAGTTAACTTCAAATGGCCATAACTTTTACAGTTTTGGTCGGATTTTCATTTTTTATGTATCGTTGGATAGCTGAAACAATACCCTTTCCAAAAATGTATAGTTTCACTAGTATATCTCAATTTTAAAAAATGCAAAGTTTGATAGGTCTACAACGCTCCGTTTAGCTGTAAATCGAGTTTAAAGATAAGTTAACTTCAAATGGCCATAACTTTTACAGTTTTGGTCGGATTTTCATTTTTTATGTATCGTTGGATAGCTGAAACAATACCCTTTCCAAAAATGTATAGTTTCACTAGTATATCTCAATTTTAAAAAATGCAAAGTTTGATAGGTCTACAACGCTCCGTTTAGCTGTAAATCGAGTTTAAAGATAAGTTAACTTCAAATGGCCATAACTTTTACAGTTTTGGTCGGATTTTCATTTTTTATGTATCGTTGGATAGCTGAAACAATACCCTTTCCAAAAATGTATAGTTTCACTAGTATATCTCAATTTTAAAAAATGCAAAGTTTGATAGGTCTACAACGCTCCGTTTAGCTGTAAATCGAGTTTAAAGATAAGTTAACTTCAAATGGCCATAACTTTTACAGTTTTGGTCGGATTTTCATTTTTTATGTATCGTTGGATAGCTGAAACAATACCCTTTCCAAAAATGTATAGTTTCACTAGTATATCTCAATTTTAAAAAATGCAAAGTTTGATAGGTCTACAACGCTCCGTTTAGCTGTAAATCGAGTTTAAAGATAAGTTAACTTCAAATGGCCATAACTTTTACAGTTTTGGTCGGATTTTCATTTTTTATGTATCGTTGGATAGCTGAAACAATACCCTTTCCAAAAATGTATAGTTTCACTAGTATATCTCAATTTTAAAAAATGCAAAGTTTGATAGGTCTACAACGCTCCGTTTAGCTGTAAATCGAGTTTAAAGATAAGTTAACTTCAAATGGCCATAACTTTTACAGTTTTGGTCGGATTTTCATTTTTTATGTATCGTTGGATAGCTGAAACAATACCCTTTCCAAAAATGTATAGTTTCACTAGTATATCTCAATTTTAAAAAATGCAAAGTTTGATAGGTCTACAACGCTCCGTTTAGCTGTAAATCGAGTTTAAAGATAAGTTAACTTCAAATGGCCATAACTTTTACAGTTTTGGTCGGATTTTCATTTTTTATGTATTGTTGGATAGCTGAAACAATACCCTTTCCAAAAATGTATAGTTTCACTAGTATATCTCAATTTTAAAAAATGCAAAGTTTGATAGGTCTACAACGCTCCGTTTAGCTGTAAATCGAGTTTAAAGATAAGTTAACTTCAAATGGCCATAACTTTTACAGTTTTGGTCGGATTTTCATGGTTTATGTATCGTTGGATAGCTGAAACAATACCCTTTCCAAAAATGTATAGTTTCACTAGTATATCTCAATTTTAAAAAATGCAAAGTTTGATAGGTCTACAACGCTCCGTTTAGCTGTAAATCGAGTTTAAAGATAAGTTAACTTCAAATGGCCATAACTTTTACAGTTTTGGTCGGATTTTCATTTTTTATGTATCGTTGGATAGCTGAAACAATACCCTTTCCAAAAATGTATAGTTTCACTAGTATATCTCAATTTTAAAAAATGCAAAGTTTATAGGTCTACAACGCTCCGTTTAGCTGTAAATCGAGTTTAAAGATAAGTTAACTTCAAATGGCCATAACTTTTACAGTTTTGGTCGGATTTTCATTTTTTATGTATCGATGGATAGCTGAAACAATACCCTTTCCAAAAATGTATAGTTTCACTAGTATATCTCAATTTTAAAAAATGCAAAGTTTATAGGTCTACAACGCTCCGTTTAGCTGTAAATCGAGTTTAAAGATAAGTTAACTTCAAATGGCCATAACTTTTACAGTTTTGGTCGGATTTTCATTTTTTATGTATCGTTGGATAGCTGAAACAATACCCTTTCCAAAAATGTATAGTTTCATTGGTATATCTCAATTTTAAAAAATGCAAAGTTTATAGGTCTACAACGCTCCGTTTAGCTGTAAATCGAGTTTAAAGATAAGTTAACTTCAAATGGCCATAACTTCCACAGTTTTGCTTGGATTTTCATGGTTTATGTATCGTTGGATAGCTGAGACCATACTCTTTCGAAAAATGTATAGTTTCATTGGTATATCTCAATTTTAAAAAATGCAAAGTTTGATAGGTCTACAACGCTCCGTTTAGCTGTAAATCGAGTTTAAAGATAAGTTAACTTCAAATGACCATAACTTTTACAGTTTTGCTCGGATTTTCATGGTTTATGTATCGTTGGATAGCTGAAACAATACTCTTTCCAAAAATGTATAGTTTCACTAGTATATCTCAATTTTAAAAAATGCAAAGTTTGATAGGTCTACAACGCTCCGTTTAGCTGTAAATCGAGTTTAAAGATAAGTTAACTTCAAATGACCATAACTTTTACAGTTTTGCTCGGATTTTCATGGTTTATGTATCGTTGGATAGCTGAAACAATACACTTTCCAAAAATGTATAGTTTCACTAGTATATCTCAATTTTAAAAAATGCAAAGTTTGATAGGTCTACAACGCTCCGTTTAGCTGTAAATCGAGTTTAAAGATAAGTTAACTTCAAATGACCATAACTTTTACAGTTTTGCTCGGATTTTCATGGTTTATGTATCGTTGGATAGCTGAAACAATACACTTTCCAAAAATGTATAGTTTCACTAGTATATCTCAATTTTAAAAAATGCAAAGTTTGATAGGTCTACAACGCTCCGTTTAGCTGTAAATCGAGTTTAAAGATAAGTTAACTTCAAATGACCATAACTTTTACAGTTTTGCTCGGATTTTCATGGTTTATGTATCGTTGGATAGCTGAAACAATACACTTTCCAAAAATGTATAGTTTCACTAGTATATCTCAATTTTAAAAAATGCAAAGTTTGATAGGTCTACAACGCTCCGTTTAGCTGTAAATCGAGTTTAAAGATAAGTTAACTTCAAATGACCATAACTTTTACAGTTTTGCTCGGATTTTCATGGTTTATGTATCGTTGGATAGCTGAAACAATACGCTTTCCAAAAATGTATAGTTTCACTAGTATATCTCAATTTTAAAAAATGCAAAGTTTGATAGGTCTACAACGCTCCGTTTAGCTGTAAATCGAGTTTAAAGATAAGTTAACTTCAAATGACCATAACTTTTACAGTTTTGCTCGGATTTTCATGGTTTATGTATCGTTGGATAGCTGAAACAATACACTTTCCAAAAATGTATAGTTTCACTAGTATATCTCAATTTTAAAAAATGCAAAGTTTGATAGGTCTACAACGCTCCGTTTAGCTGTAAATCGAGTTTAAAGATAAGTTAACTTCAAATGACCATAACTTTTACAGTTTTGCTCGGATTTTCATGGTTTATGTATCGTTGGATAGCTGAAACAATACGCTTTCCAAAAATGTATAGTTTCACTAGTATATCTCAATTTTAAAAAATGCAAAGTTTGATAGGTCTACAACGCTCCGTTTAGCTGTAAATCGAGTTTAAAGATAAGTTAACTTCAAATGACCATAACTTTTACAGTTTTGCTCGGATTTTCATGGTTTATGTATCGTTGGATAGCTGAAACAATACTCTTTCCAAAAATGTATAGTTTCACTAGTATATCTCAATTTTAAAAAATGCAAAGTTTGATAGGTCTACAACGCTCCGTTTAGCTGTAAATCGAGTTTAAAGATAAGTTAACTTCAAATGACCATAACTTTTACAGTTTTGCTCGGATTTTCATGGTTTATGTATCGTTGGATAGCTGAAACAATACACTTTCCAAAAATGTATAGTTTCACTAGTATATCTCAATTTTAAAAAATGCAAAGTTTGATAGGTCTACAACGCTCCGTTTAGCTGTAAATCGAGTTTAAAGATAAGTTAACTTCAAATGACCATAACTTTTACAGTTTTGCTCGGATTTTCATGGTTTATGTATCGTTGGATAGCTGAAACAATACACTTTCCAAAAATGTATAGTTTCACTAGTATATCTCAATTTTAAAAAATGCAAAGTTTGATAGGTCTACAACGCTCCGTTTAGCTGTAAATCGAGTTTAAAGATAAGTTAACTTCAAATGACCATAACTTTTACAGTTTTGCTCGGATTTTCATGGTTTATGTATCGTTGGATAGCTGAAACAATACACTTTCCAAAAATGTATAGTTTCACTAGTATATCTCAATTTTAAAAAATGCAAAGTTTGATAGGTCTACAACGCTCCGTTTAGCTGTAAATCGAGTTTAAAGATAAGTTAACTTCAAATGACCATAACTTTTACAGTTTTGCTCGGATTTTCATGGTTTATGTATCGTTGGATAGCTGAAACAATACACTTTCCAAAAATGTATAGTTTCACTAGTATATCTCAATTTTAAAAAATGCAAAGTTTGATAGGTCTACAACGCTCCGTTTAGCTGTAAATCGAGTTTAAAGATAAGTTAACTTCAAATGACCATAACTTTTACAGTTTTGCTCGGATTTTCATGGTTTATGTATCGTTGGATAGCTGAAACAATACACTTTCCAAAAATGTATAGTTTCACTAGTATATCTCAATTTTAAAAAATGCAAAGTTTGATAGGTCTACAACGCTCCGTTTAGCTGTAAATCGAGTTTAAAGATAAGTTAACTTCAAATGACCATAACTTTTACAGTTTTGCTCGGATTTTCATGGTTTATGTATCGTTGGATAGCTGAAACAATACACTTTCCAAAAATGTATAGTTTCACTAGTATATCTCAATTTTAAAAAATGCAAAGTTTGATAGGTCTACAACGCTCCGTTTAGCTGTAAATCGAGTTTAAAGATAAGTTAACTTCAAATGACCATAACTTTTACAGTTTTGCTCGGATTTTCATGGTTTATGTATCGTTGGATAGCTGAAACAATACACTTTCCAAAAATGTATAGTTTCACTAGTATATCTCAATTTTAAAAAATGCAAAGTTTGATAGGTCTACAACGCTCCGTTTAGCTGTAAATCGAGTTTAAAGATAAGTTAACTTCAAATGACCATAACTTTTACAGTTTTGCTCGGATTTTCATGGTTTATGTATCGTTGGATAGCTGAAACAATACACTTTCCAAAAATGTATAGTTTCACTAGTATATCTCAATTTTAAAAAATGCAAAGTTTGATAGGTCTACAACGCTCCGTTTAGCTGTAAATCGAGTTTAAAGATAAGTTAACTTCAAATGACCATAACTTTTACAGTTTTGCTCGGATTTTCATGGTTTATGTATCGTTGGATAGCTGAAACAATACTCTTTCCAAAAATGTATAGTTTCACTAGTATATCTCAATTTTAAAAAATGCAAAGTTTGATAGGTCTACAACGCTCCGTTTAGCTGTAAATCGAGTTTAAAGATAAGTTAACTTCAAATGACCATAACTTTTACAGTTTTGCTCGGATTTTCATGGTTTATGTATCGTTGGATAGCTGAAACAATACGCTTTCCAAAAATGTATAGTTTCACTAGTATATCTCAATTTTAAAAAATGCAAAGTTTGATAGGTCTACAACGCTCCGTTTAGCTGTAAATCGAGTTTAAAGATAAGTTAACTTCAAATGACCATAACTTTTACAGTTTTGCTCGGATTTTCATGGTTTATGTATCGTTGGATAGCTGAAACAATACTCTTTCCAAAAATGTATAGTTTCACTAGTATATCTCAATTTTAAAAAATGCAAAGTTTGATAGGTCTACAACGCTCCGTTTAGCTGTAAATCGAGTTTAAAGATAAGTTAACTTCAAATGACCATAACTTTTACAGTTTTGCTCGGATTTTCATGGTTTATGTATCGTTGGATAGCTGAAACAATACGCTTTCCAAAAATGTATAGTTTCACTAGTATATCTCAATTTTAAAAAATGCAAAGTTTGATAGGTCTACAACGCTCCGTTTAGCTGTAAATCGAGTTTAAAGATAAGTTAACTTCAAATGACCATAACTTTTACAGTTTTGCTCGGATTTTCATGGTTTATGTATCGTTGGATAGCTGAAACAATACTCTTTCCAAAAATGTATAGTTTCACTAGTATATCTCAATTTTAAAAAATGCAAAGTTTGATAGGTCTACAACGCTCCGTTTAGCTGTAAATCGAGTTTAAAGATAAGTTAACTTCAAATGACCATAACTTTTACAGTTTTGCTCGGATTTTCATGGTTTATGTATCGTTGGATAGCTGAAACAATACGCTTTCCAAAAATGTATAGTTTCACTAGTATATCTCAATTTTAAAAAATGCAAAGTTTGATAGGTCTACAACGCTCCGTTTAGCTGTAAATCGAGTTTAAAGATAAGTTAACTTCAAATGACCATAACTTTTACAGTTTTGCTCGGATTTTCATGGTTTATGTATCGTTGGATAGCTGAAACAATACGCTTTCCAAAAATGTATAGTTTCACTAGTATATCTCAATTTTAAAAAATGCAAAGTTTGATAGGTCTACAACGCTCCGTTTAGCTGTAAATCGAGTTTAAAGATAAGTTAACTTCAAATGACCATAACTTTTACAGTTTTGCTCGGATTTTCATGGTTTATGTATCGTTGGATAGCTGAAACAATACGCTTTCCAAAAATGTATAGTTTCACTAGTATATCTCAATTTTAAAAAATGCAAAGTTTGATAGGTCTACAACGCTCCGTTTAGCTGTAAATCGAGTTTAAAGATAAGTTAACTTCAAATGACCATAACTTTTACAGTTTTGCTCGGATTTTCATGGTTTATGTATCGTTGGATAGCTGAAACAATACGCTTTCCAAAAATGTATAGTTTCACTAGTATATCTCAATTTTAAAAAATGCAAAGTTTGATAGGTCTACAACGCTCCGTTTAGCTGTAAATCGAGTTTAAAGATAAGTTAACTTCAAATGACCATAACTTTTACAGTTTTGCTCGGATTTTCATGGTTTATGTATCGTTGGATAGCTGAAACAATACGCTTTCCAAAAATGTATAGTTTCACTAGTATATCTCAATTTTAAAAAATGCAAAGTTTGATAGGTCTACAACGCTCCGTTTAGCTGTAAATCGAGTTTAAAGATAAGTTAACTTCAAATGACCATAACTTTTACAGTTTTGCTCGGATTTTCATGGTTTATGTATCGTTGGATAGCTGAAACAATACGCTTTCCAAAAATGTATAGTTTCACTAGTATATCTCAATTTTAAAAAATGCAAAGTTTGATAGGTCTACAACGCTCCGTTTAGCTGTAAATCGAGTTTAAAGATAAGTTAACTTCAAATGACCATAACTTTTACAGTTTTGCTCGGATTTTCATGGTTTATGTATCGTTGGATAGCTGAAACAATACGCTTTCCAAAAATGTATAGTTTCACTAGTATATCTCAATTTTAAAAAATGCAAAGTTTGATAGGTCTACAACGCTCCGTTTAGCTGTAAATCGAGTTTAAAGATAAGTTAACTTCAAATGACCATAACTTTTACAGTTTTGCTCGGATTTTCATGGTTTATGTATCGTTGGATAGCTGAAACAATACGCTTTCCAAAAATGTATAGTTTCACTAGTATATCTCAATTTTAAAAAATGCAAAGTTTGATAGGTCTACAACGCTCCGTTTAGCTGTAAATCGAGTTTAAAGATAAGTTAACTTCAAATGACCATAACTTTTACAGTTTTGCTCGGATTTTCATGGTTTATGTATCGTTGGATAGCTGAAACAATACGCTTTCCAAAAATGTATAGTTTCACTAGTATATCTCAATTTTAAAAAATGCAAAGTTTGATAGGTCTACAACGCTCCGTTTAGCTGTAAATCGAGTTTAAAGATAAGTTAACTTCAAATGACCATAACTTTTACAGTTTTGCTCGGATTTTCATGGTTTATGTATCGTTGGATAGCTGAAACAATACTCTTTCCAAAAATGTATAGTTTCACTAGTATATCTCAATTTTAAAAAATGCAAAGTTTGATAGGTCTACAACGCTCCGTTTAGCTGTAAATCGAGTTTAAAGATAAGTTAACTTCAAATGACCATAACTTTTACAGTTTTGCTCGGATTTTCATGGTTTATGTATCGTTGGATAGCTGAAACAATACGCTTTCCAAAAATGTATAGTTTCACTAGTATATCTCAATTTTAAAAAATGCAAAGTTTGATAGGTCTACAACGCTCCGTTTAGCTGTAAATCGAGTTTAAAGATAAGTTAACTTCAAATGACCATAACTTTTACAGTTTTGCTCGGATTTTCATGGTTTATGTATCGTTGGATAGCTGAAACAATACTCTTTCCAAAAATGTATAGTTTCACTAGTATATCTCAATTTTAAAAAATGCAAAGTTTGATAGGTCTACAACGCTCCGTTTAGCTGTAAATCGAGTTTAAAGATAAGTTAACTTCAAATGACCATAACTTTTACAGTTTTGCTCGGATTTTCATGGTTTATGTATCGTTGGATAGCTGAAACAATACTCTTTCCAAAAATGTATAGTTTCACTAGTATATCTCAATTTTAAAAAATGCAAAGTTTGATAGGTCTACAACGCTCCGTTTAGCTGTAAATCGAGTTTAAAGATAAGTTAACTTCAAATGACCATAACTTTTACAGTTTTGCTCGGATTTTCATGGTTTATGTATCGTTGGATAGCTGAAACAATACACTTTCCAAAAATGTATAGTTTCACTAGTATATCTCAATTTTAAAAAATGCAAAGTTTGATAGGTCTACAACGCTCCGTTTAGCTGTAAATCGAGTTTAAAGATAAGTTAACTTCAAATGACCATAACTTTTACAGTTTTGCTCGGATTTTCATGGTTTATGTATCGTTGGATAGCTGAAACAATACACTTTCCAAAAATGTATAGTTTCACTAGTATATCTCAATTTTAAAAAATGCAAAGTTTGATAGGTCTACAACGCTCCGTTTAGCTGTAAATCGAGTTTAAAGATAAGTTAACTTCAAATGACCATAACTTTTACAGTTTTGCTCGGATTTTCATGGTTTATGTATCGTTGGATAGCTGAAACAATACACTTTCCAAAAATGTATAGTTTCACTAGTATATCTCAATTTTAAAAAATGCAAAGTTTGATAGGTCTACAACGCTCCGTTTAGCTGTAAATCGAGTTTAAAGATAAGTTAACTTCAAATGACCATAACTTTTACAGTTTTGCTCGGATTTTCATGGTTTATGTATCGTTGGATAGCTGAAACAATACACTTTCCAAAAATGTATAGTTTCACTAGTATATCTCAATTTTAAAAAATGCAAAGTTTGATAGGTCTACAACGCTCCGTTTAGCTGTAAATCGAGTTTAAAGATAAGTTAACTTCAAATGACCATAACTTTTACAGTTTTGCTCGGATTTTCATGGTTTATGTATCGTTGGATAGCTGAAACAATACGCTTTCCAAAAATGTATAGTTTCACTAGTATATCTCAATTTTAAAAAATGCAAAGTTTGATAGGTCTACAACGCTCCGTTTAGCTGTAAATCGAGTTTAAAGATAAGTTAACTTCAAATGACCATAACTTTTACAGTTTTGCTCGGATTTTCATGGTTTATGTATCGTTGGATAGCTGAAACAATACTCTTTCCAAAAATGTATAGTTTCACTAGTATATCTCAATTTTAAAAAATGCAAAGTTTGATAGGTCTACAACGCTCCGTTTAGCTGTAAATCGAGTTTAAAGATAAGTTAACTTCAAATGACCATAACTTTTACAGTTTTGCTCGGATTTTCATGGTTTATGTATCGTTGGATAGCTGAAACAATACGCTTTCCAAAAATGTATAGTTTCACTAGTATATCTCAATTTTAAAAAATGCAAAGTTTGATAGGTCTACAACGCTCCGTTTAGCTGTAAATCGAGTTTAAAGATAAGTTAACTTCAAATGACCATAACTTTTACAGTTTTGCTCGGATTTTCATGGTTTATGTATCGTTGGATAGCTGAAACAATACTCTTTCCAAAAATGTATAGTTTCACTAGTATATCTCAATTTTAAAAAATGCAAAGTTTGATAGGTCTACAACGCTCCGTTTAGCTGTAAATCGAGTTTAAAGATAAGTTAACTTCAAATGACCATAACTTTTACAGTTTTGCTCGGATTTTCATGGTTTATGTATCGTTGGATAGCTGAAACAATACGCTTTCCAAAAATGTATAGTTTCACTAGTATATCTCAATTTTAAAAAATGCAAAGTTTGATAGGTCTACAACGCTCCGTTTAGCTGTAAATCGAGTTTAAAGATAAGTTAACTTCAAATGACCATAACTTTTACAGTTTTGCTCGGATTTTCATGGTTTATGTATCGTTGGATAGCTGAAACAATACTCTTTCCAAAAATGTATAGTTTCACTAGTATATCTCAATTTTAAAAAATGCAAAGTTTGATAGGTCTACAACGCTCCGTTTAGCTGTAAATCGAGTTTAAAGATAAGTTAACTTCAAATGACCATAACTTTTACAGTTTTGCTCGGATTTTCATGGTTTATGTATCGTTGGATAGCTGAAACAATACTCTTTCCAAAAATGTATAGTTTCACTAGTATATCTCAATTTTAAAAAATGCAAAGTTTGATAGGTCTACAACGCTCCGTTTAGCTGTAAATCGAGTTTAAAGATAAGTTAACTTCAAATGACCATAACTTTTACAGTTTTGCTCGGATTTTCATGGTTTATGTATCGTTGGATAGCTGAAACAATACACTTTCCAAAAATGTATAGTTTCACTAGTATATCTCAATTTTAAAAAATGCAAAGTTTGATAGGTCTACAACGCTCCGTTTAGCTGTAAATCGAGTTTAAAGATAAGTTAACTTCAAATGACCATAACTTTTACAGTTTTGCTCGGATTTTCATGGTTTATGTATCGTTGGATAGCTGAAACAATACACTTTCCAAAAATGTATAGTTTCACTAGTATATCTCAATTTTAAAAAATGCAAAGTTTGATAGGTCTACAACGCTCCGTTTAGCTGTAAATCGAGTTTAAAGATAAGTTAACTTCAAATGACCATAACTTTTACAGTTTTGCTCGGATTTTCATGGTTTATGTATCGTTGGATAGCTGAAACAATACACTTTCCAAAAATGTATAGTTTCACTAGTATATCTCAATTTTAAAAAATGCAAAGTTTGATAGGTCTACAACGCTCCGTTTAGCTGTAAATCGAGTTTAAAGATAAGTTAACTTCAAATGACCATAACTTTTACAGTTTTGCTCGGATTTTCATGGTTTATGTATCGTTGGATAGCTGAAACAATACACTTTCCAAAAATGTATAGTTTCACTAGTATATCTCAATTTTAAAAAATGCAAAGTTTGATAGGTCTACAACGCTCCGTTTAGCTGTAAATCGAGTTTAAAGATAAGTTAACTTCAAATGACCATAACTTTTACAGTTTTGCTCGGATTTTCATGGTTTATGTATCGTTGGATAGCTGAAACAATACACTTTCCAAAAATGTATAGTTTCACTAGTATATCTCAATTTTAAAAAATGCAAAGTTTGATAGGTCTACAACGCTCCGTTTAGCTGTAAATCGAGTTTAAAGATAAGTTAACTTCAAATGACCATAACTTTTACAGTTTTGCTCGGATTTTATGTATCGTTGGATAGCTGAAACAATACACTTTCCAAAAATGTATAGTTTCACTAGTATATCTCAATTTTAAAAAATGCAAAGTTTGATAGGTCTACAACGCTCCGTTTAGCTGTAAATCGAGTTTAAAGATAAGTTAACTTCAAATGACCATAACTTTTACAGTTTTGCTCGGATTTTCATGGTTTATGTATCGTTGGATAGCTGAAACAATACACTTTCCAAAAATGTATAGTTTCACTAGTATATCTCAATTTTAAAAAATGCAAAGTTTGATAGGTCTACAACGCTCCGTTTAGCTGTAAATCGAGTTTAAAGATAAGTTAACTTCAAATGACCATAACTTTTACAGTTTTGCTCGGATTTTCATGGTTTATGTATCGTTGGATAGCTGAAACAATACACTTTCCAAAAATGTATAGTTTCACTAGTATATCTCAATTTTAAAAAATGCAAAGTTTGATAGGTCTACAACGCTCCGTTTAGCTGTAAATCGAGTTTAAAGATAAGTTAACTTCAAATGACCATAACTTTTACAGTTTTGCTCGGATTTTCATGGTTTATGTATCGTTGGATAGCTGAAACAATACACTTTCCAAAAATGTATAGTTTCACTAGTATATCTCAATTTTAAAAAATGCAAAGTTTGATAGGTCTACAACGCTCCGTTTAGCTGTAAATCGAGTTTAAAGATAAGTTAACTTCAAATGACCATAACTTTTACAGTTTTGCTCGGATTTTCATGGTTTATGTATCGTTGGATAGCTGAAACAATACACTTTCCAAAAATGTATAGTTTCACTAGTATATCTCAATTTTAAAAAATGCAAAGTTTGATAGGTCTACAACGCTCCGTTTAGCTGTAAATCGAGTTTAAAGATAAGTTAACTTCAAATGACCATAACTTTTACAGTTTTGCTCGGATTTTCATGGTTTATGTATCGTTGGATAGCTGAAACAATACACTTTCCAAAAATGTATAGTTTCACTAGTATATCTCAATTTTAAAAAATGCAAAGTTTGATAGGTCTACAACGCTCCGTTTAGCTGTAAATCGAGTTTAAAGATAAGTTAACTTCAAATGACCATAACTTTTACAGTTTTGCTCGGATTTTCATGGTTTATGTATCGTTGGATAGCTGAAACAATACACTTTCCAAAAATGTATAGTTTCACTAGTATATCTCAATTTTAAAAAATGCAAAGTTTGATAGGTCTACAACGCTCCGTTTAGCTGTAAATCGAGTTTAAAGATAAGTTAACTTCAAATGACCATAACTTTTACAGTTTTGCTCGGATTTTCATGGTTTATGTATCGTTGGATAGCTGAAACAATACACTTTCCAAAAATGTATAGTTTCACTAGTATATCTCAATTTTAAAAAATGCAAAGTTTGATAGGTCTACAACGCTCCGTTTAGCTGTAAATCGAGTTTAAAGATAAGTTAACTTCAAATGACCATAACTTTTACAGTTTTGCTCGGATTTTCATGGTTTATGTATCGTTGGATAGCTGAAACAATACACTTTCCAAAAATGTATAGTTTCACTAGTATATCTCAATTTTAAAAAATGCAAAGTTTGATAGGTCTACAACGCTCCGTTTAGCTGTAAATCGAGTTTAAAGATAAGTTAACTTCAAATGACCATAACTTTTACAGTTTTGCTCGGATTTTCATGGTTTATGTATCGTTGGATAGCTGAAACAATACACTTTCCAAAAATGTATAGTTTCACTAGTATATCTCAATTTTAAAAAATGCAAAGTTTGATAGGTCTACAACGCTCCGTTTAGCTGTAAATCGAGTTTAAAGATAAGTTAACTTCAAATGACCATAACTTTTACAGTTTTGCTCGGATTTTCATGGTTTATGTATCGTTGGATAGCTGAAACAATACACTTTCCAAAAATGTATAGTTTCACTAGTATATCTCAATTTTAAAAAATGCAAAGTTTGATAGGTCTACAACGCTCCGTTTAGCTGTAAATCGAGTTTAAAGATAAGTTAACTTCAAATGACCATAACTTTTACAGTTTTGCTCGGATTTTCATGGTTTATGTATCGTTGGATAGCTGAAACAATACACTTTCCAAAAATGTATAGTTTCACTAGTATATCTCAATTTTAAAAAATGCAAAGTTTGATAGGTCTACAACGCTCCGTTTAGCTGTAAATCGAGTTTAAAGATAAGTTAACTTCAAATGACCATAACTTTTACAGTTTTGCTCGGATTTTCATGGTTTATGTATCGTTGGATAGCTGAAACAATACTCTTTCCAAAAATGTATAGTTTCACTAGTATATCTCAATTTTAAAAAATGCAAAGTTTGATAGGTCTACAACGCTCCGTTTAGCTGTAAATCGAGTTTAAAGATAAGTTAACTTCAAATGACCATAACTTTTACAGTTTTGCTCGGATTTTCATGGTTTATGTATCGTTGGATAGCTGAAACAATACACTTTCCAAAAATGTATAGTTTCACTAGTATATCTCAATTTTAAAAAATGCAAAGTTTGATAGGTCTACAACGCTCCGTTTAGCTGTAAATCGAGTTTAAAGATAAGTTAACTTCAAATGACCATAACTTTTACAGTTTTGCTCGGATTTTCATGGTTTATGTATCGTTGGATAGCTGAAACAATACACTTTCCAAAAATGTATAGTTTCACTAGTATATCTCAATTTTAAAAAATGCAAAGTTTGATAGGTCTACAACGCTCCGTTTAGCTGTAAATCGAGTTTAAAGATAAGTTAACTTCAAATGACCATAACTTTTACAGTTTTGCTCGGATTTTCATGGTTTATGTATCGTTGGATAGCTGAAACAATACACTTTCCAAAAATGTATAGTTTCACTAGTATATCTCAATTTTAAAAAATGCAAAGTTTGATAGGTCTACAACGCTCCGTTTAGCTGTAAATCGAGTTTAAAGATAAGTTAACTTCAAATGACCATAACTTTTACAGTTTTGCTCGGATTTTCATGGTTTATGTATCGTTGGATAGCTGAAACAATACACTTTCCAAAAATGTATAGTTTCACTAGTATATCTCAATTTTAAAAAATGCAAAGTTTGATAGGTCTACAACGCTCCGTTTAGCTGTAAATCGAGTTTAAAGATAAGTTAACTTCAAATGACCATAACTTTTACAGTTTTGCTCGGATTTTCATGGTTTATGTATCGTTGGATAGCTGAAACAATACACTTTCCAAAAATGTATAGTTTCACTAGTATATCTCAATTTTAAAAAATGCAAAGTTTGATAGGTCTACAACGCTCCGTTTAGCTGTAAATCGAGTTTAAAGATAAGTTAACTTCAAATGACCATAACTTTTACAGTTTTGCTCGGATTTTCATGGTTTATGTATCGTTGGATAGCTGAAACAATACACTTTCCAAAAATGTATAGTTTCACTAGTATATCTCAATTTTAAAAAATGCAAAGTTTGATAGGTCTACAACGCTCCGTTTAGCTGTAAATCGAGTTTAAAGATAAGTTAACTTCAAATGACCATAACTTTTACAGTTTTGCTCGGATTTTCATGGTTTATGTATCGTTGGATAGCTGAAACAATACACTTTCCAAAAATGTATAGTTTCACTAGTATATCTCAATTTTAAAAAATGCAAAGTTTGATAGGTCTACAACGCTCCGTTTAGCTGTAAATCGAGTTTAAAGATAAGTTAACTTCAAATGACCATAACTTTTACAGTTTTGCTCGGATTTTCATGGTTTATGTATCGTTGGATAGCTGAAACAATACACTTTCCAAAAATGTATAGTTTCACTAGTATATCTCAATTTTAAAAAATGCAAAGTTTGATAGGTCTACAACGCTCCGTTTAGCTGTAAATCGAGTTTAAAGATAAGTTAACTTCAAATGACCATAACTTTTACAGTTTTGCTCGGATTTTCATGGTTTATGTATCGTTGGATAGCTGAAACAATACACTTTCCAAAAATGTATAGTTTCACTAGTATATCTCAATTTTAAAAAATGCAAAGTTTGATAGGTCTACAACGCTCCGTTTAGCTGTAAATCGAGTTTAAAGATAAGTTAACTTCAAATGACCATAACTTTTACAGTTTTGCTCGGATTTTCATGGTTTATGTATCGTTGGATAGCTGAAACAATACACTTTCCAAAAATGTATAGTTTCACTAGTATATCTCAATTTTAAAAAATGCAAAGTTTGATAGGTCTACAACGCTCCGTTTAGCTGTAAATCGAGTTTAAAGATAAGTTAACTTCAAATGACCATAACTTTTACAGTTTTGCTCGGATTTTCATGGTTTATGTATTGTTGGATAGCTGAAACAATACTCTTTCCAAAAATGTATAGTTTCACTAGTATATCTCAATTTTAAAAAATGCAAAGTTTGATAGGTCTACAACGCTCCGTTTAGCTGTAAATCGAGTTTAAAGATAAGTTAACTTCAAATGGCCATAACTTTTACAGTTTTGCTCGGATTTTCATGGTTTATGTATCGTTGGATAGCTGAAACAATACACTTTCCAAAAATGTATAGTTTCACTAGTATATCTCAATTTTAAAAAATGCAAAGTTTGATAGGTCTACAACGCTCCGTTTAGCTGTAAATCGAGTTTAAAGATAAGTTAACTTCAAATGACCATAACTTTTACAGTTTTGCTCGGATTTTCATGGTTTATGTATCGTTGGATAGCTGAAACAATACACTTTCCAAAAATGTATAGTTTCACTAGTATATCTCAATTTTAAAAAATGCAAAGTTTGATAGGTCTACAACGCTCCGTTTAGCTGTAAATCGAGTTTAAAGATAAGTTAACTTCAAATGACCATAACTTTTACAGTTTTGCTCGGATTTTCATGGTTTATGTATCGTTGGATAGCTGAAACAATACACTTTCCAAAAATGTATAGTTTCACTAGTATATCTCAATTTTAAAAAATGCAAAGTTTGATAGGTCTACAACGCTCCGTTTAGCTGTAAATCGAGTTTAAAGATAAGTTAACTTCAAATGACCATAACTTTTACAGTTTTGCTCGGATTTTCATGGTTTATGTATCGTTGGATAGCTGAAACAATACACTTTCCAAAAATGTATAGTTTCACTAGTATATCTCAATTTTAAAAAATGCAAAGTTTGATAGGTCTACAACGCTCCGTTTAGCTGTAAATCGAGTTTAAAGATAAGTTAACTTCAAATGACCATAACTTTTACAGTTTTGCTCGGATTTTCATGGTTTATGTATTGTTGGATAGCTGAAACAATACTCTTTCCAAAAATGTATAGTTTCACTAGTATATCTCAATTTTAAAAAATGCAAAGTTTGATAGGTCTACAACGCTCCGTTTAGCTGTAAATCGAGTTTAAAGATAAGTTAACTTCAAATGACCATAACTTTTACAGTTTTGCTCGGATTTTCATGGTTTATGTATCGTTGGATAGCTGAAACAATACACTTTCCAAAAATGTATAGTTTCACTAGTATATCTCAATTTTAAAAAATGCAAAGTTTGATAGGTCTACAACGCTCCGTTTAGCTGTAAATCGAGTTTAAAGATAAGTTAACTTCAAATGACCATAACTTTTACAGTTTTGCTCGGATTTTCATGGTTTATGTATCGTTGGATAGCTGAAACAATACACTTTCCAAAAATGTATAGTTTCACTAGTATATCTCAATTTTAAAAAATGCAAAGTTTGATAGGTCTACAACGCTCCGTTTAGCTGTAAATCGAGTTTAAAGATAAGTTAACTTCAAATGACCATAACTTTTACAGTTTTGCTCGGATTTTCATGGTTTATGTATCGTTGGATAGCTGAAACAATACACTTTCCAAAAATGTATAGTTTCACTAGTATATCTCAATTTTAAAAAATGCAAAGTTTGATAGGTCTACAACGCTCCGTTTAGCTGTAAATCGAGTTTAAAGATAAGTTAACTTCAAATGACCATAACTTTTACAGTTTTGCTCGGATTTTCATGGTTTATGTATCGTTGGATAGCTGAAACAATACACTTTCCAAAAATGTATAGTTTCACTAGTATATCTCAATTTTAAAAAATGCAAAGTTTGATAGGTCTACAACGCTCCGTTTAGCTGTAAATCGAGTTTAAAGATAAGTTAACTTCAAATGACCATAACTTTTACAGTTTTGCTCGGATTTTCATGGTTTATGTATCGTTGGATAGCTGAAACAATACACTTTCCAAAAATGTATAGTTTCACTAGTATATCTCAATTTTAAAAAATGCAAAGTTTGATAGGTCTACAACGCTCCGTTTAGCTGTAAATCGAGTTTAAAGATAAGTTAACTTCAAATGACCATAACTTTTACAGTTTTGCTCGGATTTTCATGGTTTATGTATCGTTGGATAGCTGAAACAATACACTTTCCAAAAATGTATAGTTTCACTAGTATATCTCAATTTTAAAAAATGCAAAGTTTGATAGGTCTACAACGCTCCGTTTAGCTGTAAATCGAGTTTAAAGATAAGTTAACTTCAAATGACCATAACTTTTACAGTTTTGCTCGGATTTTCATGGTTTATGTATCGTTGGATAGCTGAAACAATACACTTTCCAAAAATGTATAGTTTCACTAGTATATCTCAATTTTAAAAAATGCAAAGTTTGATAGGTCTACAACGCTCCGTTTAGCTGTAAATCGAGTTTAAAGATAAGTTAACTTCAAATGACCATAACTTTTACAGTTTTGCTCGGATTTTCATGGTTTATGTATCGTTGGATAGCTGAAACAATACACTTTCCAAAAATGTATAGTTTCACTAGTATATCTCAATTTTAAAAAATGCAAAGTTTGATAGGTCTACAACGCTCCGTTTAGCTGTAAATCGAGTTTAAAGATAAGTTAACTTCAAATGACCATAACTTTTACAGTTTTGCTCGGATTTTCATGGTTTATGTATTGTTGGATAGCTGAAACAATACTCTTTCCAAAAATGTATAGTTTCACTAGTATATCTCAATTTTAAAAAATGCAAAGTTTGATAGGTCTACAACGCTCCGTTTAGCTGTAAATCGAGTTTAAAGATAAGTTAACTTCAAATGACCATAACTTTTACAGTTTTGCTCGGATTTTCATGGTTTATGTATCGTTGGATAGCTGAAACAATACTCTTTCCAAAAATGTATAGTTTCACTAGTATATCTCAATTTTAAAAAATGCAAAGTTTGATAGGTCTACAACGCTCCGTTTAGCTGTAAATCGAGTTTAAAGATAAGTTAACTTCAAATGACCATAACTTTTACAGTTTTGCTCGGATTTTCATGGTTTATGTATCGTTGGATAGCTGAAACAATACTCTTTCCAAAAATGTATAGTTTCACTAGTATATCTCAATTTTAAAAAATGCAAAGTTTGATAGGTCTACAACGCTCCGTTTAGCTGTAAATCGAGTTTAAAGATAAGTTAACTTCAAATGACCATAACTTTTACAGTTTTGCTCGGATTTTCATGGTTTATGTATTGTTGGATAGCTGAAACAATACTCTTTCCAAAAATGTATAGTTTCACTAGTATATCTCAATTTTAAAAAATGCAAAGTTTGATAGGTCTACAACGCTCCGTTTAGCTGTAAATCGAGTTTAAAGATAAGTTAACTTCAAATGACCATAACTTTTACAGTTTTGCTCGGATTTTCATGGTTTATGTATCGTTGGATAGCTGAAACAATACTCTTTCCAAAAATGTATAGTTTCACTAGTATATCTCAATTTTAAAAAATGCAAAGTTTGATAGGTCTACAACGCTCCGTTTAGCTGTAAATCGAGTTTAAAGATAAGTTAACTTCAAATGACCATAACTTTTACAGTTTTGCTCGGATTTTCATGGTTTATGTATTGTTGGATAGCTGAAACAATACTCTTTCCAAAAATGTATAGTTTCACTAGTATATCTCAATTTTAAAAAATGCAAAGTTTGATAGGTCTACAACGCTCCGTTTAGCTGTAAATCGAGTTTAAAGATAAGTTAACTTCAAATGACCATAACTTTTACAGTTTTGCTCGGATTTTCATGGTTTATGTATCGTTGGATAGCTGAAACAATACTCTTTCCAAAAATGTATAGTTTCACTAGTATATCTCAATTTTAAAAAATGCAAAGTTTGATAGGTCTACAACGCTCCGTTTAGCTGTAAATCGAGTTTAAAGATAAGTTAACTTCAAATGACCATAACTTTTACAGTTTTGCTCGGATTTTCATGGTTTATGTATTGTTGGATAGCTGAAACAATACTCTTTCCAAAAATGTATAGTTTCACTAGTATATCTCAATTTTAAAAAATGCAAAGTTTGATAGGTCTACAACGCTCCGTTTAGCTGTAAATCGAGTTTAAAGATAAGTTAACTTCAAATGACCATAACTTTTACAGTTTTGCTCGGATTTTCATGGTTTATGTATTGTTGGATAGCTGAAACAATACTCTTTCCAAAAATGTATAGTTTCACTAGTATATCTCAATTTTAAAAAATGCAAAGTTTGATAGGTCTACAACGCTCCGTTTAGCTGTAAATCGAGTTTAAAGATAAGTTAACTTCAAATGACCATAACTTTTACAGTTTTGCTCGGATTTTCATGGTTTATGTATCGTTGGATAGCTGAAACAATACTCTTTCCAAAAATGTATAGTTTCACTAGTATATCTCAATTTTAAAAAATGCAAAGTTTGATAGGTCTACAACGCTCCGTTTAGCTGTAAATCGAGTTTAAAGATAAGTTAACTTCAAATGACCATAACTTTTACAGTTTTGCTCGGATTTTCATGGTTTATGTATTGTTGGATAGCTGAAACAATACTCTTTCCAAAAATGTATAGTTTCACTAGTATATCTCAATTTTAAAAAATGCAAAGTTTGATAGGTCTACAACGCTCCGTTTAGCTGTAAATCGAGTTTAAAGATAAGTTAACTTCAAATGACCATAACTTTTACAGTTTTGCTCGGATTTTCATGGTTTATGTATCGTTGGATAGCTGAAACAATACTCTTTCCAAAAATGTATAGTTTCACTAGTATATCTCAATTTTAAAAAATGCAAAGTTTGATAGGTCTACAACGCTCCGTTTAGCTGTAAATCGAGTTTAAAGATAAGTTAACTTCAAATGACCATAACTTTTACAGTTTTGCTCGGATTTTCATGGTTTATGTATTGTTGGATAGCTGAAACAATACTCTTTCCAAAAATGTATAGTTTCACTAGTATATCTCAATTTTAAAAAATGCAAAGTTTGATAGGTCTACAACGCTCCGTTTAGCTGTAAATCGAGTTTAAAGATAAGTTAACTTCAAATGACCATAACTTTTACAGTTTTGCTCGGATTTTCATGGTTTATGTATCGTTGGATAGCTGAAACAATACTCTTTCCAAAAATGTATAGTTTCACTAGTATATCTCAATTTTAAAAAATGCAAAGTTTGATAGGTCTACAACGCTCCGTTTAGCTGTAAATCGAGTTTAAAGATAAGTTAACTTCAAATGACCATAACTTTTACAGTTTTGCTCGGATTTTCATGGTTTATGTATTGTTGGATAGCTGAAACAATACTCTTTCCAAAAATGTATAGTTTCACTAGTATATCTCAATTTTAAAAAATGCAAAGTTTGATAGGTCTACAACGCTCCGTTTAGCTGTAAATCGAGTTTAAAGATAAGTTAACTTCAAATGACCATAACTTTTACAGTTTTGCTCGGATTTTCATGGTTTATGTATCGTTGGATAGCTGAAACAATACTCTTTCCAAAAATGTATAGTTTCACTAGTATATCTCAATTTTAAAAAATGCAAAGTTTGATAGGTCTACAACGCTCCGTTTAGCTGTAAATCGAGTTTAAAGATAAGTTAACTTCAAATGACCATAACTTTTACAGTTTTGCTCGGATTTTCATGGTTTATGTATCGTTGGATAGCTGAAACAATACTCTTTCCAAAAATGTATAGTTTCACTAGTATATCTCAATTTTAAAAAATGCAAAGTTTGATAGGTCTACAACGCTCCGTTTAGCTGTAAATCGAGTTTAAAGATAAGTTAACTTCAAATGACCATAACTTTTACAGTTTTGCTCGGATTTTCATGGTTTATGTATCGTTGGATAGCTGAAACAATACTCTTTCCAAAAATGTATAGTTTCACTAGTATATCTCAATTTTAAAAAATGCAAAGTTTGATAGGTCTACAACGCTCCGTTTAGCTGTAAATCGAGTTTAAAGATAAGTTAACTTCAAATGACCATAACTTTTACAGTTTTGCTCGGATTTTCATGGTTTATGTATCGTTGGATAGCTGAAACAATACTCTTTCCAAAAATGTATAGTTTCACTAGTATATCTCAATTTTAAAAAATGCAAAGTTTGATAGGTCTACAACGCTCCGTTTAGCTGTAAATCGAGTTTAAAGATAAGTTAACTTCAAATGACCATAACTTTTACAGTTTTGCTCGGATTTTCATGGTTTATGTATTGTTGGATAGCTGAAACAATACTCTTTCCAAAAATGTATAGTTTCACTAGTATATCTCAATTTTAAAAAATGCAAAGTTTGATAGGTCTACAACGCTCCGTTTAGCTGTAAATCGAGTTTAAAGATAAGTTAACTTCAAATGACCATAACTTTTACAGTTTTGCTCGGATTTTCATGGTTTATGTATCGTTGGATAGCTGAAACAATACTCTTTCCAAAAATGTATAGTTTCACTAGTATATCTCAATTTTAAAAAATGCAAAGTTTGATAGGTCTACAACGCTCCGTTTAGCTGTAAATCGAGTTTAAAGATAAGTTAACTTCAAATGACCATAACTTTTACAGTTTTGCTCGGATTTTCATGGTTTATGTATTGTTGGATAGCTGAAACAATACTCTTTCCAAAAATGTATAGTTTCACTAGTATATCTCAATTTTAAAAAATGCAAAGTTTGATAGGTCTACAACGCTCCGTTTAGCTGTAAATCGAGTTTAAAGATAAGTTAACTTCAAATGACCATAACTTTTACAGTTTTGCTCGGATTTTCATGGTTTATGTATCGTTGGATAGCTGAAACAATACTCTTTCCAAAAATGTATAGTTTCACTAGTATATCTCAATTTTAAAAAATGCAAAGTTTGATAGGTCTACAACGCTCCGTTTAGCTGTAAATCGAGTTTAAAGATAAGTTAACTTCAAATGACCATAACTTTTACAGTTTTGCTCGGATTTTCATGGTTTATGTATCGTTGGATAGCTGAAACAATACTCTTTCCAAAAATGTATAGTTTCACTAGTATATCTCAATTTTAAAAAATGCAAAGTTTGATAGGTCTACAACGCTCCGTTTAGCTGTAAATCGAGTTTAAAGATAAGTTAACTTCAAATGACCATAACTTTTACAGTTTTGCTCGGATTTTCATGGTTTATGTATCGTTGGATAGCTGAAACAATACTCTTTCCAAAAATGTATAGTTTCACTAGTATATCTCAATTTTAAAAAATGCAAAGTTTGATAGGTCTACAACGCTCCGTTTAGCTGTAAATCGAGTTTAAAGATAAGTTAACTTCAAATGACCATAACTTTTACAGTTTTGCTCGGATTTTCATGGTTTATGTATCGTTGGATAGCTGAAACAATACTCTTTCCAAAAATGTATAGTTTCACTAGTATATCTCAATTTTAAAAAATGCAAAGTTTGATAGGTCTACAACGCTCCGTTTAGCTGTAAATCGAGTTTAAAGATAAGTTAACTTCAAATGACCATAACTTTTACAGTTTTGCTCGGATTTTCATGGTTTATGTATCGTTGGATAGCTGAAACAATACTCTTTCCAAAAATGTATAGTTTCACTAGTATATCTCAATTTTAAAAAATGCAAAGTTTGATAGGTCTACAACGCTCCGTTTAGCTGTAAATCGAGTTTAAAGATAAGTTAACTTCAAATGACCATAACTTTTACAGTTTTGCTCGGATTTTCATGGTTTATGTATCGTTGGATAGCTGAAACAATACTCTTTCCAAAAATGTATAGTTTCACTAGTATATCTCAATTTTAAAAAATGCAAAGTTTGATAGGTCTACAACGCTCCGTTTAGCTGTAAATCGAGTTTAAAGATAAGTTAACTTCAAATGACCATAACTTTTACAGTTTTGCTCGGATTTTCATGGTTTATGTATCGTTGGATAGCTGAAACAATACACTTTCCAAAAATGTATAGTTTCACTAGTATATCTCAATTTTAAAAAATGCAAAGTTTGATAGGTCTACAACGCTCCGTTTAGCTGTAAATCGAGTTTAAAGATAAGTTAACTTCAAATGACCATAACTTTTACAGTTTTGCTCGGATTTTCATGGTTTATGTATCGTTGGATAGCTGAAACAATACACTTTCCAAAAATGTATAGTTTCACTAGTATATCTCAATTTTAAAAAATGCAAAGTTTGATAGGTCTACAACGCTCCGTTTAGCTGTAAATCGAGTTTAAAGATAAGTTAACTTCAAATGACCATAACTTTTACAGTTTTGCTCGGATTTTCATGGTTTATGTATCGTTGGATAGCTGAAACAATACTCTTTCCAAAAATGTATAGTTTCACTAGTATATCTCAATTTTAAAAAATGCAAAGTTTGATAGGTCTACAACGCTCCGTTTAGCTGTAAATCGAGTTTAAAGATAAGTTAACTTCAAATGACCATAACTTTTACAGTTTTGCTCGGATTTTCATGGTTTATGTATCGTTGGATAGCTGAAACAATACTCTTTCCAAAAATGTATAGTTTCACTAGTATATCTCAATTTTAAAAAATGCAAAGTTTGATAGGTCTACAACGCTCCGTTTAGCTGTAAATCGAGTTTAAAGATAAGTTAACTTCAAATGACCATAACTTTTACAGTTTTGCTCGGATTTTCATGGTTTATGTATCGTTGGATAGCTGAAACAATACACTTTCCAAAAATGTATAGTTTCACTAGTATATCTCAATTTTAAAAAATGCAAAGTTTGATAGGTCTACAACGCTCCGTTTAGCTGTAAATCGAGTTTAAAGATAAGTTAACTTCAAATGACCATAACTTTTACAGTTTTGCTCGGATTTTCATGGTTTATGTATCGTTGGATAGCTGAAACAATACACTTTCCAAAAATGTATAGTTTCACTAGTATATCTCAATTTTAAAAAATGCAAAGTTTGATAGGTCTACAACGCTCCGTTTAGCTGTAAATCGAGTTTAAAGATAAGTTAACTTCAAATGACCATAACTTTTACAGTTTTGCTCGGATTTTCATGGTTTATGTATCGTTGGATAGCTGAAACAATACACTTTCCAAAAATGTATAGTTTCACTAGTATATCTCAATTTTAAAAAATGCAAAGTTTGATAGGTCTACAACGCTCCGTTTAGCTGTAAATCGAGTTTAAAGATAAGTTAACTTCAAATGACCATAACTTTTACAGTTTTGCTCGGATTTTCATGGTTTATGTATCGTTGGATAGCTGAAACAATACACTTTCCAAAAATGTATAGTTTCACTAGTATATCTCAATTTTAAAAAATGCAAAGTTTGATAGGTCTACAACGCTCCGTTTAGCTGTAAATCGAGTTTAAAGATAAGTTAACTTCAAATGACCATAACTTTTACAGTTTTGCTCGGATTTTCATGGTTTATGTATCGTTGGATAGCTGAAACAATACTCTTTCCAAAAATGTATAGTTTCACTAGTATATCTCAATTTTAAAAAATGCAAAGTTTGATAGGTCTACAACGCTCCGTTTAGCTGTAAATCGAGTTTAAAGATAAGTTAACTTCAAATGACCATAACTTTTACAGTTTTGCTCGGATTTTCATGGTTTATGTATCGTTGGATAGCTGAAACAATACTCTTTCCAAAAATGTATAGTTTCACTAGTATATCTCAATTTTAAAAAATGCAAAGTTTGATAGGTCTACAACGCTCCGTTTAGCTGTAAATCGAGTTTAAAGATAAGTTAACTTCAAATGACCATAACTTTTACAGTTTTGCTCGGATTTTCATGGTTTATGTATCGTTGGATAGCTGAAACAATACTCTTTCCAAAAATGTATAGTTTCACTAGTATATCTCAATTTTAAAAAATGCAAAGTTTGATAGGTCTACAACGCTCCGTTTAGCTGTAAATCGAGTTTAAAGATAAGTTAACTTCAAATGACCATAACTTTTACAGTTTTGCTCGGATTTTCATGGTTTATGTATCGTTGGATAGCTGAAACAATACTCTTTCCAAAAATGTATAGTTTCACTAGTATATCTCAATTTTAAAAAATGCAAAGTTTGATAGGTCTACAACGCTCCGTTTAGCTGTAAATCGAGTTTAAAGATAAGTTAACTTCAAATGACCATAACTTTTACAGTTTTGCTCGGATTTTCATGGTTTATGTATCGTTGGATAGCTGAAACAATACACTTTCCAAAAATGTATAGTTTCACTAGTATATCTCAATTTTAAAAAATGCAAAGTTTGATAGGTCTACAACGCTCCGTTTAGCTGTAAATCGAGTTTAAAGATAAGTTAACTTCAAATGACCATAACTTTTACAGTTTTGCTCGGATTTTCATGGTTTATGTATCGTTGGATAGCTGAAACAATACTCTTTCCAAAAATGTATAGTTTCACTAGTATATCTCAATTTTAAAAAATGCAAAGTTTGATAGGTCTACAACGCTCCGTTTAGCTGTAAATCGAGTTTAAAGATAAGTTAACTTCAAATGACCATAACTTTTACAGTTTTGCTCGGATTTTCATGGTTTATGTATCGTTGGATAGCTGAAACAATACTCTTTCCAAAAATGTATAGTTTCACTAGTATATCTCAATTTTAAAAAATGCAAAGTTTGATAGGTCTACAACGCTCCGTTTAGCTGTAAATCGAGTTTAAAGATAAGTTAACTTCAAATGACCATAACTTTTACAGTTTTGCTCGGATTTTCATGGTTTATGTATCGTTGGATAGCTGAAACAATACTCTTTCCAAAAATGTATAGTTTCACTAGTATATCTCAATTTTAAAAAATGCAAAGTTTGATAGGTCTACAACGCTCCGTTTAGCTGTAAATCGAGTTTAAAGATAAGTTAACTTCAAATGACCATAACTTTTACAGTTTTGCTCGGATTTTCATGGTTTATGTATCGTTGGATAGCTGAAACAATACTCTTTCCAAAAATGTATAGTTTCACTAGTATATCTCAATTTTAAAAAATGCAAAGTTTGATAGGTCTACAACGCTCCGTTTAGCTGTAAATCGAGTTTAAAGATAAGTTAACTTCAAATGACCATAACTTTTACAGTTTTGCTCGGATTTTCATGGTTTATGTATCGTTGGATAGCTGAAACAATACTCTTTCCAAAAATGTATAGTTTCACTAGTATATCTCAATTTTAAAAAATGCAAAGTTTGATAGGTCTACAACGCTCCGTTTAGCTGTAAATCGAGTTTAAAGATATGTTAACTTCAAATGACCATAACTTTTACAGTTTTGCTCGGATTTTCATGGTTTATGTATCGTTGGATAGCTGAAACAATACTCTTTCCAAAAATGTATAGTTTCACTAGTATATCTCAATTTTAAAAAATGCAAACTTTGATAGGTCTACAACGCTCCGTTTAGCTGTAAATCGAGTTTAAAGATAAGTTAACTTCAAATGACCATAACTTTTACAGTTTTGCTCGGATTTTCATGGTTTATGTATCGTTGGATAGCTGAAACAATACTCTTTCCAAAAATGTATAGTTTCACTAGTATATCTCAATTTTAAAAAATGCAAAGTTTGATAGGTCTACAACGCTCCGTTTAGCTGTAAATCGAGTTTAAAGATAAGTTACCTTCAAATGGCCATAACTTTTACAGTTTTGCTCGGATTTTCATGGTTTATGTATCGTTGGATAGCTGAAACAATACTCTTTCCAAAAATGTATAGTTTCACTAGTATATCTCAATTTTAAAAAATGCAAACTTTGATAGGTCTACAACGCTCCGTTTAGCTGTAAATCGAGTTTAAAGATAAGTTAACTTCAAATGACCATAACTTTTACAGTTTTGCTCGGATTTTCATGGTTTATGTATCGTTGGATAGCTGAAACAATACTCTTTCCAAAAATGTATAGTTTCACTAGTATATCTCAATTTTAAAAAATGCAAAGTTTGATAGGTCTACAACGCTCCGTTTAGCTGTAAATCGAGTTTAAAGATATGTTAACTTCAAATGACCATAACTTTTACAGTTTTGCTCGGATTTTCATGGTTTATGTATCGTTGGATAGCTGAAACAATACTCTTTCCAAAAATGTATAGTTTCACTAGTATATCTCAATTTTAAAAAATGCAAACTTTGATAGGTCTACAACGCTCCGTTTAGCTGTAAATCGAGTTTAAAGATAAGTTAACTTCAAATGACCATAACTTTTACAGTTTTGCTCGGATTTTCATGGTTTATGTATCGTTGGATAGCTGAAACAATACTCTTTCCAAAAATGTATAGTTTCACTAGTATATCTCAATTTTAAAAAATGCAAAGTTTGATAGGTCTACAACGCTCCGTTTAGCTGTAAATCGAGTTTAAAGATAAGTTAACTTCAAATGACCATAACTTTTACAGTTTTGCTCGGATTTTCATGGTTTATGTATCGTTGGATAGCTGAAACAATACTCTTTCCAAAAATGTATAGTTTCACTAGTATATCTCAATTTTAAAAAATGCAAAGTTTGATAGGTCTACAACGCTCCGTTTAGCTGTAAATCGAGTTTAAAGATAAGTTAACTTCAAATGACCATAACTTTTACAGTTTTGCTCGGATTTTCATGGTTTATGTATCGTTGGATAGCTGAAACAATACTCTTTCCAAAAATGTATAGTTTCACTAGTATATCTCAATTTTAAAAAATGCAAAGTTTGATAGGTCTACAACGCTCCGTTTAGCTGTAAATCGAGTTTAAAGATATGTTAACTTCAAATGACCATAACTTTTACAGTTTTGCTCGGATTTTCATGGTTTATGTATCGTTGGATAGCTGAAACAATACTCTTTCCAAAAATGTATAGTTTCACTAGTATATCTCAATTTTAAAAAATGCAAACTTTGATAGGTCTACAACGCTCCGTTTAGCTGTAAATCGAGTTTAAAGATAAGTTAACTTCAAATGACCATAACTTTTACAGTTTTGCTCGGATTTTCATGGTTTATGTATCGTTGGATAGCTGAAACAATACTCTTTCCAAAAATGTATAGTTTCACTAGTATATCTCAATTTTAAAAAATGCAAAGTTTGATAGGTCTACAACGCTCCGTTTAGCTGTAAATCGAGTTTAAAGATATGTTAACTTCAAATGACCATAACTTTTACAGTTTTGCTCGGATTTTCATGGTTTATGTATCGTTGGATAGCTGAAACAATACTCTTTCCAAAAATGTATAGTTTCACTAGTATATCTCAATTTTAAAAAATGCAAAGTTTGATAGGTCTACAACGCTCCGTTTAGCTGTAAATCGAGTTTAAAGATAAGTTACCTTCAAATGGCCATAACTTTTACAGTTTTGCTCGGATTTTCATGGTTTATGTATCGTTGGATAGCTGAAACAATACTCTTTCCAAAAATGTATAGTTTCACTAGTATATCTCAATTTTAAAAAATGCAAAGTTTGATAGGTCTACAACGCTCCGTTTAGCTGTAAATCGAGTTTAAAGATAAGTTAACTTCAAATGACCATAACTTTTACAGTTTTGCTCGGATTTTCATGGTTTATGTATCGTTGGATAGCTGAAACAATACTCTTTCCAAAAATGTATAGTTTCACTAGTATATCTCAATTTTAAAAAATGCAAAGTTTGATAGGTCTACAACGCTCCGTTTAGCTGTAAATCGAGTTTAAAGATAAGTTAACTTCAAATGACCATAACTTTTACAGTTTTGCTCGGATTTTCATGGTTTATGTATCGTTGGATAGCTGAAACAATACTCTTTCCAAAAATGTATAGTTTCACTAGTATATCTCAATTTTAAAAAATGCAAAGTTTGATAGGTCTACAACGCTCCGTTTAGCTGTAAATCGAGTTTAAAGATAAGTTAACTTCAAATGACCATAACTTTTACAGTTTTGCTCGGATTTTCATGGTTTATGTATCGTTGGATAGCTGAAACAATACTCTTTCCAAAAATGTATAGTTTCACTAGTATATCTCAATTTTAAAAAATGCAAAGTTTGATAGGTCTACAACGCTCCGTTTAGCTGTAAATCGAGTTTAAAGATAAGTTAACTTCAAATGACCATAACTTTTACAGTTTTGCTCGGATTTTCATGGTTTATGTATCGTTGGATAGCTGAAACAATACTCTTTCCAAAAATGTATAGTTTCACTAGTATATCTCAATTTTAAAAAATGCAAAGTTTGATAGGTCTACAACGCTCCGTTTAGCTGTAAATCGAGTTTAAAGATAAGTTAACTTCAAATGACCATAACTTTTACAGTTTTGCTCGGATTTTCATGGTTTATGTATCGTTGGATAGCTGAAACAATACTCTTTCCAAAAATGTATAGTTTCACTAGTATATCTCAATTTTAAAAAATGCAAAGTTTGATAGGTCTACAACGCTCCGTTTAGCTGTAAATCGAGTTTAAAGATAAGTTAACTTCAAATGACCATAACTTTTACAGTTTTGCTCGGATTTTCATGGTTTATGTATCGTTGGATAGCTGAAACAATACTCTTTCCAAAAATGTATAGTTTCACTAGTATATCTCAATTTTAAAAAATGCAAAGTTTGATAGGTCTACAACGCTCCGTTTAGCTGTAAATCGAGTTTAAAGATAAGTTAACTTCAAATGACCATAACTTTTACAGTTTTGCTCGGATTTTCATGGTTTATGTATCGTTGGATAGCTGAAACAATACTCTTTCCAAAAATGTATAGTTTCACTAGTATATCTCAATTTTAAAAAATGCAAAGTTTGATAGGTCTACAACGCTCCGTTTAGCTGTAAATCGAGTTTAAAGATAAGTTAACTTCAAATGACCATAACTTTTACAGTTTTGCTCGGATTTTCATGGTTTATGTATCGTTGGATAGCTGAAACAATACTCTTTCCAAAAATGTATAGTTTCACTAGTATATCTCAATTTTAAAAAATGCAAAGTTTGATAGGTCTACAACGCTCCGTTTAGCTGTAAATCGAGTTTAAAGATAAGTTAACTTCAAATGACCATAACTTTTACAGTTTTGCTCGGATTTTCATGGTTTATGTATCGTTGGATAGCTGAAACAATACTCTTTCCAAAAATGTATAGTTTCACTAGTATATCTCAATTTTAAAAAATGCAAAGTTTGATAGGTCTACAACGCTCCGTTTAGCTGTAAATCGAGTTTAAAGATATGTTAACTTCAAATGACCATAACTTTTACAGTTTTGCTCGGATTTTCATGGTTTATGTATCGTTGGATAGCTGAAACAATACTCTTTCCAAAAATGTATAGTTTCACTAGTATATCTCAATTTTAAAAAATGCAAAGTTTGATAGGTCTACAACGCTCCGTTTAGCTGTAAATCGAGTTTAAAGATAAGTTACCTTCAAATGGCCATAACTTTTACAGTTTTGCTCGGATTTTCATGGTTTATGTATCGTTGGATAGCTGAAACAATACTCTTTCCAAAAATGTATAGTTTCACTAGTATATCTCAATTTTAAAAAATGCAAAGTTTGATAGGTCTACAACGCTTCGTTTAGCTGTAAATCGAGTTTAAAGATAAGTTAACTTCAAATGACCATAACTTTTACAGTTTTGCTCGGATTTTCATGGTTTATGTATCGTTGGATAGCTGAAACAATACTCTTTCCAAAAATGTATAGTTTCACTAGTATATCTCAATTTTAAAAAATGCAAAGTTTGATAGGTCTACAACGCTCCGTTTAGCTGTAAATCGAGTTTAAAGATATGTTAACTTCAAATGACCATAACTTTTACAGTTTTGCTCGGATTTTCATGGTTTATGTATCGTTGGATAGCTGAAACAATACTCTTTCCAAAAATGTATAGTTTCACTAGTATATCTCAATTTTAAAAAATGCAAAGTTTGATAGGTCTACAACGCTCCGTTTAGCTGTAAATCGAGTTTAAAGATAAGTTACCTTCAAATGGCCATAACTTTTACAGTTTTGCTCGGATTTTCATGGTTTATGTATCGTTGGATAGCTGAAACAATACTCTTTCCAAAAATGTATAGTTTCACTAGTATATCTCAATTTTAAAAAATGCAAAGTTTGATAGGTCTACAACGCTCCGTTTAGCTGTAAATCGAGTTTAAAGATAAGTTAACTTCAAATGACCATAACTTTTACAGTTTTGCTCGGATTTTCATGGTTTATGTATCGTTGGATAGCTGAAACAATACTCTTTCCAAAAATGTATAGTTTCACTAGTATATCTCAATTTTAAAAAATGCAAAGTTTGATAGGTCTACAACGCTCCGTTTAGCTGTAAATCGAGTTTAAAGATAAGTTACCTTCAAATGGCCATAACTTTTACAGTTTTGCTCGGATTTTCATGGTTTATGTATCGTTGGATAGCTGAAACAATACTCTTTCCAAAAATGTATAGTTTCACTAGTATATCTCAATTTTAAAAAATGCAAAGTTTGATAGGTCTACAACGCTCCGTTTAGCTGTAAATCGAGTTTAAAGATAAGTTAACTTCAAATGACCATAACTTTTACAGTTTTGCTCGGATTTTCATGGTTTATGTATCGTTGGATAGCTGAAACAATACTCTTTCCAAAAATGTATAGTTTCACTAGTATATCTCAATTTTAAAAAATGCAAAGTTTGATAGGTCTACAACGCTCCGTTTAGCTGTAAATCGAGTTTAAAGATAAGTTAATTTCAAATGACCATAACTTTTACAGTTTTGCTCGGATTTTCATGGTTTATGTATCGTTGGATAGCTGAAACAATACTCTTTCCAAAAATGTATAGTTTCACTAGTATATCTCAATTTTAAAAAATGCAAAGTTTGATAGGTCTACAACGCTCCGTTTAGCTGTAAATCGAGTTTAAAGATAAGTTACCTTCAAATGGCCATAACTTTTACAGTTTTGCTCGGATTTTCATGGTTTATGTATCGTTGGATAGCTGAAACAATACTCTTTCCAAAAATGTATAGTTTCACTAGTATATCTCAATTTTAAAAAATGCAAAGTTTGATAGGTCTACAACGCTCCGTTTAGCTGTAAATCGAGTTTAAAGATAAGTTAACTTCAAATGACCATAACTTTTACAGTTTTGCTCGGATTTTCATGGTTTATGTATCGTTGGATAGCTGAAACAATACTCTTTCCAAAAATGTATAGTTTCACTAGTATATCTCAATTTTAAAAAATGCAAAGTTTGATAGGTCTACAACGCTCCGTTTAGCTGTAAATCGAGTTTAAAGATAAGTTAATTTCAAATGACCATAACTTTTACAGTTTTGCTCGGATTTTCATGGTTTATGTATCGTTGGATAGCTGAAACAATACTCTTTCCAAAAATGTATAGTTTCACTAGTATATCTCAATTTTAAAAAATGCAAAGTTTGATAGGTCTACAACGCTCCGTTTAGCTGTAAATCGAGTTTAAAGATAAGTTAACTTCAAATGTCCATAACTTTTACAGTTTTGCTCGGATTTTCATGGTTTATGTATCGTTGGATAGCTGAAACAATACTCTTTCCAAAAATGTATAGTTTCACTAGTATATCTCAATTTTAAAAAATGCAAAGTTTGATAGGTCTACAACGCTCCGTTTAGCTGTAAATCGAGTTTAAAGATAAGTTACCTTCAAATGGCCATAACTTTTACAGTTTTGCTCGGATTTTCATGGTTTATGTATCGTTGGATAGCTGAAACAATACTCTTTCCAAAAATGTATAGTTTCACTAGTATATCTCAATTTTAAAAAATGCAAAGTTTGATAGGTCTACAACGCTCCGTTTAGCTGTAAATCGAGTTTAAAGATAAGTTAACTTCAAATGACCATAACTTTTACAGTTTTGCTCGGATTTTCATGGTTTATGTATCGTTGGATAGCTGAAACAATACTCTTTCCAAAAATGTATAGTTTCACTAGTATATCTCAATTTTAAAAAATGCAAAGTTTGATAGGTCTACAACGCTCCGTTTAGCTGTAAATCGAGTTTAAAGATAAGTTAATTTCAAATGACCATAACTTTTACAGTTTTGCTCGGATTTTCATGGTTTATGTATCGTTGGATAGCTGAAACAATACTCTTTCCAAAAATGTATAGTTTCACTAGTATATCTCAATTTTAAAAAATGCAAAGTTTGATAGGTCTACAACGCTCCGTTTAGCTGTAAATCGAGTTTAAAGATAAGTTACCTTCAAATGGCCATAACTTTTACAGTTTTGCTCGGATTTTCATGGTTTATGTATCGTTGGATAGCTGAAACAATACTCTTTCCAAAAATGTATAGTTTCACTAGTATATCTCAATTTTAAAAAATGCAAAGTTTGATAGGTCTACAACGCTCCGTTTAGCTGTAAATCGAGTTTAAAGATAAGTTAACTTCAAATGACCATAACTTTTACAGTTTTGCTCGGATTTTCATGGTTTATGTATCGTTGGATAGCTGAAACAATACTCTTTCCAAAAATGTATAGTTTCACTAGTATATCTCAATTTTAAAAAATGCAAAGTTTGATAGGTCTACAACGCTCCGTTTAGCTGTAAATCGAGTTTAAAGATAAGTTAATTTCAAATGACCATAACTTTTACAGTTTTGCTCGGATTTTCATGGTTTATGTATCGTTGGATAGCTGAAACAATACTCTTTCCAAAAATGTATAGTTTCACTAGTATATCTCAATTTTAAAAAATGCAAAGTTTGATAGGTCTACAACGCTCCGTTTAGCTGTAAATCGAGTTTAAAGATAAGTTAATTTCAAATGACCATAACTTTTACAGTTTTGCTCGGATTTTCATGGTTTATGTATCGTTGGATAGCTGAAACAATACTCTTTCCAAAAATGTATAGTTTCACTAGTATATCTCAATTTTAAAAAATGCAAAGTTTGATAGGTCTACAACGCTCCGTTTAGCTGTAAATCGAGTTTAAAGATAAGTTAACTTCAAATGGCCATAACTTTTACAGTTTTGCTCGGATTTTCATGGTTTATGTATCGTTGGATAGCTGAAACAATACCCTTTCCAAAAATGTATAGTTTCACTAGTATATCTCAATTTTAAAAAATGCAAAGTTTGATAGGTCTACAACGCTCCGTTTAGCTGTAAATCGAGTTTAAAGATAAGTTAATTTCAAATGACCATAACTTTTACAGTTTTGCTCGGATTTTCATGGTTTATGTATCGTTGGATAGCTGAAACAATACTCTTTCCAAAAATGTATAGTTTCACTAGTATATCTCAATTTTAAAAAATGCAAAGTTTGATAGGTCTACAACGCTCCGTTTAGCTGTAAATCGAGTTTAAAGATATGTTAACTTCAAATGACCATAACTTTTACAGTTTTGCTCGGATTTTCATGGTTTATGTATCGTTGGATAGCTGAAACAATACTCTTTCCAAAAATGTATAGTTTCACTAGTATATCTCAATTTTAAAAAATGCAAAGTTTGATAGGTCTACAACGCTCCGTTTAGCTGTAAATCGAGTTTAAAGATAAGTTACCTTCAAATGGCCATAACTTTTACAGTTTTGCTCGGATTTTCATGGTTTATGTATCGTTGGATAGCTGAAACAATACTCTTTCCAAAAATGTATAGTTTCACTAGTATATCTCAATTTTAAAAAATGCAAAGTTTGATAGGTCTACAACGCTCCGTTTAGCTGTAAATCGAGTTTAAAGATATGTTAACTTCAAATGACCATAACTTTTACAGTTTTGCTCGGATTTTCATGGTTTATGTATCGTTGGATAGCTGAAACAATACTCTTTCCAAAAATGTATAGTTTCACTAGTATATCTCAATTTTAAAAAATGCAAAGTTTGATAGGTCTACAACGCTCCGTTTAGCTGTAAATCGAGTTTAAAGATATGTTAACTTCAAATGACCATAACTTTTACAGTTTTGCTCGGATTTTCATGGTTTATGTATCGTTGGATAGCTGAAACAATACTCTTTCCAAAAATGTATAGTTTCACTAGTATATCTCAATTTTAAAAAATGCAAAGTTTGATAGGTCTACAACGCTCCGTTTAGCTGTAAATCGAGTTTAAAGATATGTTAACTTCAAATGACCATAACTTTTACAGTTTTGCTCGGATTTTCATGGTTTATGTATCGTTGGATAGCTGAAACAATACTCTTTCCAAAAATGTATAGTTTCACTAGTATATCTCAATTTTAAAAAATGCAAAGTTTGATAGGTCTACAACGCTCCGTTTAGCTGTAAATCGAGTTTAAAGATATGTTAACTTCAAATGACCATAACTTTTACAGTTTTGCTCGGATTTTCATGGTTTATGTATCGTTGGATAGCTGAAACAATACTCTTTCCAAAAATGTATAGTTTCACTAGTATATCTCAATTTTAAAAAATGCAAAGTTTGATAGGTCTACAACGCTCCGTTTAGCTGTAAATCGAGTTTAAAGATATGTTAACTTCAAATGACCATAACTTTTACAGTTTTGCTCGGATTTTCATGGTTTATGTATCGTTGGATAGCTGAAACAATACTCTTTCCAAAAATGTATAGTTTCACTAGTATATCTCAATTTTAAAAAATGCAAAGTTTGATAGGTCTACAACGCTCCGTTTAGCTGTAAATCGAGTTTAAAGATAAGTTAATTTCAAATGACCATAACTTTTACAGTTTTGCTCGGATTTTCATGGTTTATGTATCGTTGGATAGCTGAAACAATACTCTTTCCAAAAATGTATAGTTTCACTAGTATATCTCAATTTTAAAAAATGCAAAGTTTGATAGGTCTACAACGCTCCGTTTAGCTGTAAATCGAGTTTAAAGATATGTTAACTTCAAATGACCATAACTTTTACAGTTTTGCTCGGATTTTCATGGTTTATGTATCGTTGGATAGCTGAAACAATACTCTTTCCAAAAATGTATAGTTTCACTAGTATATCTCAATTTTAAAAAATGCAAAGTTTGATAGGTCTACAACGCTCCGTTTAGCTGTAAATCGAGTTTAAAGATAAGTTACCTTCAAATGGCCATAACTTTTACAGTTTTGCTCGGATTTTCATGGTTTATGTATCGTTGGATAGCTGAAACAATACCCTTTCCAAAAATGTATAGTTTCACTAGTATATCTCAATTTTAAAAAATGCAAAGTTTGATAGGTCTACAACGCTCCGTTTAGCTGTAAATCGAGTTTAAAGATAAGTTACCTTCAAATGGCCATAACTTTTACAGTTTTGCTCGGATTTTCATGGTTTATGTATCGTTGGATAGCTGAAACAATACCCTTTCCAAAAATGTATAGTTTCACTAGTATATCTCAATTTTAAAAAATGCAAAGTTTGATAGGTCTACAACGCTCCGTTTAGCTGTAAATCGAGTTTAAAGATATGTTAACTTCAAATGACCATAACTTTTACAGTTTTGCTCGGATTTTCATGGTTTATGTATCGTTGGATAGCTGAAACAATACTCTTTCCAAAAATGTATAGTTTCACTAGTATATCTCAATTTTAAAAAATGCAAAGTTTGATAGGTCTACAACGCTCCGTTTAGCTGTAAATCGAGCTTAAAGATAAGTTAACTTCAAATGACCATAACTTTTACAGTTTTGCTCGGATTTTCATGGTTTATGTATCGTTGGATAGCTGAAACAATACTCTTTCCAAAAATGTATAGTTTCACTAGTATATCTCAATTTTAAAAAATGCAAAGTTTGATAGGTCTACAACGCTCCGTTTAGCTGTAAATCGAGTTTAAAGATATGTTAACTTCAAATGACCATAACTTTTACAGTTTTGCTCGGATTTTCATGGTTTATGTATCGTTGGATAGCTGAAACAATACCCTTTCTAAAAATGTATAGTTTCACTAGTATATCTCAATTTTCAAAAATGCAAAGTTTGATAGGTCTACAACGCTCCGTTTAGCTGTAAATCGAGCTTAAAGATAAGTTAACTTCAAATGACCATAACTTTTACAGTTTTGCTCGGATTTTCATGGTTTATGTATCGTTGGATAGCTGAAACAATACTCTTTCCAAAAATGTATAGTTTCACTAGTATATCTCAATTTTAAAAAATGCAAAGTTTGATAGGTCTACAACGCTCCGTTTAGCTGTAAATCGAGTTTAAAGATAAGTTACCTTCAAATGGCCATAACTTTTACAGTTTTGCTCGGATTTTCATGGTTTATGTATCGTTGGATAGCTGAAACAATACCCTTTCCAAAAATGTATAGTTTCACTAGTATATCTCAATTTTAAAAAATGCAAAGTTTGATAGGTCTACAACGCTCCGTTTAGCTGTAAATCGAGTTTAAAGATAAGTTACCTTCAAATGGCCATAACTTTTACAGTTTTGCTCGGATTTTCATGGTTTATGTATCGTTGGATAGCTGAAACAATACCCTTTCCAAAAATGTATAGTTTCACTAGTATATCTCAATTTTAAAAAATGCAAAGTTTGATAGGTCTACAACGCTCCGTTTAGCTGTAAATCGAGTTTAAAGATAAGTTACCTTCAAATGGCCATAACTTTTACAGTTTTGCTCGGATTTTCATGGTTTATGTATCGTTGGATAGCTGAAACAATACCCTTTCCAAAAATGTATAGTTTCACTAGTATATCTCAATTTTAAAAAATGCAAAGTTTGATAGGTCTACAACGCTCCGTTTAGCTGTAAATCGAGTTTAAAGATAAGTTACCTTCAAATGGCCATAACTTTTACAGTTTTGCTCGGATTTTCATGGTTTATGTATCGTTGGATAGCTGAAACAATACCCTTTCCAAAAATGTATAGTTTCACTAGTATATCTCAATTTTAAAAAATGCAAAGTTTGATAGGTCTACAACGCTCCGTTTAGCTGTAAATCGAGTTTAAAGATAAGTTACCTTCAAATGGCCATAACTTTTACAGTTTTGCTCGGATTTTCATGGTTTATGTATCGTTGGATAGCTGAAACAATACCCTTTCCAAAAATGTATAGTTTCACTAGTATATCTCAATTTTAAAAAATGCAAAGTTTGATAGGTCTACAACGCTCCGTTTAGCTGTAAATCGAGTTTAAAGATAAGTTACCTTCAAATGGCCATAACTTTTACAGTTTTGCTCGGATTTTCATGGTTTATGTATCGTTGGATAGCTGAAACAATACCCTTTCCAAAAATGTATAGTTTCACTAGTATATCTCAATTTTAAAAAATGCAAAGTTTGATAGGTCTACAACGCTCCGTTTAGCTGTAAATCGAGTTTAAAGATAAGTTAACTTCAAATGACCATAACTTTTACAGTTTTGCTCGGATTTTCATGGTTTATGTATCGTTGGATAGCTGAAACAATACCCTTTCCAAAAATGTATAGTTTCACTAGTATATCTCAATTTTAAAAAATGCAAAGTTTGATAGGTCTACAACGCTCCGTTTAGCTGTAAATCGAGTTTAAAGATAAGTTACCTTCAAATGGCCATAACTTTTACAGTTTTGCTCGGATTTTCATGGTTTATGTATCGTTGGATAGCTGAAACAATACCCTTTCCAAAAATGTATAGTTTCACTAGTATATCTCAATTTTAAAAAATGCAAAGTTTGATAGGTCTACAACGCTCCGTTTAGCTGTAAATCGAGTTTAAAGATAAGTTAACTTCAAATGACCATAACTTTTACAGTTTTGCTCGGATTTTCATGGTTTATGTATCGTTGGATAGCTGAAACAATACTCTTTCCAAAAATGTATAGTTTCACTAGTATATCTCAATTTTAAAAAATTCAAAGTTTGATAGGTCTACAACGCTCCGTTTAGCTGTAAATCGAGTTTAAAGATAAGTTACCTTCAAATGGCCATAACTTTTACAGTTTTGCTCGGATTTTCATGGTTTATGTATCGTTGGATAGCTGAAACAATACCCTTTCCAAAAATGTATAGTTTCACTAGTATATCTCAATTTTAAAAAATGCAAAGTTTGATAGGTCTACAACGCTCCGTTTAGCTGTAAATCGAGTTTAAAGATAAGTTACCTTCAAATGGCCATAACTTTTACAGTTTTGCTCGGATTTTCATGGTTTATGTATCGTTGGATAGCTGAAACAATACTCTTTCCAAAAATGTATAGTTTCACTAGTATATCTCAATTTTAAAAAATGCAAAGTTTGATAGGTCTACAACGCTCCGTTTAGCTGTAAATCGAGTTTAAAGATAAGTTAACTTCAAATGACCATAACTTTTACAGTTTTGCTCGGATTTTCATGGTTTATGTATCGTTGGATAGCTGAAACAATACTCTTTCCAAAAATGTATAGTTTCACTAGTATATCTCAATTTTAAAAAATGCAAAGTTTGATAGGTCTACAACGCTCCGTTTAGCTGTAAATCGAGTTTAAAGATAAGTTAACTTCAAATGACCATAACTTTTACAGTTTTGCTCGGATTTTCATGGTTTATGTATCGTTGGATAGCTGAAACAATACTCTTTCCAAAAATGTATAGTTTCACTAGTATATCTCAATTTTAAAAAATGCAAAGTTTGATAGGTCTGTTTAGCTGTAAATCGAGTTTAAAGATAAGTTAACTTCAAATGACCATAACTTTTACAGTTTTGCTCGGATTTTCATGGTTTATGTATCGTTGGATAGCTGAAACAATACTCTTTCCAAAAATGTATAGTTTCACTAGTATATCTCAATTTTAAAAAATGCAAAGTTTGATAGGTCTACAACGCTCCGTTTAGCTGTAAATCGAGTTTAAAGATAAGTTAACTTCAAATGACCATAACTTTTACAGTTTTGCTCGGATTTTCATGGTTTATGTATCGTTGGATAGCTGAAACAATACTCTTTCCAAAAATGTATAGTTTCACTAGTATATCTCAATTTTAAAAAATGCAAAGTTTGATAGGTCTACAACGCTCCGTTTAGCTGTAAATCGAGTTTAAAGATAAGTTAACTTCAAATGACCATAACTTTTACAGTTTTGCTCGGATTTTCATGGTTTATGTATCGTTGGATAGCTGAAACAATACTCTTTCCAAAAATGTATAGTTTCACTAGTATATCTCAATTTTAAAAAATGCAAAGTTTGATAGGTCTACAACGCTCCGTTTAGCTGTAAATCGAGTTTAAAGATAAGTTAACTTCAAATGACCATAACTTTTACAGTTTTGCTCGGATTTTCATGGTTTATGTATCGTTGGATAGCTGAAACAATACCCTTTCCAAAAATGTATAGTTTCACTAGTATATCTCAATTTTAAAAAATGCAAAGTTTGATAGGTCTACAACGCTCCGTTTAGCTGTAAATCGAGTTTAAAGATAAGTTACCTTCAAATGGCCATAACTTTTACAGTTTTGCTCGGATTTTCATGGTTTATGTATCGTTGGATAGCTGAAACAATACCCTTTCCAAAAATGTATAGTTTCACTATTATATCTCAATTTTAAAAAATGCAAAGTTTGATAGGTCTACAACGCTCCGTTTAGCTGTAAATCGAGTTTAAAGATAAGTTAACTTCAAATGACCATAACTTTTACAGTTTTGCTCGGATTTTCATGGTTTATGTATCGTTGGATAGCTGAAACAATACCCTTTCCAAAAATGTATAGTTTCACTAGTATATCTCAATTTTAAAAAATGCAAAGTTTGATAGGTCTACAACGCTCCGTTTAGCTGTAAATCGAGTTTAAAGATAAGTTACCTTCAAATGGCCATAACTTTTACAGTTTTGCTCGGATTTTCATGGTTTATGTATCGTTGGATAGCTGAAACAATACCCTTTCCAAAAATGTATAGTTTCACTGGTATATCTCAATTTTAAAAAATGCAAAGTTTGATAGGTCTACAACGCTCCGTTTAGCTGTAAATCGAGTTTAAAGATAAGTTAACTTCAAATGACCATAACTTTTACAGTTTTGCTCGGATTTTCATGGTTTATGTATCGTTGGATAGCTGAAACAATACTCTTTCCAAAAATGTATAGTTTCACTAGTATATCTCAATTTTAAAAAATGCAAAGTTTGATAGGTCTACAACGCTCCGTTTAGCTGTAAATCGAGTTTAAAGATAAGTTAACTTCAAATGACCATAACTTTTACAGTTTTGCTCGGATTTTCATGGTTTATGTATCGTTGGATAGCTGAAACAATACTCTTTCCAAAAATGTATAGTTTCACTAGTATATCTCAATTTTAAAAAATGCAAAGTTTGATAGGTCTACAACGCTCCGTTTAGCTGTAAATCGAGTTTAAAGATAAGTTAACTTCAAATGACCATAACTTTTACAGTTTTGCTCGGATTTTCATGGTTTATGTATCGTTGGATAGCTGAAACAATACCCTTTCCAAAAATGTATAGTTTCACTAGTATATCTCAATTTTAAAAAATGCAAAGTTTGATAGTTAAGTTAAGTTAACTTCAAATGACCATAACTTTTACAGTTTTGCTCGGATTTTCATGGTTTATGTATCGTTGGATAGCTGAAACAATACTCTTTCCAAAAATGTATAGTTTCACTAGTATATCTCAATTTTAAAAAATGCAAAGTTTGATAGGTCTACAACGCTCCGTTTAGCTGTAAATCGAGTTTAAAGATAAGTTAACTTCAAATGACCATAACTTTTACAGTTTTGCTCGGATTTTCATGGTTTATGTATCGTTGGATAGCTGAAACAATACTCTTTCCAAAAATGTATAGTTTCACTAGTATATCTCAATTTTAAAAAATGCAAAGTTTGATAGGTCTACAACGCTCCGTTTAGCTGTAAATCGAGTTTAAAGATAAGTTAACTTCAAATGACCATAACTTTTACAGTTTTGCTCGGATTTTCATGGTTTATGTATCGTTGGATAGCTGAAACAATACTCTTTCCAAAAATGTATAGTTTCACTAGTATATCTCAATTTTAAAAAATGCAAAGTTTGATAGGTCTACAACGCTCCGTTTAGCTGTAAATCGAGTTTAAAGATAAGTTAACTTCAAATGACCATAACTTTTACAGTTTTGCTCGGATTTTCATGGTTTATGTATCGTTGGATAGCTGAAACAATACCCTTTCCAAAAATGTATAGTTTCACTAGTATATCTCAATTTTAAAAAATGCAAAGTTTGATAGGTCTACAACGCTCCGTTTAGCTGTAAATCGAGTTTAAAGATATGTTAACTTCAAATGACCATAACTTTTACAGTTTTGCTCGGATTTTCATGGTTTATGTATCGTTGGATAGCTGAAACAATACTCTTTCCAAAAATGTATAGTTTCACTAGTATATCTCAATTTTAAAAAATGCAAAGTTTGATAGGTCTACAACGCTCCGTTTAGCTGTAAATCGAGTTTAAAGATAAGTTAACTTCAAATGACCATAACTTTTACAGTTTTGCTCGGATTTTCATGGTTTATGTATCGTTGGATAGCTGAAACAATACTCTTTCCAAAAATGTATAGTTTCACTAGTATATCTCAATTTTAAAAAATGCAAAGTTTGATAGGTCTACAACGCTCCGTTTAGCTGTAAATCGAGTTTAAAGATAAGTTACCTTCAAATGGCCATAACTTTTACAGTTTTGCTCGGATTTTCATGGTTTATGTATCGTTGGATAGCTGAAACAATACTCTTTCCAAAAATGTATAGTTTCACTAGTATATCTCAATTTTAAAAAATGCAAAGTTTGATAGGTCTACAACGCTCCGTTTAGCTGTAAATCGAGTTTAAAGATATGTTAACTTCAAATGACCATAACTTTTACAGTTTTGCTCGGATTTTCATGGTTTATGTATCGTTGGATAGCTGAAACAATACTCTTTCCAAAAATGTATAGTTTCACTAGTATATCTCAATTTTAAAAAATGCAAAGTTTGATAGGTCTACAACGCTCCGTTTAGCTGTAAATCGAGTTTAAAGATAAGTTAACTTCAAATGACCATAACTTTTACAGTTTTGCTCGGATTTTCATGGTTTATGTATCGTTGGATAGCTGAAACAATACTCTTTCCAAAAATGTATAGTTTCACTAGTATATCTCAATTTTAAAAAATGCAAAGTTTGATAGGTCTACAACGCTCCGTTTAGCTGTAAATCGAGTTTAAAGATAAGTTAACTTCAAATGGCCATAACTTTTACAGTTTTGGTCGGATTTTCATTTTTTATGTATCGTTGGATAGCTGAAACAATACCCTTTCCAAAAATGTATAGTTTCACTATTATATCTCAATTTTAAAAAATGCAAAGTTTGATAGGTCTACAACGCTCCGTTTAGCTGTAAATCGAGTTTAAAGATAAGTTAACTTCAAATGGCCATAACTTTTACAGTTTTGGTCGGATTTTCATTTTTTATGTATCGTTGGATAGCTGAAACAATACCCTTTCCAAAAATGTATAGTTTCACTAGTATATCTCAATTTTAAAAAATGCAAAGTTTGATAGGTCTACAACGCTCCGTTTAGCTGTAAATCGAGTTTAAAGATAAGTTAACTTCAAATGGCCATAACTTTTACAGTTTTGGTCGGATTTTCATTTTTTATGTATCGTTGGATAGCTGAAACAATACCCTTTCCAAAAATGTATAGTTTCACTAGTATATCTCAATTTTAAAAAATGCAAAGTTTGATAGGTCTACAACGCTCCGTTTAGCTGTAAATCGAGTTTAAAGATAAGTTAACTTCAAATGGCCATAACTTTTACAGTTTTGGTCGGATTTTCATGGTTTATGTATCGTTGGATAGCTGAAACAATACTCTTTCCAAAAATGTATAGTTTCACTAGTATATCTCAATTTTAAAAAATGCAAAGTTTGATAGGTCTACAACGCTCCGTTTAGCTGTAAATCGAGTTTAAAGATAAGTTAACTTCAAATGGCCATAACTTTTACAGTTTTGGTCGGATTTTCATTTTTTATGTATCGTTGGATAGCTGAAACAATACCCTTTCCAAAAATGTATAGTTTCACTAGTATATCTCAATTTTAAAAAATGCAAAGTTTGATAGGTCTACAACGCTCCGTTTAGCTGTAAATCGAGTTTAAAGATAAGTTAACTTCAAATGGCCATAACTTTTACAGTTTTGGTCGGATTTTCATGGTTTATGTATCGTTGGATAGCTGAAACAATACCCTTTCCAAAAATGTATAGTTTCACTAGTATATCTCAATTTTAAAAAATGCAAAGTTTGATAGGTCTACAACGCTCCGTTTAGCTGTAAATCGAGTTTAAAGATAAGTTAACTTCAAATGGCCATAACTTTTACAGTTTTGGTCGGATTTTCATGGTTTATGTATCGTTGGATAGCTGAAACAATACCCTTTCCAAAAATGTATAGTTTCACTAGTATATCTCAATTTTAAAAAATGCAAAGTTTGATAGGTCTACAACGCTCCGTTTAGCTGCAAATCGAGTTTAAAGATAAGTTAACTTCAAATGGCCATAACTTTTACAGTTTTGGTCGGATTTTCATTTTTTATGTATCGTTGGATAGCTGAAACAATACCCTTTCCAAAAATGTATAGTTTCACTAGTATATCTCAATTTTAAAAAATGCAAAGTTTGATAGGTCTACAACGCTCCGTTTAGCTGTAAATCGAGTTTAAAGATAAGTTAACTTCAAATGGCCATAACTTTTACAGTTTTGGTCGGATTTTCATTTTTTATGTATCGTTGGATAGCTGAAACAATACCCTTTCCAAAAATGTATAGTTTCACTAGTATATCTCAATTTTAAAAAATGCAAAGTTTGATAGGTCTACAACGCTCCGTTTAGCTGTAAATCGAGTTTAAAGATAAGTTAACTTCAAATGGCCATAACTTTTACAGTTTTGGTCGGATTTTCATTTTTTATGTATCGTTGGATAGCTGAAACAATACCCTTTCCAAAAATGTATAGTTTCACTAGTATATCTCAATTTTAAAAAATGCAAAGTTTGATAGGTCTACAACGCTCCGTTTAGCTGTAAATCGAGTTTAAAGATAAGTTAACTTCAAATGGCCATAACTTTTACAGTTTTGGTCGGATTTTCATTTTTTATGTATCGTTGGATAGCTGAAACAATACCCTTTCCAAAAATGTATAGTTTCACTAGTATATCTCAATTTTAAAAAATGCAAAGTTTGATAGGTCTACAACGCTCCGTTTAGCTGTAAATCGAGTTTAAAGATAAGTTAACTTCAAATGGCCATAACTTTTACAGTTTTGGTCGGATTTTCATTTTTTATGTATCGTTGGATAGCTGAAACAATACCCTTTCCAAAAATGTATAGTTTCACTAGTATATCTCAATTTTAAAAAATGCAAAGTTTGATAGGTCTACAACGCTCCGTTTAGCTGTAAATCGAGTTTAAAGATAAGTTAACTTCAAATGGCCATAACTTTTACAGTTTTGGTCGGATTTTCATTTTTTATGTATCGTTGGATAGCTGAAACAATACCCTTTCCAAAAATGTATAGTTTCACTAGTATATCTCAATTTTAAAAAATGCAAAGTTTGATAGGTCTACAACGCTCCGTTTAGCTGTAAATCGAGTTTAAAGATAAGTTAACTTCAAATGGCCATAACTTTTACAGTTTTGGTCGGATTTTCATTTTTTATGTATCGTTGGATAGCTGAAACAATACCCTTTCCAAAAATGTATAGTTTCACTAGTATATCTCAATTTTAAAAAATGCAAAGTTTGATAGGTCTACAACGCTCCGTTTAGCTGTAAATCGAGTTTAAAGATAAGTTAACTTCAAATGGCCATAACTTTTACAGTTTTGGTCGGATTTTCATTTTTTATGTATCGTTGGATAGCTGAAACAATACCCTTTCCAAAAATGTATAGTTTCACTAGTATATCTCAATTTTAAAAAATGCAAAGTTTGATAGGTCTACAACGCTCCGTTTAGCTGTAAATCGAGTTTAAAGATAAGTTAACTTCAAATGGCCATAACTTTTACAGTTTTGGTCGGATTTTCATGGTTTATGTATCGTTGGATAGCTGAAACAATACTCTTTCCAAAAATGTATAGTTTCACTAGTATATCTCAATTTTAAAAAATGCAAAGTTTGATAGGTCTACAACGCTCCGTTTAGCTGTAAATCGAGTTTAAAGATAAGTTAACTTCAAATGACCATAACTTTTACAGTTTTGCTCGGATTTTCATGGTTTATGTATCGTTGGATAGGTGAAACTATACTCTTTCCAAAAATGTATAGTTTCACTATTATATCTCAATTTTAAAAAATGCAAAGTTTGATAGGTCTACAACGCTCCGTTTAGCTGTAAATCGAGTTTAAAGATAAGTTAACTTCAAATGGCCATAACTTTTACAGTTTTGGTCGGATTTTCATTTTTTATGTATCGTTGGATAGCTGAAACAATACCCTTTCCAAAAATGTATAGTTTCACTAGTATATCTCAATTTTAAAAAATGCAAAGTTTGATAGGTCTACAACGCTCCGTTTAGCTGTAAATCGAGTTTAAAGATAAGTTAACTTCAAATGGCCAGAACTTTTACAGTTTTGGTCGGATTTTCATTTTTTATGTATCGTTGGATAGCTGAAACAATACCCTTTCCAAAAATGTATAGTTTCACTAGTATATCTCAATTTTAAAAAATGCAAAGTTTGATAGGTCTACAACGCTCCGTTTAGCTGTAAATCGAGTTTAAAGATAAGTTAACTTCAAATGGCCATAACTTTTACAGTTTTGGTCGGATTTTCATTTTTTATGTATCGTTGGATAGCTGAAACAATACCCTTTCCAAAAATGTATAGTTTCACTAGTATATCTCAATTTTAAAAAATGCAAAGTTTGATAGGTCTACAACGCTCCGTTTAGCTGTAAATCGAGTTTAAAGATAAGTTAACTTCAAATGGCCATAACTTTTACAGTTTTGGTCGGATTTTCATTTTTTATGTATCGTTGGATAGCTGAAACAATACCCTTTCCAAAAATGTATAGTTTCACTAGTATATCTCAATTTTAAAAAATGCAAAGTTTGATAGGTCTACAACGCTCCGTTTAGCTGTAAATCGAGTTTAAAGATAAGTTAACTTCAAATGGCCATAACTTTTACAGTTTTGGTCGGATTTTCATTTTTTATGTATCGTTGGATAGCTGAAACAATACACTTTCCAAAAATGTATAGTTTCACTAGTATATCTCAATTTTAAAAAATGCAAAGTTTGATAGGTCTACAACGCTCCGTTTAGCTGTAAATCGAGTTTAAAGATAAGTTAACTTCAAATGGCCATAACTTTTACAGTTTTGGTCGGATTTTCATTTTTTATGTATCGTTGGATAGCTGAAACAATACCCTTTCCAAAAATGTATAGTTTCACTAGTATATCTCAATTTTAAAAAATGCAAAGTTTGATAGGTCTACAACGCTCCGTTTAGCTGTAAATCGAGTTTAAAGATAAGTTAACTTCAAATGGCCATAACTTTTACAGTTTTGGTCGGATTTTCATTTTTTATGTATCGTTGGATAGCTGAAACAATACCCTTTCCAAAAATGTATAGTTTCACTAGTATATCTCAATTTTAAAAAATGCAAAGTTTGATAGGTCTACAACGCTCCGTTTAGCTGTAAATCGAGTTTAAAGATAAGTTAACTTCAAATGGCCATAACTTCCACAGTTTTGCTCGGATTTTCATGGTTTATGTATCGTTGGATAGCTGAAACAATACACTTTCCAAAAATGTATAGTTTCACTAGTATATCTCAATTTTAAAAAATGCAAAGTTTGATAGGTCTACAACGCTCCGTTTAGCTGTAAATCGAGTTTAAAGATAAGTTAATTTCAAATGGCCATAACTTCCACACTTTTGCTCGGATTTTCATGGTTTATGTATCGTTGGATAGCTGAAACAATACACTTTCCAAAAATGTATAGTTTCACTAGTATATCTCAATTTTAAAAAATGCAAAGTTTGATAGGTCTACAACGCTCCGTTTAGCTGTAAATCGAGTTTAAAGATAAGTTAACTTCAAATGGCCATAACTTCCACAATTTTGCTCGGATTTTCATGGTTTATGTATCGTTGGATAGCTGAAACAATACACTTTCCAAAAATGTATAGTTTCACTAGTATATCTCAATTTTAAAAAATGCAAAGTTTGATAGGTCTACAACGCTCCGTTTAGCTGTAAATCGAGTTTAAAGATAAGTTAACTTCAAATGACCATAACTTTTACAGTTTTGCTCGGATTTTCATGGTTTATGTATCGTTGGATAGCTGAAACAATACACTTTCCAAAAATGTATAGTTTCACTAGTATATCTCAATTTTAAAAAATGCAAAGTTTGATAGGTCTACAACGCTCCGTTTAGCTGTAAATCGAGTTTAAAGATAAGTTAACTTCAAATGGCCATAACTTCCACAGTTTTGCTCGGATTTTCATGGTTTATGTATCGTTGGATAGCTGAAACAATACACTTTCCAAAAATGTATAGTTTCACTAGTATATCTCAATTTTAAAAAATGCAAAGTTTGATAGGTCTACAACGCTCCGTTTAGCTGTAAATCGAGTTTAAAGATAAGTTAACTTCAAATGACCATAACTTTTACAGTTTTGCTCGGATTTTCATGGTTTATGTATCGTTGGATAGCTGAAACAATACACTTTCCAAAAATGTATAGTTTCACTAGTATATCTCAATTTTAAAAAATGCAAAGTTTGATAGGTCTACAACGCTCCGTTTAGCTGTAAATCGAGTTTAAAGATAAGTTAACTTCAAATGGCCATAACTTCCACAGTTTTGCTCGGATTTTCATGGTTTATGTATCGTTGGATAGCTGAAACAATACACTTTCCAAAAATGTATAGTTTCACTAGTATATCTCAATTTTAAAAAATGCAAAGTTTGATAGGTCTACAACGCTCCGTTTAGCTGTAAATCGAGTTTAAAGATAAGTTAATTTCAAATGGCCATAACTTCCACAATTTTGCTCGGATTTTCATGGTTTATGTATCGTTGGATAGCTGAAACAATACACTTTCCAAAAATGTATAGTTTCACTAGTATATCTCAATTTTAAAAAATGCAAAGTTTGATAGGTCTACAACGCTCCGTTTAGCTGTAAATCGAGTTTAAAGATAAGTTAACTTCAAATGGCCATAACTTCCACAATTTTGCTCGGATTTTCATGGTTTATGTATCGTTGGATAGCTGAAACAATACACTTTCCAAAAATGTATAGTTTCACTAGTATATCTCAATTTTAAAAAATGCAAAGTTTGATAGGTCTACAACGCTCCGTTTAGCTGTAGATCGAGTTTAAAGATAAGTTAACTTCAATTGACTATAACTTCCACAGTTTTGCTTGGATTTTCATGGTTTATGTATCGTTGGATAGCTGAAACAATACACTTTCCAAAAATGTATAGTTTCACTAGTATATCTCAATTTTAAAAAATGCAAAGTTTGATAGGTCTACAACGCTCCGTTTAGCTGTAAATCGAGTTTAAAGATAAGTTAACTTCAAATGGCCATAACTTCCACAGTTTTGCTCGGATTTTCATGGTTTATGTATCGTTGGATAGCTGAAACAATACACTTTCCAAAAATGTATAGTTTCACTAGTATATCTCAATTTTAAAAAATGCAAAGTTTGATAGGTCTACAACGCTCCGTTTAGCTGTAGATCGAGTTTAAAGATAAGTTAATTTCAAATGGCCATAACTTCCACAGTTTTGCTCGGATTTTCATGGTTTATGTATCGTTGGATAGCTGAAACAATACACTTTCCAAAAATGTATAGTTTCACTAGTATATCTCAATTTTAAAAAATGCAAAGTTTGATAGGTCTACAACGCTCCGTTTAGCTGTAGATCGAGTTTAAAGATAAGTTAATTTCAAATGGCCATAACTTCCACAATTTTGCTCGGATTTTCATGGTTTATGTATCGTTGGATAGCTGAAACAATACACTTTCCAAAAATGTATAGTTTCACTAGTATATCTCAATTTTAAAAAATGCAAAGTTTGATAGGTCTACAACGCTCCGTTTAGCTGTAAATCGAGTTTAAAGATAAGTTAACTTCAAATGGCCATAACTTCCACAATTTTGCTCGGATTTTCATGGTTTATGTATCGTTGGATAGCTGAAACAATACACTTTCCAAAAATGTATAGTTTCACTAGTATATCTCAATTTTAAAAAATGCAAAGTTTGATAGGTCTACAACGCTCCGTTTAGCTGTAAATCGAGTTTAAAGATAAGTTAACTTCAAATGGCCATAACTTCCACAATTTTGCTCGGATTTTCATGGTTTATGTATCGTTGGATAGCTGAAACAATACACTTTCCAAAAATGTATAGTTTCATTGGTATATCTCAATTTTAAAAAATGCAAAGTTTGATAGGTCTACAACGCTCCGTTTAGCTGTAAATCGAGTTTAAAGATAAGTTAACTTCAAATGGCCATAACTTCCACAATTTTGCTCGGATTTTCATGGTTTATGTATCGTTGGATAGCTGAAACAATACACTTTCCAAAAATGTATAGTTTCACTAGTATATCTCAATTTTAAAAAATGCAAAGTTTGATAGGTCTACAACGCTCCGTTTAGCTGTAAATCGAGTTTAAAGATAAGTTAATTTCAAATGGCCATAACTTCCACAATTTTGCTCGGATTTTCATGGTTTATGTATCGTTGGATAGCTGAAACAATACACTTTCCAAAAATGTATAGTTTCACTAGTATATCTCAATTTTAAAAAATGCAAAGTTTGATAGGTCTACAACGCTCCGTTTAGCTGTAGATCGAGTTTAAAGATAAGTTAATTTCAAATGGCCATAACTTCCACAGTTTTGCTCGGATTTTCATGGTTTATGTATCGTTGGATAGCTGAAACAATACACTTTCCAAAAATGTATAGTTTCACTAGTATATCTCAATTTTAAAAAATGCAAAGTTTGATAGGTCTACAACGCTCCGTTTAGCTGTAAATCGAGTTTAAAGATAAGTTAACTTCAAATGGCCATAACTTTTACAGTTTTGGTCGGATTTTCATTTTTTATGTATCGTTGGATAGCTGAAACAATACCCTTTCCAAAAATGTATAGTTTCACTAGTATATCTCAATTTTAAAAAATGCAAAGTTTGATAGGTCTACAACGCTCCGTTTAGCTGTAGATCGAGTTTAAAGATAAGTTAATTTCAAATGGCCATAACTTCCACAGTTTTGCTCGGATTTTCATGGTTTATGTATCGTTGGATAGCTGAAACAATACACTTTCCAAAAATGTATAGTTTCACTAGTATATCTCAATTTTAAAAAATGCAAAGTTTGATAGGTCTACAACGCTCCGTTTAGCTGTAAATCGAGTTTAAAGATAAGTTAATTTCAAATGGCCATAACTTCCACAATTTTGCTCGGATTTTCATGGTTTATGTATCGTTGGATAGCTGAAACAATACACTTTCCAAAAATGTATAGTTTCACTAGTATATCTCAATTTTAAAAAATGCAAAGTTTGATAGGTCTACAACGCTCCGTTTAGCTGTAGATCGAGTTTAAAGATAAGTTAATTTCAAATGGCCATAACTTCCACAGTTTTGCTCGGATTTTCATGGTTTATGTATCGTTGGATAGCTGAAACAATACACTTTCCAAAAATGTATAGTTTCACTAGTATATCTCAATTTTAAAAAATGCAAAGTTTGATAGGTCTACAACGCTCCGTTTAGCTGTAAATCGAGTTTAAAGATAAGTTAATTTCAAATGGCCATAACTTCCACAATTTTGCTCGGATTTTCATGGTTTATGTATCGTTGGATAGCTGAAACAATACACTTTCCAAAAATGTATAGTTTCACTAGTATATCTCAATTTTAAAAAATGCAAAGTTTGATAGGTCTACAACGCTCCGTTTAGCTGTAAATCGAGTTTAAAGATAAGTTAACTTCAAATGGCCATAACTTCCACAATTTTGCTCGGATTTTCATGGTTTATGTATCGTTGGATAGCTGAAACAATACACTTTCCAAAAATGTATAGTTTCACTAGTATATCTCAATTTTAAAAAATGCAAAGTTTGATAGGTCTACAACGCTCCGTTTAGCTGTAGATCGAGTTTAAAGATAAGTTAATTTCAAATGGCCATAACTTCCACAATTTTGCTCGGATTTTCATGGTTTATGTATCGTTGGATAGCTGAAACAATACACTTTCCAAAAATGTATAGTTTCACTAGTATATCTCAATTTTAAAAAATGCAAAGTTTGATAGGTCTACAACGCTCCGTTTAGCTGTAAATCGAGTTTAAAGATAAGTTAATTTCAAATGGCCATAACTTCCACAATTTTGCTCGGATTTTCATGGTTTATGTATCGTTGGATAGCTGAAACAATACACTTTCCAAAAATGTATAGTTTCACTAGTATATCTCAATTTTAAAAAATGCAAAGTTTGATAGGTCTACAACGCTCCGTTTAGCTGTAGATCGAGTTTAAAGATAAGTTAATTTCAAATGGCCATAACTTCCACAATTTTGCTCGGATTTTCATGGTTTATGTATCGTTGGATAGCTGAAACAATACACTTTCCAAAAATGTATAGTTTCACTAGTATATCTCAATTTTAAAAAATGCAAAGTTTGATAGGTCTACAACGCTCCGTTTAGCTGTAAATCGAGTTTAAAGATAAGTTAATTTCAAATGGCCATAACTTCCACAATTTTGCTCGGATTTTCATGGTTTATGTATCGTTGGATAGCTGAAACAATACACTTTCCAAAAATGTATAGTTTCATTGGTATATCTCAATTTTAAAAAATGCAAAGTTTGATAGGTCTACAACGCTCCGTTTAGCTGTAGATCGAGTTTAAAGATAAGTTAATTTCAAATGGCCATAACTTCCACAATTTTGCTCGGATTTTCATGGTTTATGTATCGTTGGATAGCTGAAACAATACACTTTCCAAAAATGTATAGTTTCACTAGTATATCTCAATTTTAAAAAATGCAAAGTTTGATAGGTCTACAACGCTCCGTTTAGCTGTAAATCGAGTTTAAAGATAAGTTAATTTCAAATGGCCATAACTTCCACAATTTTGCTCGGATTTTCATGGTTTATGTATCGTTGGATAGCTGAAACAATACACTTTCCAAAAATGTATAGTTTCACTAGTATATCTCAATTTTAAAAAATGCAAAGTTTGATAGGTCTACAACGCTCCGTTTAGCTGTAAATCGAGTTTAAAGATAAGTTAATTTCAAATGGCCATAACTTCCACAATTTTGCTCGGATTTTCATGGTTTATGTATCGTTGGATAGCTGAAACAATACACTTTCCAAAAATGTATAGTTTCACTAGTATATCTCAATTTTAAAAAATGCAAAGTTTGATAGGTCTACAACGCTCCGTTTAGCTGTAAATCGAGTTTAAAGATAAGTTAACTTCAAATGGCCATAACTTCCACAATTTTGCTCGGATTTTCATGGTTTATGTATCGTTGGATAGCTGAAACAATACACTTTCCAAAAATGTATAGTTTCATTGGTATATCTCAATTTTAAAAAATGCAAAGTTTGATAGGTCTACAACGCTCCGTTTAGCTGTAAATCGAGTTTAAAGATAAGTTAACTTCAAATGGCCATAACTTCCACAGTTTTGCTCGGATTTTCATGGTTTATGTATCGTTGGATAGCTGAAACAATACCCTTTCTAAAAATGTATAGTTTCACTGGTATATCTCAATTTTAAAAAATGCAAAGTTTGATAGGTCTACAACGCTCCGTTTAGCTGTAAATCGAGTTTAAAGATAAGTTAACTTCAAATGGCCATAACTTCCACAATTTTGCTCGGATTTTCATGGTTTATGTATCGTTGGATAGCTGAAACAATACACTTTCCAAAAATGTATAGTTTCACTAGTATATCTCAATTTTAAAAAATGCAAAGTTTGATAGGTCTACAACGCTCCGTTTAGCTGTAAATCGAGTTTAAAGATAAGTTAACTTCAAATGGCCATAACTTCCACAATTTTGCTCGGATTTTCATGGTTTATGTATCGTTGGATAGCTGAAACAATACACTTTCCAAAAATGTATAGTTTCACTAGTATATCTCAATTTTAAAAAATGCAAAGTTTGATAGGTCTACAACGCTCCGTTTAGCTGTAAATCGAGTTTAAAGATAAGTTAACTTCAAATGGCCATAACTTCCACAATTTTGCTCGGATTTTCATGGTTTATGTATCGTTGGATAGCTGAAACAATACACTTTCCAAAAATGTATAGTTTCACTAGTATATCTCAATTTTAAAAAATGCAAAGTTTGATAGGTCTACAACGCTCCGTTTAGCTGTAAATCGAGTTTAAAGATAAGTTAACTTCAAATGGCCATAACTTCCACAATTTTGCTCGGATTTTCATGGTTTATGTATCGTTGGATAGCTGAAACAATACACTTTCCAAAAATGTATAGTTTCACTGGTATATCTCAATTTTAAAAAATGCAAAGTTTGATAGGTCTACAACGCTCCGTTTAGCTGTAAATCGAGTTTAAAGATAAGTTAACTTCAAATGGCCATAACTTCCACAATTTTGCTCGGATTTTCATGGTTTATGTATCGTTGGATAGCTGAAACAATACACTTTCCAAAAATGTATAGTTTCACTAGTATATCTCAATTTTAAAAAATGCAAAGTTTGATAGGTCTACAACGCTCCGTTTAGCTGTAAATCGAGTTTAAAGATAAGTTAACTTCAAATGACCATAACTTTTACAGTTTTGCTCGGATTTTCATGGTTTATGTATCGTTGGATAGCTGAAACAATACACTTTCCAAAAATGTATAGTTTCACTAGTATATCTCAATTTTAAAAAATGCAAAGTTTGATAGGTCTACAACGCTCCGTTTAGCTGTAAATCGAGTTTAAAGATAAGTTAACTTCAAATGGCCATAACTTCCACAATTTTGCTCGGATTTTCATGGTTTATGTATCGTTGGATAGCTGAAACAATACACTTTCCAAAAATGTATAGTTTCACTAGTATATCTCAATTTTAAAAAATGCAAAGTTTGATAGGTCTACAACGCTCCGTTTAGCTGTAAATCGAGTTTAAAGATAAGTTAACTTCAAATGGCCATAACTTCCACAATTTTGCTCGGATTTTCATGGTTTATGTATCGTTGGATAGCTGAAACAATACACTTTCCAAAAATGTATAGTTTCATTGGTATATCTCAATTTTAAAAAATGCAAAGTTTGATAGGTCTACAACGCTCCGTTTAGCTGTAAATCGAGTTTAAAGATAAGTTAACTTCAAATGGCCATAACTTCCACAATTTTGCTCGGATTTTCATGGTTTATGTATCGTTGGATAGCTGAAACAATACACTTTCCAAAAATGTATAGTTTCATTGGTATATCTCAATTTTAAAAAATGCAAAGTTTGATAGGTCTACAACGCTCCGTTTAGCTGTAAATCGAGTTTAAAGATAAGTTAACTTCAAATGGCCATAACTTCCACAATTTTGCTCGGATTTTCATGGTTTATGTATCGTTGGATAGCTGAAACAATACACTTTCCAAAAATGTATAGTTTCATTGGTATATCTCAATTTTAAAAAATGCAAAGTTTGATAGGTCTACAACGCTCCGTTTAGCTGTAAATCGAGTTTAAAGATAAGTTAACTTCAAATGGCCATAACTTCCACAATTTTGCTCGGATTTTCATGGTTTATGTATCGTTGGATAGCTGAAACAATACACTTTCCAAAAATGTATAGTTTCATTGGTATATCTCAATTTTAAAAAATGCAAAGTTTGATAGGTCTACAACGCTCCGTTTAGCTGTAAATCGAGTTTAAAGATAAGTTAACTTCAAATGGCCATAACTTCCACAATTTTGCTCGGATTTTCATGGTTTATGTATCGTTGGATAGCTGAAACAATACACTTTCCAAAAATGTATAGTTTCACTAGTATATCTCAATTTTAAAAAATGCAAAGTTTGATAGGTCTACAACGCTCCGTTTAGCTGTAAATCGAGTTTAAAGATAAGTTAACTTCAAATGGCCATAACTTCCACAATTTTGCTCGGATTTTCATGGTTTATGTATCGTTGGATAGCTGAAACAATACACTTTCCAAAAATGTATAGTTTCACTAGTATATCTCAATTTTAAAAAATGCAAAGTTTGATAGGTCTACAACGCTCCGTTTAGCTGTAAATCGAGTTTAAAGATAAGTTAACTTCAAATGGCCATAACTTCCACAGTTTTGCTCGGATTTTCATGGTTTATGTATCGTTGGATAGCTGAAACAATACCCTTTCCAAAAATGTATAGTTTCACTGGTATATCTCAATTTTAAAAAATGCAAAGTTTGATAGGTCTACAACGCTCCGTTTAGCTGTAAATCGAGTTTAAAGATAAGTTAACTTCAAATGGCCATAACTTCCACAATTTTGCTCGGATTTTCATGGTTTATGTATCGTTGGATAGCTGAAACAATACACTTTCCAAAAATGTATAGTTTCATTGGTATATCTCAATTTTAAAAAATGCAAAGTTTGATAGGTCTACAACGCTCCGTTTAGCTGTAAATCGAGTTTAAAGATAAGTTAACTTCAAATGGCCATAACTTCCACAGTTTTGCTCGGATTTTCATGGTTTATGTATCGTTGGATAGCTGAAACAATACCCTTTCTAAAAATGTATAGTTTCACTGGTATATCTCAATTTTAAAAAATGCAAAGTTTGATAGGTCTACAACGCTCCGTTTAGCTCTAAATCGAGTTTAAAGATAAGTTAACTTCAAATGGCCATAACTTCCACAATTTTGCTCGGATTTTCATGGTTTATGTATCGTTGGATAGCTGAAACAATACACTTTCCAAAAATGTATAGTTTCATTGGTATATCTCAATTTTAAAAAATGCAAAGTTTGATAGGTCTACAACGCTCCGTTTAGCTGTAAATCGAGTTTAAAGATAAGTTAACTTCAAATGGCCATAACTTCCACAATTCTGCTCGGATTTTCATGGTTTATGTATCGTTGGATAGCTGAAACAATACACTTTCCAAAAATGTATAGTTTCACTAGTATATCTCAATTTTAAAAAATGCAAAGTTTGATAGGTCTACAACGCTCCGTTTAGCTGTAAATCGAGTTTAAAGATAAGTTAACTTCAAATGGCCATAACTTCCACAGTTTTGCTCGGATTTTCATGGTTTATGTATCGTTGGATAGCTGAAACAATACACTTTCCAAAAATGTATAGTTTCATTGGTATATCTCAATTTTAAAAAATGCAAAGTTTGATAGGTCTACAACGCTCCGTTTAGCTGTAAATCGAGTTTAAAGATAAGTTAACTTCAAATGGCCATAACTTCCACAATTCTGCTCGGATTTTCATGGTTTATGTATCGTTGGATAGCTGAAACAATACACTTTCCAAAAATGTATAGTTTCATTGGTATATCTCAATTTTAAAAAATGCAAAGTTTGATAGGTCTACAACGCTCCGTTTAGCTGTAAATCGAGTTTAAAGATAAGTTAACTTCAAATGGCCATAACTTCCACAATTTTGCTCGGATTTTCATGGTTTATGTATCGTTGGATAGCTGAAACAATACACTTTCCAAAAATGTATAGTTTCACTAGTATATCTCAATTTTAAAAAATGCAAAGTTTGATAGGTCTACAACGCTCCGTTTAGCTGTAAATCGAGTTTAAAGATAAGTTAACTTCAAATGGCCATAACTTCCACAGTTTTGCTCGGATTTTCATGGTTTATGTATCGTTGGATAGCTGAAACAATACACTTTCCAAAAATGTATAGTTTCACTAGTATATCTCAATTTTAAAAAATGCAAAGTTTGATAGGTCTACAACGCTCCGTTTAGCTGTAAATCGAGTTTAAAGATAAGTTAACTTCAAATGGCCATAACTTCCACAATTTTGCTCGGATTTTCATGGTTTATGTATCGTTGGATAGCTGAAACAATACACTTTCCAAAAATGTATAGTTTCACTAGTATATCTCAATTTTAAAAAATGCAAAGTTTGATAGGTCTACAACGCTCCGTTTAGCTGTAAATCGAGTTTAAAGATAAGTTAACTTCAAATGGCCATAACTTCCACAATTTTGCTCGGATTTTCATGGTTTATGTATCGTTGGATAGCTGAAACAATACACTTTCCAAAAATGTATAGTTTCACTAGTATATCTCAATTTTAAAAAATGCAAAGTTTGATAGGTCTACAACGCTCCGTTTAGCTGTAAATCGAGTTTAAAGATAAGTTAACTTCAAATGGCCATAACTTCCACAATTTTGCTCGGATTTTCATGGTTTATGTATCGTTGGATAGCTGAAACAATACACTTTCCAAAAATGTATAGTTTCACTAGTATATCTCAATTTTAAAAAATGCAAAGTTTGATAGGTCTACAACGCTCCGTTTAGCTGTAAATCGAGTTTAAAGATAAGTTAACTTCAAATGGCCATAACTTCCACAATTTTGCTCGGATTTTCATGGTTTATGTATCGTTGGATAGCTGAAACAATACACTTTCCAAAAATGTATAGTTTCACTAGTATATCTCAATTTTAAAAAATGCAAAGTTTGATAGGTCTACAACGCTCCGTTTAGCTGTAAATCGAGTTTAAAGATAAGTTAACTTCAAATGGCCATAACTTCCACAATTTTGCTCGGATTTTCATGGTTTATGTATCGTTGGATAGCTGAAACAATACACTTTCCAAAAATGTATAGTTTCACTAGTATATCTCAATTTTAAAAAATGCAAAGTTTGATAGGTCTACAACGCTCCGTTTAGCTGTAAATCGAGTTTAAAGATAAGTTAACTTCAAATGGCCATAACTTCCACAGTTTTGCTCGGATTTTCATGGTTTATGTATCGTTGGATAGCTGAAACAATACACTTTCCAAAAATGTATAGTTTCATTGGTATATCTCAATTTTAAAAAATGCAAAGTTTGATAGGTCTACAACGCTCCGTTTAGCTGTAAATCGAGTTTAAAGATAAGTTAACTTCAAATGGCCATAACTTCCACAATTTTGCTCGGATTTTCATGGTTTATGTATCGTTGGATAGCTGAAACAATACACTTTCCAAAAATGTATAGTTTCACTAGTATATCTCAATTTTAAAAAATGCAAAGTTTGATAGGTCTACAACGCTCCGTTTAGCTGTAAATCGAGTTTAAAGATAAGTTAACTTCAAATGGCCATAACTTCCACAATTTTGCTCGGATTTTCATGGTTTATGTATCGTTGGATAGCTGAAACAATACACTTTCCAAAAATGTATAGTTTCACTAGTATATCTCAATTTTAAAAAATGCAAAGTTTGATAGGTCTACAACGCTCCGTTTAGCTGTAAATCGAGTTTAAAGATAAGTTAACTTCAAATGGCCATAACTTCCACAGTTTTGCTCGGATTTTCATGGTTTATGTATCGTTGGATAGCTGAAACAATACACTTTCCAAAAATGTATAGTTTCACTGGTATATCTCAATTTTAAAAAATGCAAAGTTTGATAGGTCTACAACGCTCCGTTTAGCTGTAAATCGAGTTTAAAGATAAGTTAACTTCAAATGGCCATAACTTCCACAATTTTGCTCGGATTTTCATGGTTTATGTATCGTTGGATAGCTGAAACAATACACTTTCCAAAAATGTATAGTTTCACTAGTATATCTCAATTTTAAAAAATGCAAAGTTTGATAGGTCTACAACGCTCCGTTTAGCTGTAAATCGAGTTTAAAGATAAGTTAACTTCAAATGGCCATAACTTCCACAGTTTTGCTCGGATTTTCATGGTTTATGTATCGTTGGATAGCTGAAACAATACCCTTTCCAAAAATGTATAGTTTCACTAGTATATCTCAATTTTAAAAAATGCAAAGTTTGATAGGTCTACAACGCTCCGTTTAGCTGTAAATCGAGTTTAAAGATAAGTTAACTTCAAATGGCCATAACTTCCACAATTTTGCTCGGATTTTCATGGTTTATGTATCGTTGGATAGCTGAAACAATACACTTTCCAAAAATGTATAGTTTCACTAGTATATCTCAATTTTAAAAAATGCAAAGTTTGATAGGTCTACAACGCTCCGTTTAGCTGTAAATCGAGTTTAAAGATAAGTTAACTTCAAATGGCCATAACTTCCACAGTTTTGCTCGGATTTTCATGGTTTATGTATCGTTGGATAGCTGAAACAATACCCTTTCCAAAAATGTATAGTTTCACTAGTATATCTCAATTTTAAAAAATGCAAAGTTTGAAAGGTCTACAACGCTCCGTTTAGCTGTAAATCGAGTTTAAAGATAAGTTAACTTCAAATGGCCATAACTTCCACAGTTTTGCTCGGATTTTCATGGTTTATGTATCGTTGGATAGCTGAAACAATACCCTTTCCAAAAATGTATAGTTTCACTGGTATATCTCAATTTTAAAAAATGCAAAGTTTGATAGGTCTACAACGCTCCGTTTAGCTCTAAATCGAGTTTAAAGATAAGTTAACTTCAAATGGCCATAACTTCCACAATTTTGCTCGGATTTTCATGGTTTATGTATCGTTGGATAGCTGAAACAATACACTTTCCAAAAATGTATAGTTTCATTGGTATATCTCAATTTTAAAAAATGCAAAGTTTGATAGGTCTACAACGCTCCGTTTAGCTGTAAATCGAGTTTAAAGATAAGTTAACTTCAAATGGCCATAACTTCCACAATTTTGCTCGGATTTTCATGGTTTATGTATCGTTGGATAGCTGAAACAATACACTTTCCAAAAATGTATAGTTTCACTAGTATATCTCAATTTTAAAAAATGCAAAGTTTGATAGGTCTACAACGCTCCGTTTAGCTGTAAATCGAGTTTAAAGATAAGTTAACTTCAAATGGCCATAACTTCCACAGTTTTGCTCGGATTTTCATGGTTTATGTATCGTTGGATAGCTGAAACAATACACTTTCCAAAAATGTATAGTTTCATTGGTATATCTCAATTTTAAAAAATGCAAAGTTTGATAGGTCTACAACGCTCCGTTTAGCTGTAAATCGAGTTTAAAGATAAGTTAACTTCAAATGGCCATAACTTCCACAATTTTGCTCGGATTTTCATGGTTTATGTATCGTTGGATAGCTGAAACAATACACTTTCCAAAAATGTATAGTTTCATTGGTATATCTCAATTTTAAAAAATGCAAAGTTTGATAGGTCTACAACGCTCCGTTTAGCTGTAAATCGAGTTTAAAGATAAGTTAACTTCAAATGGCCATAACTTCCACAATTTTGCTCGGATTTTCATGGTTTATGTATCGTTGGATAGCTGAAACAATACACTTTCCAAAAATGTATAGTTTCATTGGTATATCTCAATTTTAAAAAATGCAAAGTTTGATAGGTCTACAACGCTCCGTTTAGCTGTAAATCGAGTTTAAAGATAAGTTAACTTCAAATGGCCATAACTTCCACAATTTTGCTCGGATTTTCATGGTTTATGTATCGTTGGATAGCTGAAACAATACACTTTCCAAAAATGTATAGTTTCACTAGTATATCTCAATTTTAAAAAATGCAAAGTTTGATAGGTCTACAACGCTCCGTTTAGCTGTAAATCGAGTTTAAAGATAAGTTAACTTCAAATGGCCATAACTTCCACAATTTTGCTCGGATTTTCATGGTTTATGTATCGTTGGATAGCTGAAACAATACACTTTCCAAAAATGTATAGTTTCACTAGTATATCTCAATTTTAAAAAATGCAAAGTTTGATAGGTCTACAACGCTCCGTTTAGCTGTAAATCGAGTTTAAAGATAAGTTAACTTCAAATGGCCATAACTTCCACAATTTTGCTCGGATTTTCATGGTTTATGTATCGTTGGATAGCTGAAACAATACACTTTCCAAAAATGTATAGTTTCATTGGTATATCTCAATTTTAAAAAATGCAAAGTTTGATAGGTCTACAACGCTCCGTTTAGCTGTAAATCGAGTTTAAAGATAAGTTAACTTCAAATGGCCATAACTTCCACAGTTTTGCTCGGATTTTCATGGTTTATGTATCGTTGGATAGCTGAAACAATACACTTTCCAAAAATGTATAGTTTCATTGGTATATCTCAATTTTAAAAAATGCAAAGTTTGATAGGTCTACAACGCTCCGTTTAGCTGTAAATCGAGTTTAAAGATAAGTTAACTTCAAATGGCCATAACTTCCACAATTTTGCTCGGATTTTCATGGTTTATGTATCGTTGGATAGCTGAAACAATACACTTTCCAAAAATGTATAGTTTCACTAGTATATCTCAATTTTAAAAAATGCAAAGTTTGATAGGTCTACAACGCTCCGTTTAGCTGTAAATCGAGTTTAAAGATAAGTTAATTTCAAATGGCCATAACTTCCACAATTTTGCTCGGATTTTCATGGTTTATGTGTCGTTGGATAGCTGAAACAATACACTTTCCAAAAATGTATAGTTTCACTAGTATATCTCAATTTTAAAAAATGCAAAGTTTGATAGGTCTACAACGCTCCGTTTAGCTGTAAATCGAGTTTAAAGATAAGTTAACTTCAAATGGCCATAACTTCCACAGTTTTGCTCGGATTTTCATGGTTTATGTATCGTTGGATAGCTGAAACAATACACTTTCCAAAAATGTATAGTTTCATTGGTATATCTCAATTTTAAAAAATGCAAAGTTTGATAGGTCTACAACGCTCCGTTTAGCTGTAAATCGAGTTTAAAGATAAGTTAACTTCAAATGGCCATAACTTCCACAATTTTGCTCGGATTTTCATGGTTTATGTATCGTTGGATAGCTGAAACAATACACTTTCCAAAAATGTATAGTTTCATTGGTATATCTCAATTTTAAAAAATGCAAAGTTTGATAGGTCTACAACGCTCCGTTTAGCTGTAAATCGAGTTTAAAGATAAGTTAACTTCAAATGGCCATAACTTCCACAATTTTGCTCGGATTTTCATGGTTTATGTATCGTTGGATAGCTGAAACAATACACTTTCCAAAAATGTATAGTTTCATTGGTATATCTCAATTTTAAAAAATGCAAAGTTTGATAGGTCTACAACGCTCCGTTTAGCTGTAAATCGAGTTTAAAGATAAGTTAACTTCAAATGGCCATAACTTCCACAGTTTTGCTCGGATTTTCATGGTTTATGTATCGTTGGATAGCTGAAACAATACACTTTCCAAAAATGTATAGTTTCATTGGTATATCTCAATTTTAAAAAATGCAAAGTTTGATAGGTCTACAACGCTCCGTTTAGCTGTAAATCGAGTTTAAAGATAAGTTAACTTCAAATGGCCATAACTTCCACAGTTTTGCTCGGATTTTCATGGTTTATGTATCGTTGGATAGCTGAAACAATACCCTTTCTAAAAATGTATAGTTTCACTGGTATATCTCAATTTTAAAAAATGCAAAGTTTGATAGGTCTACAACGCTCCGTTTAGCTGTAAATCGAGTTTAAAGATAAGTTAACTTCAAATGGCCATAACTTCCACAATTTTGCTCGGATTTTCATGGATTATGTATCGTTGGATAGCTGAAACAATACACTTTCCAAAAATGTATAGTTTCATTGGTATATCTCAATTTTAAAAAATGCAAAGTTTGATAGGTCTACAACGCTCCGTTTAGCTGTAAATCGAGTTTAAAGATAAGTTAACTTCAAATGGCCATAACTTCCACAGTTTTGCTCGGATTTTCATGGTTTATGTATCGTTGGATAGCTGAAACAATACACTTTCCAAAAATGTATAGTTTCATTGGTATATCTCAATTTTAAAAAATGCAAAGTTTGATAGGTCTACAACGCTCCGTTTAGCTGTAAATCGAGTTTAAAGATAAGTTAACTTCAAATGGCCATAACTTCCACAATTTTGCTCGGATTTTCATGGATTATGTATCGTTGGATAGCTGAAACAATACACTTTCCAAAAATGTATAGTTTCATTGGTATATCTCAATTTTAAAAAATGCAAAGTTTGATAGGTCTACAACGCTCCGTTTAGCTGTAAATCGAGTTTAAAGATAAGTTAACTTCAAATGGCCATAACTTCCACAATTTTGCTCGGATTTTCATGGTTTATGTATCGTTGGATAGCTGAAACAATACACTTTCCAAAAATGTATAGTTTCACTAGTATATCTCAATTTTAAAAAATGCAAAGTTTGATAGGTCTACAACGCTCCGTTTAGCTGTAAATCGAGTTTAAAGATAAGTTAACTTCAAATGGCCATAACTTCCACAATTTTGCTCGGATTTTCATGGTTTATGTATCGTTGGATAGCTGAAACAATACACTTTCCAAAAATGTATAGTTTCACTAGTATATCTCAATTTTAAAAAATGCAAAGTTTGATAGGTCTACAACGCTCCGTTAAGCTGTAAATCGAGTTTAAAGATAAGTTAATTTCAAATGGCCATAACTTCCACAATTTTGCTCGGATTTTCATGGTTTATGTATCGTTGGATAGCTGAAACAATACACTTTCCAAAAATGTATAGTTTCACTAGTATATCTCAATTTTAAAAAATGCAAAGTTTGATAGGTCTACAACGCTCCGTTTAGCTGTAAATCGAGTTTAAAGATAAGTTAACTTCAAATGGCCATAACTTCCACAATTTTGCTCGGATTTTCATGGTTTATGTATCGGTGGATAGCTGAAACAATACCCTTTCTAAAAATGTATAGTTTCACTGGTATATCTCAATTTTAAAAAATGCAAAGTTTGATAGGTCTACAACGCTCCGTTTAGCTGTAAATCGAGTTTAAAGATAAGTTAACTTCAAATGGCCATAACTTCCACAATTTTGCTCGGATTTTCATGGTTTATGTATCGTTGGATAGCTGAAACAATACACTTTCCAAAAATGTATAGTTTCACTAGTATATCTCAATTTTAAAAAATGCAAAGTTTGATAGGTCTACAACGCTCCGTTTAGCTGTAAATCGAGTTTAAAGATAAGTTAATTTCAAATGGCCATAACTTCCACAATTTTGCTCGGATTTTCATGGTTTATGTATCGTTGGATAGCTGAAACAATACACTTTCCAAAAATGTATAGTTTCACTAGTATATCTCAATTTTAAAAAATGCAAAGTTTGATAGGTCTACAACGCTCCGTTTAGCTGTAAATCGAGTTTAAAGATAAGTTAACTTCAAATGGCCATAACTTCCACAATTTTGCTCGGATTTTCATGGTTTATGTATCGTTGGATAGCTGAAACAATACACTTTCCAAAAATGTATAGTTTCACTAGTATATCTCAATTTTAAAAAATGCAAAGTTTGATAGGTCTACAACGCTCCGTTTAGCTGTAAATCGAGTTTAAAGATAAGTTAACTTCAAATGGCCATAACTTCCACAATTTTGCTCGGATTTTCATGGTTTATGTATCGTTGGATAGCTGAAACAATACACTTTCCAAAAATGTATAGTTTCACTGGTATATCTCAATTTTAAAAAATGCAAAGTTTGATAGGTCTACAACGCTCCGTTTAGCTGTAAATCGAGTTTAAAGATAAGTTAACTTCAAATGGCCATAACTTCCACAATTTTGCTCGGATTTTCATGGTTTATGTATCGTTGGATAGCTGAAACAATACACTTTCCAAAAATGTATAGTTTCACTGGTATATCTCAATTTTAAAAAAATGCAAAGTTTGATAGGTCTACAACGCTCCGTTTAGCTGTAAATCGAGTTTAAAGATAAGTTAATTTCAAATGGCCATAACTTCCACAATTTTGCTCGGATTTTCATGGTTTATGTATCGTTGGATAGCTGAAACAATACACTTTCCAAAAATGTATAGTTTCACTAGTATATCTCAATTTTAAAAAATGCAAAGTTTGATAGGTCTACAACGCTCCGTTTAGCTGTAAATCGAGTTTAAAGATAAGTTAACTTCAAATGGCCATAACTTCCACAATTTTGCTCGGATTTTCATGGTTTATGTATCGTTGGATAGCTGAAACAATACACTTTCCAAAAATGTATAGTTTCACTAGTATATCTCAATTTTAAAAAATGCAAAGTTTGATAGGTCTACAACGCTCCGTTTAGCTGTAAATCGAGTTTAAAGATAAGTTAACTTCAAATGGCCATAACTTCCACAATTTTGCTCGGATTTTCATGGTTTATGTATCGTTGGATAGCTGAAACAATACACTTTCCAAAAATGTATAGTTTCACTAGTATATCTCAATTTTAAAAAATGCAAAGTTTGATAGGTCTACAACGCTCCGTTTAGCTGTAAATCGAGTTTAAAGATAAGTTAACTTCAAATGGCCATAACTTCCACAATTTTGCTCGGATTTTCATGGTTTATGTATCGTTGGATAGCTGAAACAATACACTTTCCAAAAATGTATAGTTTCACTAGTATATCTCAATTTTAAAAAATGCAAAGTTTGATAGGTCTACAACGCTCCGTTTAGCTGTAAATCGAGTTTAAAGATAAGTTAATTTCAAATGGCCATAACTTCCACAATTTTGCTCGGATTTTCATGGTTTATGTATCGTTGGATAGCTGAAACAATACACTTTCCAAAAATGTATAGTTTCACTAGTATATCTCAATTTTAAAAAATGCAAAGTTTGATAGGTCTACAACGCTCCGTTTAGCTGTAAATCGAGTTTAAAGATAAGTTAACTTCAAATGGCCATAACTTCCACAATTTTGCTCGGATTTTCATGGTTTATGTATCGTTGGATAGCTGAAACAATACACTTTCCAAAAATGTATAGTTTCACTGGTATATCTCAATTTTAAAAAATGCAAAGTTTGATAGGTCTACAACGCTCCGTTTAGCTGTAAATCGAGTTTAAAGATAAGTTAACTTCAAATGGCCATAACTTCCACAATTTTGCTCGGATTTTCATGGTTTATGTATCGTTGGATAGCTGAAACAATACACTTTCCAAAAATGTATAGTTTCACTAGTATATCTCAATTTTAAAAAATGCAAAGTTTGATAGGTCTACAACGCTCCGTTTAGCTGTAAATCGAGTTTAAAGATAAGTTAATTTCAAATGGCCATAACTTCCACAATTTTGCTCGGATTTTCATGGTTTATGTATCGTTGGATAGCTGAAACAATACACTTTCCAAAAATGTATAGTTTCACTAGTATATCTCAATTTTAAAAAATGCAAAGTTTGATAGGTCTACAACGCTCCGTTTAGCTGTAAATCGAGTTTAAAGATAAGTTAACTTCAAATGGCCATAACTTCCACAATTTTGCTCGGATTTTCATGGTTTATGTATCGTTGGATAGCTGAAACAATACACTTTCCAAAAATGTATAGTTTCACTAGTATATCTCAATTTTAAAAAATGCAAAGTTTGATAGGTCTACAACGCTCCGTTTAGCTGTAAATCGAGTTTAAAGATAAGTTAACTTCAAATGGCCATAACTTCCACAATTTTGCTCGGATTTTCATGGTTTATGTATCGTTGGATAGCTGAAACAATACACTTTCCAAAAATGTATAGTTTCACTGGTATATCTCAATTTTAAAAAATGCAAAGTTTGATAGGTCTACAACGCTCCGTTTAGCTGTAAATCGAGTTTAAAGATAAGTTAACTTCAAATGGCCATAACTTCCACAATTTTGCTCGGATTTTCATGGTTTATGTATCGTTGGATAGCTGAAACAATACACTTTCCAAAAATGTATAGTTTCACTAGTATATCTCAATTTTAAAAAATGCAAAGTTTGATAGGTCTACAACGCTCCGTTTAGCTGTAAATCGAGTATAAAGATAAGTTAATTTCAAATGGCCATAACTTCCACAATTTTGCTCGGATTTTCATGGTTTATGTATCGTTGGATAGCTGAAACAATACACTTTCCAAAAATGTATAGTTTCACTAGTATATCTCAATTTTAAAAAATGCAAAGTTTGATAGGTCTACAACGCTCCGTTTAGCTGTAAATCGAGTTTAAAGATAAGTTAACTTCAAATGGCCATAACTTCCACAATTTTGCTCGGATTTTCATGGTTTATGTATCGTTGGATAGCTGAAACAATACACTTTCCAAAAATGTATAGTTTCACTAGTATATCTCAATTTTAAAAAATGCAAAGTTTGATAGGTCTACAACGCTCCGTTTAGCTGTAAATCGAGTTTAAAGATAAGTTAACTTCAAATGGCCATAACTTCCACAATTTTGCTCGGATTTTCATGGTTTATGTATCGTTGGATAGCTGAAACAATACACTTTCCAAAAATGTATAGTTTCACTAGTATATCTCAATTTTAAAAAATGCAAAGTTTGATAGGTCTACAACGCTCCGTTTAGCTGTAAATCGAGTTTAAAGATAAGTTAACTTCAAATGGCCATAACTTCCACAATTTTGCTCGGATTTTCATGGTTTATGTATCGTTGGATAGCTGAAACAATACACTTTCCAAAAATGTATAGTTTCACTAGTATATCTCAATTTTAAAAAATGCAAAGTTTGATAGGTCTACAACGCTCCGTTTAGCTGTAAATCGAGTTTAAAGATAAGTTAATTTCAAATGGCCATAACTTCCACAATTTTGCTCGGATTTTCATGGTTTATGTATCGTTGGATAGCTGAAACAATACACTTTCCAAAAATGTATAGTTTCACTAGTATATCTCAATTTTAAAAAATGCAAAGTTTGATAGGTCTACAACGCTCCGTTTAGCTGTAAATCGAGTTTAAAGATAAGTTAACTTCAAATGGCCATAACTTCCACAATTTTGCTCGGATTTTCATGGTTTATGTATCGTTGGATAGCTGAAACAATACACTTTCCAAAAATGTATAGTTTCACTGGTATATCTCAATTTTAAAAAATGCAAAGTTTGATAGGTCTACAACGCTCCGTTTAGCTGTAAATCGAGTTTAAAGATAAGTTAACTTCAAATGGCCATAACTTCCACAATTTTGCTCGGATTTTCATGGTTTATGTATCGTTGGATAGCTGAAACAATACACTTTCCAAAAATGTATAGTTTCACTAGTATATCTCAATTTTAAAAAATGCAAAGTTTGATAGGTCTACAACGCTCCGTTTAGCTGTAAATCGAGTTTAAAGATAAGTTAACTTCAAATGGCCATAACTTCCACAATTTTGCTCGGATTTTCATGGTTTATGTATCGTTGGATAGCTGAAACAATACACTTTCCAAAAATGTATAGTTTCACTAGTATATCTCAATTTTAAAAAATGCAAAGTTTGATAGGTCTACAACGCTCCGTTTAGCTGTAAATCGAGTTTAAAGATAAGTTAACTTCAAATGGCCATAACTTCCACAATTTTGCTCGGATTTTCATGGCTTATGTATCGTTGGATAGCTGAAACAATACACTTTCCAAAAATGTATAGTTTCACTAGTATATCTCAATTTTAAAAAATGCAAAGTTTGATAGGTCTACAACGCTCCGTTTAGCTGTAAATCGAGTTTAAAGATAAGTTAACTTCAAATGGCCATAACTTCCACAATTTTGCTCGGATTTTCATGGTTTATGTATCGTTGGATAGCTGAAACAATACACTTTCCAAAAATGTATAGTTTCACTAGTATATCTCAATTTTAAAAAATGCAAAGTTTGATAGGTCTACAACGCTCCGTTTAGCTGTAAATCGAGTTTAAAGATAAGTTAACTTCAAATGGCCATAACTTCCACAATTTTGCTCGGATTTTCATGGTTTATGTATCGTTGGATAGCTGAAACAATACACTTTCCAAAAATGTATAGTTTCACTAGTATATCTCAATTTTAAAAAATGCAAAGTTTGATAGGTCTACAACGCTCCGTTTAGCTGTAAATCGAGTTTAAAGATAAGTTAATTTCAAATGGCCATAACTTCCACAATTTTGCTCGGATTTTCATGGTTTATGTATCGTTGGATAGCTGAAACAATACACTTTCCAAAAATGTATAGTTTCACTAGTATATCTCAATTTTAAAAAATGCAAAGTTTGATAGGTCTACAACGCTCCGTTTAGCTGTAAATCGAGTTTAAAGATAAGTTAACTTCAAATGGCCATAACTTCCACAATTTTGCTCGGATTTTCATGGCTTATGTATCGTTGGATAGCTGAAACAATACACTTTCCAAAAATGTATAGTTTCACTAGTATATCTCAATTTTAAAAAATGCAAAGTTTGATAGGTCTACAACGCTCCGTTTAGCTGTAAATCGAGTTTAAAGATAAGTTAACTTCAAATGGCCATAACTTCCACAATTTTGCTCGGATTTTCATGGCTTATGTATCGTTGGATAGCTGAAACAATACACTTTCCAAAAATGTATAGTTTCACTAGTATATCTCAATTTTAAAAAATGCAAAGTTTGATAGGTCTACAACGCTCCGTTTAGCTGTAAATCGAGTTTAAAGATAAGTTAACTTCAAATGGCCATAACTTCCACAATTTTGCTCGGATTTTCATGGTTTATGTATCGTTGGATAGCTGAAACAATACACTTTCCAAAAATGTATAGTTTCACTAGTATATCTCAATTTTAAAAAATGCAAAGTTTGATAGGTCTACAACGCTCCGTTTAGCTGTAAATCGAGTTTAAAGATAAGTTAATTTCAAATGGCCATAACTTCCACAATTTTGCTCGGATTTTCATGGTTTATGTATCGTTGGATAGCTGAAACAATACACTTTCCAAAAATGTATAGTTTCACTAGTATATCTCAATTTTAAAAAATGCAAAGTTTGATAGGTCTACAACGCTCCGTTTAGCTGTAAATCGAGTTTAAAGATAAGTTAACTTCAAATGACCATAACTTTTACAGTTTTGCTCGGATTTTCATGGTTTATGTATCGTTGGATAACTGAAACAATACTCTTTCCAAAAATGTATAGTTTCACTAGTATATCTCAATTTTAAAAAATGCAAAGTTTGATAGGTCTACAACGCTCCGTTTAGCTGTAAATCGAGTTTAAAGATAAGTTAACTTCAAATGACCATAACTTTTACAGTTTTGCTCGGATTTTCATGGCTTATGTATCGTTGGATAGCTGAAACAATACACTTTCCAAAAATGTATAGTTTCACTGGTATATCTCAATTTTAAAAAATGCAAAGTTTGATAGGTCTACAACGCTCCGTTTAGCTGTAAATCGAGTTTAAAGATAAGTTAACTTCAAATGGCCATAACTTCCACAATTTTGCTCGGATTTTCATGGCTTATGTATCGTTGGATAGCTGAAACAATACACTTTCCAAAAATGTATAGTTTCACTAGTATATCTCAATTTTAAAAAATGCAAAGTTTGATAGGTCTACAACGCTCCGTTTAGCTGTAAATCGAGTTTAAAGATAAGTTAACTTCAAATGGCCATAACTTCCACAATTTTGCTCGGATTTTCATGGCTTATGTATCGTTGGATAGCTGAAACAATACACTTTCCAAAAATGTATAGTTTCACTAGTATATCTCAATTTTAAAAAATGCAAAGTTTGATAGGTCTACAACGCTCCGTTTAGCTGTAAATCGAGTTTAAAGATAAGTTAACTTCAAATGGCCATAACTTCCACAATTTTGCTCGGATTTTCATGGTTTATGTATCGTTGGATAGCTGAAACAATACACTTTCCAAAAATGTATAGTTTCACTAGTATATCTCAATTTTAAAAAATGCAAAGTTTGATAGGTCTACAACGCTCCGTTTAGCTGTAAATCGAGTTTAAAGATAAGTTAACTTCAAATGGCCATAACTTCCACAATTTTGCTCGGATTTTCATGGTTTATGTATCGTTGGATAGCTGAAACAATACACTTTCCAAAAATGTATAGTTTCACTAGTATATCTCAATTTTAAAAAATGCAAAGTTTGATAGGTCTACAACGCTCCGTTTAGCTGTAAATCGAGTTTAAAGATAAGTTAATTTCAAATGGCCATAACTTCCACAATTTTGCTCGGATTTTCATGGCTTATGTATCGTTGGATAGCTGAAACAATACACTTTCCAAAAATGTATAGTTTCACTAGTATATCTCAATTTTAAAAAATGCAAAGTTTGATAGGTCTACAACGCTCCGTTTAGCTGTAAATCGAGTTTAAAGATAAGTTAATTTCAAATGGCCATAACTTCCACAATTTTGCTCGGATTTTCATGGCTTATGTATCGTTGGATAGCTGAAACAATACACTTTCCAAAAATGTATAGTTTCACTAGTATATCTCAATTTTAAAAAATGCAAAGTTTGATAGGTCTACAACGCTCCGTTTAGCTGTAAATCGAGTTTAAAGATAAGTTAATTTCAAATGGCCATAACTTCCACAATTTTGCTCGGATTTTCATGGCTTATGTATCGTTGGATAGCTGAAACAATACACTTTCCAAAAATGTATAGTTTCACTAGTATATCTCAATTTTAAAAAATGCAAAGTTTGATAGGTCTACAACGCTCCGTTTAGCTGTAAATCGAGTTTAAAGATAAGTTAACTTCAAATGGCCATAACTTCCACAATTTTGCTCGGATTTTCATGGTTTATGTATCGTTGGATAGCTGAAACAATACACTTTCCAAAAATGTATAGTTTCACTAGTATATCTCAATTTTAAAAAATGCAAAGTTTGATAGGTCTACAACGCTCCGTTTAGCTGTAAATCGAGTTTAAAGATAAGTTAACTTCAAATGGCCATAACTTCCACAATTTTGCTCGGATTTTCATGGCTTATGTATCGTTGGATAGCTGAAACAATACACTTTCCAAAAATGTATAGTTTCACTAGTATATCTCAATTTTAAAAAATGCAAAGTTTGATAGGTCTACAACGCTCCGTTTAGCTGTAAATCGAGTTTAAAGATAAGTTAACTTCAAATGGCCATAACTTCCACAATTTTGCTCGGATTTTCATGGTTTATGTATCGTTGGATAGCTGAAACAATACACTTTCCAAAAATGTATAGTTTCACTAGTATATCTCAATTTTAAAAAATGCAAAGTTTGATAGGTCTACAACGCTCCGTTTAGCTGTAAATCGAGTTTAAAGATAAGTTAATTTCAAATGGCCATAACTTCCACAATTTTGCTCGGATTTTCATGGTTTATGTATCGTTGGATAGCTGAAACAATACACTTTCCAAAAATGTATAGTTTCACTAGTATATCTCAATTTTAAAAAATGCAAAGTTTGATAGGTCTACAACGCTCCGTTTAGCTGTAAATCGAGTTTAAAGATAAGTTAACTTCAAATGACCATAACTTTTACAGTTTTGCTCGGATTTTCATGGTTTATGTATCGTTGGATAACTGAAACAATACTCTTTCCAAAAATGTATAGTTTCACTAGTATATCTCAATTTTAAAAAATGCAAAGTTTGATAGGTCTACAACGCTCCGTTTAGCTGTAAATCGAGTTTAAAGATAAGTTAACTTCAAATGACCATAACTTTTACAGTTTTGCTCGGATTTTCATGGCTTATGTATCGTTGGATAGCTGAAACAATACACTTTCCAAAAATGTATAGTTTCACTGGTATATCTCAATTTTAAAAAATGCAAAGTTTGATAGGTCTACAACGCTCCGTTTAGCTGTAAATCGAGTTTAAAGATAAGTTAACTTCAAATGGCCATAACTTCCACAATTTTGCTCGGATTTTCATGGCTTATGTATCGTTGGATAGCTGAAACAATACACTTTCCAAAAATGTATAGTTTCACTAGTATATCTCAATTTTAAAAAATGCAAAGTTTGATAGGTCTACAACGCTCCGTTTAGCTGTAAATCGAGTTTAAAGATAAGTTAACTTCAAATGGCCATAACTTCCACAATTTTGCTCGGATTTTCATGGTTTATGTATCGTTGGATAGCTGAAACAATACACTTTCCAAAAATGTATAGTTTCACTAGTATATCTCAATTTTAAAAAATGCAAAGTTTGATAGGTCTACAACGCTCCGTTTAGCTGTAAATCGAGTTTAAAGATAAGTTAATTTCAAATGGCCATAACTTCCACAATTTTGCTCGGATTTTCATGGTTTATGTATCGTTGGATAGCTGAAACAATACACTTTCCAAAAATGTATAGTTTCACTAGTATATCTCAATTTTAAAAAATGCAAAGTTTGATAGGTCTACAACGCTCCGTTTAGCTGTAAATCGAGTTTAAAGATAAGTTAACTTCAAATGGCCATAACTTCCACAATTTTGCTCGGATTTTCATGGCTTATGTATCGTTGGATAGCTGAAACAATACACTTTCCAAAAATGTATAGTTTCACTAGTATATCTCAATTTTAAAAAATGCAAAGTTTGATAGGTCTACAACGCTCCGTTTAGCTGTAAATCGAGTTTAAAGATAAGTTAACTTCAAATGGCCATAACTTCCACAATTTTGCTCGGATTTTCATGGTTTATGTATCGTTGGATAGCTGAAACAATACACTTTCCAAAAATGTATAGTTTCACTAGTATATCTCAATTTTAAAAAATGCAAAGTTTGATAGGTCTACAACGCTCCGTTTAGCTGTAAATCGAGTTTAAAGATAAGTTAACTTCAAATGGCCATAACTTCCACAATTTTGCTCGGATTTTCATGGTTTATGTATCGTTGGATAGCTGAAACAATACACTTTCCAAAAATGTATAGTTTCACTGGTATATCTCAATTTTAAAAAATGCAAAGTTTGATAGGTCTACAACGCTCCGTTTAGCTGTAAATCGAGTTTAAAGATAAGTTAACTTCAAATGGCCATAACTTCCACAATTTTGCTCGGATTTTCATGGTTTATGTATCGTTGGATAGCTGAAACAATACACTTTCCAAAAATGTATAGTTTCACTGGTATATCTCAATTTTAAAAAAATGCAAAGTTTGATAGGTCTACAACGCTCCGTTTAGCTGTAAATCGAGTTTAAAGATAAGTTAATTTCAAATGGCCATAACTTCCACAATTTTGCTCGGATTTTCATGGTTTATGTATCGTTGGATAGCTGAAACAATACACTTTCCAAAAATGTATAGTTTCACTAGTATATCTCAATTTTAAAAAATGCAAAGTTTGATAGGTCTACAACGCTCCGTTTAGCTGTAAATCGAGTTTAAAGATAAGTTAACTTCAAATGGCCATAACTTCCACAATTTTGCTCGGATTTTCATGGTTTATGTATCGTTGGATAGCTGAAACAATACACTTTCCAAAAATGTATAGTTTCACTAGTATATCTCAATTTTAAAAAATGCAAAGTTTGATAGGTCTACAACGCTCCGTTTAGCTGTAAATCGAGTTTAAAGATAAGTTAACTTCAAATGGCCATAACTTCCACAATTTTGCTCGGATTTTCATGGCTTATGTATCGTTGGATAGCTGAAACAATACACTTTCCAAAAATGTATAGTTTCACTAGTATATCTCAATTTTAAAAAATGCAAAGTTTGATAGGTCTACAACGCTCCGTTTAGCTGTAAATCGAGTTTAAAGATAAGTTAACTTCAAATGGCCATAACTTCCACAATTTTGCTCGGATTTTCATGGTTTATGTATCGTTGGATAGCTGAAACAATACACTTTCCAAAAATGTATAGTTTCACTAGTATATCTCAATTTTAAAAAATGCAAAGTTTGATAGGTCTACAACGCTCCGTTTAGCTGTAAATCGAGTTTAAAGATAAGTTAATTTCAAATGGCCATAACTTCCACAATTTTGCTCGGATTTTCATGGTTTATGTATCGTTGGATAGCTGAAACAATACACTTTCCAAAAATGTATAGTTTCTCTAGTATATCTCAATTTTAAAAAATGCAAAGTTTGATAGGTCTACAACGCTCCGTTTAGCTGTAAATCGAGTTTAAAGATAAGTTAACTTCAAATGGCCATAACTTCCACAATTTTGCTCGGATTTTCATGGCTTATGTATCGTTGGATAGCTGAAACAATACACTTTCCAAAAATGTATAGTTTCACTAGTATATCTCAATTTTAAAAAATGCAAAGTTTGATAGGTCTACAACGCTCCGTTTAGCTGTAAATCGAGTTTAAAGATAAGTTAACTTCAAATGGCCATAACTTCCACAATTTTGCTCGGATTTTCATGGTTTATGTATCGTTGGATAGCTGAAACAATACACTTTCCAAAAATGTATAGTTTCACTAGTATATCTCAATTTTAAAAAATGCAAAGTTTGATAGGTCTACAACGCTCCGTTTAGCTGTAAATCGAGTTTAAAGATAAGTTAATTTCAAATGGCCATAACTTCCACAATTTTGCTCGGATTTTCATGGTTTATGTATCGTTGGATAGCTGAAACAATACACTTTCCAAAAATGTATAGTTTCACTAGTATATCTCAATTTTAAAAAATGCAAAGTTTGATAGGTCTACAACGCTCCGTTTAGCTGTAAATCGAGTTTAAAGATAAGTTAACTTCAAATGGCCATAACTTCCACAATTTTGCTCGGATTTTCATGGCTTATGTATCGTTGGATAGCTGAAACAATACACTTTCCAAAAATGTATAGTTTCACTAGTATATCTCAATTTTAAAAAATGCAAAGTTTGATAGGTCTACAACGCTCCGTTTAGCTGTAAATCGAGTTTAAAGATAAGTTAATTTCAAATGGCCATAACTTCCACAATTTTGCTCGGATTTTCATGGTTTATGTATCGTTGGATAGCTGAAACAATACACTTTCCAAAAATGTATAGTTTCACTAGTATATCTCAATTTTAAAAAATGCAAAGTTTGATAGGTCTACAACGCTCCGTTTAGCTGTAAATCGAGTTTAAAGATAAGTTAACTTCAAATGGCCATAACTTCCACAATTTTGCTCGGATTTTCATGGCTTATGTATCGTTGGATAGCTGAAACAATACACTTTCCAAAAATGTATAGTTTCACTAGTATATCTCAATTTTAAAAAATGCAAAGTTTGATAGGTCTACAACGCTCCGTTTAGCTGTAAATCGAGTTTAAAGATAAGTTAACTTCAAATGGCCATAACTTCCACAATTTTGCTCGGATTTTCATGGTTTATGTATCGTTGGATAGCTGAAACAATACACTTTCCAAAAATGTATAGTTTCACTAGTATATCTCAATTTTAAAAAATGCAAAGTTTGATAGGTCTACAACGCTCCGTTTAGCTGTAAATCGAGTTTAAAGATAAGTTAACTTCAAATGGCCATAACTTCCACAATTTTGCTCGGATTTTCATGGTTTATGTATCGTTGGATAGCTGAAACAATACACTTTCCAAAAATGTATAGTTTCACTGGTATATCTCAATTTAAAAAAAATGCAAAGTTTGATAGGTCTACAACGCTCCGTTTAGCTGTAAATCGAGTTTAAAAATAAGTTAACTTCAAATGGCCATAACTTCCACAGTTTTGCTCGGATTTTCATGGCTTATGTATCGTTGGATAGCTGAAACAATACACTTTCCAAAAATGTATAGTTTCACTAGTATATCTCAATTTAAAAAAATGCAAAGTTTGATAGGTCTACAACGCTCCGTTTAGCTGTAAATCGAGTTTAAAGATAAGTTAACTTCAAATGGCCATAACTTCCACAGTTTTGCTCGGATTTTCATGGCTTATGTATCGTTGGATAGCTGAAACAATACACTTTCCAAAAATGTATAGTTTCACTAGTATATCTCAATTTTAAAAAATGCAAAGTTTGATAGGTCTACAACGCTCCGTTTAGCTGTAAATCGAGTTTAAAGATAAGTTAACTTCAAATGGCCATAACTTCCACAGTTTTGCTTGGATTTTCATGGTTTATGTATCGTTGGATAGCTGAAACAATACACTTTCCAAAAATGTATAGTTTCACTAGTATATATTAATTTTAAAAAATGCAAAGTTTGATGGGTCTACAACGCTCCGTTTAGCTGTAAATCGAGTTTAAAGATAAGTTAACTTCAAATGGCCATAACTTCCACAGTTTTGCTCGGATTTTCATGGTTTATGTATCGTTGGATAGCTGAGACAATACTCTTTCCAAAAATGTATAGTTTCACTAGTATATCTCAATTTAAAAAAATGCAAAGTTTGATAGGTCTACAACGCTCCGTTTAGCTGTAAATCGAGTTTAAAGATAAGTTAACTTCAAATGGCCATAACTTCCACAGTTTTGCTTGGATTTTCATGGTTTATGTATCGTTGGATAGCTGAGACAATACTCTTTCCAAAAATGTATAGTTTCACTAGTATATCTCAATTTTAAAAAATACAAAGTTTGATAGGTCTACAACGCTCCGTTTAGCTGTAAATCGAGTTTAAAGATAAGTTAACTTCAAATGGCCATAACTTCCACAGTTTTGCTCGGATTTTCATGGTTTATGTATCGTTGGATAGCTGAGACAATACTCTTTCCAAAAATGTATAGTTTCACTAGTATATCTCAATTTTAAAAAATACAAAGTTTGATAGGTCTACAACGCTCCGTTTAGCTGTAAATCGAGTTTAAAGGTAAGTTAACTTCAAATAGCCATAACTTCCACAGTTTTGCTCGGATTTTCATGGTTTATGTATCGTTGGATAGCTGAGACAATACTCTTTCCAAAAATGTATAGTTTCACTAGTATATCTCAATTTTAAAAAATGCAAAGTTTGATAGGTCTACAACGCTCCGTTTAGCTGTAAATCGAGTTTAAAGGTAAGTTAACTTCAAATAGCCATAACTTCCACAGTTTTGCTCGGATTTTCATGGTTTATGTATCGTTGGATAGCTGAGACAATACTCTTTCCAAAAATGTATAGTTTCACTAGTATATCTCAATTTTAAAAAATACAAAGTTTGATAGGTCTACAACGCTCCGTTTAGCTGTAAATCGAGTTTAAAGGTAAGTTAACTTCAAATGGCCATAACTTCCACAGTTTTGCTTGGATTTTCATGGTTTATGTATCGTTGGATAGCTGAAACAATACACTTTCCAAAAATGTATAGTTTCACTAGTATATATTAATTTTAAAAAATGCAAAGTTTGATAGGTCTACAACGCTCCGTTTAGCTGTAAATCGAGTTTAAAAATAAGTTAACTTCAAATGGCCATAACTTCCACAGTTTTGCTTGGATTTTCATGGCTTATGTATCGTTGGATAGCTGAAACAATACACTTTCCAAAAATGTATAGTTTCACTAGTATATCTCAATTTTAAAAAATACAAAGTTTGATAGGTCTACAACGCTCCGTTTAGCTGTAAATCGAGTTTAAAGGTAAGTTAACTTCAAATGGCCATAACTTCCACAGTTTTGCTTGGATTTTCATGGTTTATGTATCGTTGGATAGCTGAAACAATACACTTTCCAAAAATGTATAGTTTCACTAGTATATATTAATTTTAAAAAATGCAAAGTTTGATGGGTCTACAACGCTCCGTTTAGCTGTAAATCGAGTTTAAAGATAAGTTAACTTCAAATGGCCATAACTTCCACAGTTTTGCTTGGATTTTCATGGCTTATGTATCGTTGGATAGCTGAAACAATACACTTTCCAAAAATGTATAGTTTCACTAGTATATCTCAATTTTAAAAAATACAAAGTTTGATAGGTCTACAACGCTCCGTTTAGCTGTAAATCGAGTTTAAAAATAAGTTAACTTCAAATGGCCATAACTTCCACAGTTTTGCTTGGATTTTCATGGCTTATGTATCGTTGGATAGCTGAAACAATACACTTTCCAAAAATGTATAGTTTCACTAGTATATCTCAATTTTAAAAAATACAAAGTTTGATAGGTCTACAACGCTCCGTTTAGCTGTAAATCGAGTTTAAAGGTAAGTTAACTTCAAATGGCCATAACTTCCACAGTTTTGCTTGGATTTTCATGGTTTATGTATCGTTGGATAGCTGAAACAATACACTTTCCAAAAATGTATAGTTTCACTAGTATATATTAATTTTAAAAAATGCAAAGTTTGATAGGTCTACAACGCTCCGTTTAGCTGTAAATCGAGTTTAAAAATAAGTTAACTTCAAATGGCCATAACTTCCACAGTTTTGCTCGGATTTTCATGGCTTATGTATCGTTGGATAGCTGAAACAATACACTTTCCAAAAATGTATAGTTTCACTAGTATATCTCAATTTAAAAAATTGCAAAGTTTGATAGGTCTACAACGCTCCGTTTAGCTGTAAATCGAGTTTAAAGATAAGTTAACTTCAAATGGCCATAACTTCCACAGTTTTGCTTGGATTTTCATGGTTTATGTATCGTTGGATAGCTGAGACAATACTCTTTCCAAAAATGTATAGTTTCACTAGTATATCTCAATTTTAAAAAATACAAAGTTTGATAGGTCTACAACGCTCCGTTTAGCTGTAAATCGAGTTTAAAGATAAGTTAACTTCAAATGGCCATAACTTCCACAGTTTTGCTCGGATTTTCATGGTTTATGTATCGTTGGATAGCTGAGACAATACTCTTTCCAAAAATGTATAGTTTCATTAGTATATCTCAATTTTAAAAAATGCAAAGTTTGATAGGTCTACAACGCTCCGTTTAGCTGTAAATCGAGTTTAAAGGTAAGTTAACTTCAAATAGCCATAACTTCCACAGTTTTGCTCGGATTTTCATGGTTTATGTATCGTTGGATAGCTGAGACAATACTCTTTCCAAAAATGTATAGTTTCACTAGTATATCTCAATTTTAAAAAATACAAAGTTTGATAGGTCTACAACGCTCCGTTTAGCTGTAAATCGAGTTTAAAGGTAAGTTAACTTCAAATAGCCATAACTTCCACAATTTTGCTCGGATTTTCATGGCTTATGTATCGTTGGATAGCTGAAACAATACACTTTCCAAAAATGTATAGTTTCATTAGTATATCTCAATTTAAAAAAAATGCAAAGTTTGATAGGTCTACAACGCTCCGTTTAGCTGTAAATCGAGTTTAAAAATAAGTTAACTTCAAATGGCCATAACTTCCACAGTTTTGCTCGGATTTTCATGGCTTATGTATCGTTGGATAGCTGAAACAATACACTTTCCAAAAATGTATAGTTTCACTAGTATATCTCAATTTAAAAAAATGCAAAGTTTGATAGGTCTACAACGCTCCGTTTAGCTGTAAATCGAGTTTAAAGATAAGTTAACTTCAAATGGCCATAACTTCCACAGTTTTGCTCGGATTTTCATGGCTTATGTATCGTTGGATAGCTGAAACAATACACTTTCCAAAAATGTATAGTTTCACTAGTATATCTCAATTTTAAAAAATGCAAAGTTTGATAGGTCTACAACGCTCCGTTTAGCTGTAAATCGAGTTTAAAGATAAGTTAACTTCAAATGGCCATAACTTCCACAGTTTTGCTTGGATTTTCATGGTTTATGTATCGTTGGATAGCTGAAACAATACACTTTCCAAAAATGTATAGTTTCACTAGTATATATTAATTTTAAAAAATGCAAAGTTTGATGGGTCTACAACGCTCCGTTTAGCTGTAAATCGAGTTTAAAGATAAGTTAACTTCAAATGGCCATAACTTCCACAGTTTTGCTTGGATTTTCATGGTTTATGTATCGTTGGATAGCTGAGACAATACTCTTTCCAAAAATGTATAGTTTCACTAGTATATCTCAATTTTAAAAAATACAAAGTTTGATAGGTCTACAACGCTCCGTTTAGCTGTAAATCGAGTTTAAAGATAAGTTAACTTCAAATGGCCATAACTTCCACAGTTTTGCTCGGATTTTCATGGTTTATGTATCGTTGGATAGCTGAGACAATACTCTTTCCAAAAATGTATAGTTTCATTAGTATATCTCAATTTTAAAAAATGCAAAGTTTGATAGGTCTACAACGCTCCGTTTAGCTGTAAATCGAGTTTAAAGGTAAGTTAACTTCAAATGGCCATAACTTCCACAGTTTTGCTCGGATTTTCATGGTTTATGTATCGTTGGATAGCTGAGACAATACTCTTTCCAAAAATGTATAGTTTCACTAGTATATCTCAATTTTAAAAAATACAAAGTTTGATAGGTCTACAACGCTCCGTTTAGCTGTAAATCGAGTTTAAAGATAAGTTAACTTCAAATGGCCATAACTTCCACAGTTTTGCTCGGATTTTCATGGTTTATGTATCGTTGGATAGCTGAGACAATACTCTTTCCAAAAATGTATAGTTTCACTAGTATATCTCAATTTTAAAAAATGCAAAGTTTGATAGGTCTACAACGCTCCGTTTAGCTGTAAATCGAGTTTAAAGGTAAGTTAACTTCAAATAGCCATAACTTCCACAGTTTTGCTTGGATTTTCATGGTTTATGTATCGTTGGATAGCTGAGACAATACTCTTTCCAAAAATGTATAGTTTCATTAGTATATCTCAATTTAAAAAAAATGCAAAGTTTGATAGGTCTACAACGCTCCGTTTAGCTGTAAATCGAGTTTAAAGATAAGTTAACTTCAAATGGCCATAACTTCCACAATTTTGCTCGGATTTTCATGGCTTATGTATCGTTGGATAGCTGAAACAATACACTTTCCAAAAATGTATAGTTTCACTAGTATATCTCAATTTTAAAAAATGCAAAGTTTGATAGGTCTACAACGCTCCGTTTAGCTGTAAATCGAGTTTAAAGATAAGTTAACTTCAAATGGCCATAACTTCCACAATTTTGCTCGGATTTTCATGGCTTATGTATCGTTGGATAGCTGAAACAATACACTTTCCAAAAATGTATAGTTTCACTAGTATATATTAATTTTAAAAAATGCAAAGTTTGATAGGTCTACAACGCTCCGTTTAGCTGTAAATCGAGTTTAAAGATAAGTTAACTTCAAATGGCCATAACTTCCACAATTTTGCTCGGATTTTCATGGCTTATGTATCGTTGGATAGCTGAAACAATACACTTTCCAAAAATGTATAGTTTCACTAGTATATATTAATTTTAAAAAATGCAAAGTTTGATAGGTCTACAACGCTCCGTTTAGCTGTAAATCGAGTTTAAAGATAAGTTAACTTCAAATGGCCATAACTTCCACAGTTTTGCTCGGATTTTCATGGTTTATGTATCGTTGGATAGCTGAGACAATACTCTTTCCAAAAATGTATAGTTTCATTAGTATATCTCAATTTAAAAAAAATGCAAAGTTTGATAGGTCTACAACGCTCCGTTTAGCTGTAAATCGAGTTTAAAGATAAGTTAACTTCAAATGGCCATAACTTCCACAGTTTTGCTCGGATTTTCATGGTTTATGTATCGTTGGATAGCTGAAACAATACACTTTCCAAAAATGTATAGTTTCACTGGTATATCTCAATTTTAAAAAATGCATAGTTTGATAGGTCTACAACGCTCCGTTTAGCTGTAAATCGAGTTTAAAGATAAGTTAACTTCAAATGGCCATAACTTCCACAGTTTTGCTCGGATTTTCATGGCTTATGTATCGTTGGATAGCTGAAACAATACACTTTCCAAAAATGTATAGTTTCACTAGTATATCTCAATTTTAAAAAATGCAAAGTTTGATAGGTCTACAACGCTCCGTTTAGCTGTAAATCGAGTTTAAAGATAAGTTAACTTCAAATGGCCATAACTTCCACAGTTTTGCTTGGATTTTCATGGTTTATGTATCGTTGGATAGCTGAAACAATACACTTTCCAAAAATGTATAGTTTCACTGGTATATCTCAATTTTAAAAAATGCATAGTGTTTGGGAATCGCTGGCCCCATTACAACATCTTCAAAACGATAGGGAACCACTGACATGTAGCCATATGTTGGGACCCCCTGCACTCCCAAATTATAACATGATACATATTCACATATGCACATAATAAGTGCAAGGCCTACTAAGCTGTTGATCTCAGCAGCAAGCAAGTACCTAACAAAGCATACACTAACAAACATACATGTATATGGTCATTCCTACGGAGGTGAGTTCAAGGGCAGCAGCATCGAACGATGATACCGCTATGCAGTCAATCATACTATCGAAAGTCCATTGCTTATTAGTTCCTATTGTTCTCTTTGCTCATATTTGCCTATGTACTTAAATTAATATGTAAAAAAGTCACCTTTTTTGGACATTACAAATAAAAGTCAAATCAGTCATTTTATATCGCTCATCTTATGATACCGTCGCGGACTTGCCGTCGGCAAAATAAATGTACAATTCAGCATAAACGCTAAGTGTTCTTATTCTACACGGAAAGTAATCGCGGTTTGTATGACTTAGCAAAAGGGCTAAGTAGTGTTTTTATTGTTCGTAATCATCGAAAATTATGGTCCTTACGAGTCGGATCACGCGGGTTCCGGGCTCTTTAAACTAATTTTGAAAAATTGATTCACGTGGGAATCAAAGTGCGAACAATAAAAGCAATAGCTTGAAAATCTGATGCGCGCGGGAGTCAGAAAAGTTTGAACAAAAACTAACTAATCTAAAATATTGTGGAAAGGAAAAAGTCCTTTAAATCTTTTACATCAAAAAATAAAAATTCAAGGCTTTTAATTGTGAATTGTGAAAATTCAACTTCATCTTCAATTTGTGAAATAAAAACTAAATATTTCAAGTTGTGAACAAAAAGTTTAATATTGCATTGTGGCAAAATAAAATTAATACATACTTTGATTGCAAAAGAAGTGTTCAAAATCGCAAAAAGCACAAGAAAAATTATTTCATTTGAAAAAGCTAAATTCTTTGAATTGTGAAAATATTAAATAGCAAAATAAAACAAAATATATTTGCGAAAGCAATAAAAGTGTGGAAAAAAAATTACACTGTGCTACAAAAGTTATCTTTTGAACGGTGCTATTGACTAAAATTAGTCTTTGAACGTATTTTGATTGAATTCAAATTTTGAATAACGTCGTCTTTCATTTGAATAATTTCTTTTCACCGTAACTTTCTTATTTCAAAAAAAAAAAAATGAATGTGATTAATAGAAAGCGTGGCTATGCTAAAGCAAGCATATCCCGTGCATTTGATGCTTCTCAGAATATTGAAGAGTCGGTAAGTGTGGAGCTTTTAACAAATCGTATACAAAAACTAGAACAAAGTTTCGCTGAACTGACTGAATTAAGTAAGCAGTTATACGAATATGAAGATCAAGAAGGGTTCGTAGATCCTGTAGACGATATCCTTGACTATGAGGAAAAATATTTTACTGCTCATGCATTACTTTCTACTGCGCTGAAAGCCAAAACTCAACAAGTACCAAGTTCGTTAAACGAAGACTCGATCAACAAGTTGGCTGGTCACCAAGCTGCGTTTCTTGAGCGTTTGAAGGAAACGCAAAATATCTCAAATATTCACTTGCCTAAAATTCAGGTTCCAACGTTTTCTGGTAGTTACCAGGATTGGCCCTCGTTCAGGGATTTATTCACTGGTGCCATAGATGTAAAGACTACTTTAACTTCTACGCAAAAATTTCATTATCTAAAATCGTACCTAGCGGGTGAAGCTTTGCAGTTAGTGAAGCATTTGTCGCTAACCGATGCAAATTATTTGGAGGCTTGGGATCGTTTAACACAACGATATGATCGTAAACCGCTCATTGTACGATCATTTATTCAATCATTTTTGTCCCTGCCTACGTGTCATGCGGCAAATGCACAAACTTTGCGTAAAATAACCGACGGAGCAGATGAAGTCATTCGAGGACTTAATGCTCTTAACTCCAATCAACGTGATCCATGGTTAATTCACCTACTTTTGAGTAAGGTGGACGACGAAACAAAGAAGGATTGGGCAGAATCCAGTGATGCTATCATCGAACGTACATTTGATGAGTTGCTACAATTTTTAGTGCGTCGATGTGATTCTCTAGAATCATGTCAATCTAATACACATACGTCAGGTCGGCGGTCGGCCGTGGTACATTTTTCTAATTCTTCAAAAGGGAAGACTAATACTCGCTGTGCAATGCAATGCACAGAAGCTCATACGCTTTCTTATTGCCCTAAATTCAAAGCGCTTGATGTTAATGCCAGACGAGCCATAGTAAAAAATAAGAAGTTGTGCTTTAATTGCCTAGGTAGCTCCCACCAATTCAATAAGTGTTTCAGCACAGTCAAGTGTCGTGTTTGTAACTCGGCTCATCATACATTCTTACATTTTGAACCCAATGCCAAGCCAAACGTCGAAAGACAAAATGATGGTAATGCAACAACAAGTAAACATGTTGGAATTCAGCCTATTGTGAGTAATCATTCTATTGAAGAAATGAAAATCTCAACGCAAACAATTTTACCCACTGTCCTTGCTAGGGTCAGTGATAAATGGGGTAAAGTGGTAAACTGTCGAATGCTGATTGACACTGGGTCGACAGCTTCTTTTGTTACGGAAGCTTTTGTGCAGTTGATTGGCACAAAGCGCAAGCATGCCCGTGTTCCAATTGTGGGGCTCTCATCAAAAGCCGTTGGCAATACTCGCGGTCGGGTAGTTCTTACACTACAGTCCACAAACAATGAAAATTATCTTGATGTTGAAGCTTTAATTCTTCAAAAGCTGACTTCGACGCTACCATCATATCCAATCAAATTATGTGAACAGACACGTAAGCAAATCAATCAATTATCGTTAGCAGATCCTACTTTTGGAAACCCTGGTCCAGTTGACATGATTCTTGGTTCTGACCAACTTTGGAAGATTTTAACGGGTGAAAAGATTCAACTAAAAAATCAAACTTTAACGGCTCTAAATAGTGCTTTCGGTTGGGTAATAACTGGTTCGTGCTTATCTGAGGCTGAGTATCCAATGCAGGTTTCAGTAAGTCATGCGTTGGAAGATGTAGATTACCTTGTCCGATCACTTTTAGAAATGGATAACTTACAGTCCACGAAAAGTAAAGTTACCGATCATGATCCGGTAGAAAAATATTTTTCTTCAACCGTTCAAAGAAGTGAGGATGGGACATATGTGGTTAAATATCCATTTAAAGCCGATATGAAACCCATCGATGACACTTTACCGCAAGCTATTTCACGTCTAAATAGTATGAATTCGAAATTACAACGTCAGCCTGCGCTAAAACAACAATATACAGCATTTCTAGATGAATATCTAGCCCTGGGGCATATGGAGCTGATTCCAGATCAGCAAATTGATGTACATACGTCGAAACGTTTTTATTTAGCACATCATCCTGTCATTAAAGCTGATAGTTCAACAACAAAATGCCGGGTAGTTTTTGATGGTTCGCTCAAAGATGCATCAGGGTACTCATTAAATGATCGGTTACATATTGGTCCACCGATTCAACGCGACTTATTCGGTGTATTTCTACGTTTTCGTCAGCATCGATATGTGTTTGCAACCGACATTGAGAAAATGTTTCGAGGCATTAGGGTGCATCCTGATCAGACCGATTATCAACGCATTTTACTTAAAAGCGAACAAACGTCGAAACTTGAGCATTATCGATTGCTGACTGTTACTTATGGGCTTGCGCCATCTCCTTTTCTTGCTGTTCGCGTTTTAAAGCAAATCGCCGAGGACTATAGGTCTGAATATCCGAATGCTTCACGAGTTCTGGAAAACGACGCTTACGTAGATGACATACCTTCTGGTTGCGACACCGTCGAAGATCTTATTGCTCTAAAAGATGAACTTATAGAGCTCTTATCAAAAGCAAATCTCAATCTTAGAAAGTGGAGTTCAAATTGTTGGCCTCTGCTAGAAACACTACCACAAGCGATCTGCGAATATAATCCGATTGCTATTGAATCTCAAACATCTGAAACATCCGTAAAAATTCTTGGGCTTCACTGGAATCCCGCTAGTGATCAGCTACTTTTGAACATTGGTAACCCTGTAATTGAGCCAAAACCTACAAAGCGGATGGTGTTGTCCGAAACCTCGAAGATTTATGATCCATTAGGTATGGTAGCACCCATTGTTGTATTATTTAAAGTTTTATTTCAGGAATCCTGGTGTTATGGCCTGGGTTGGGATGAGCCACTACCGGAGACCTTATGCAAACGATGGTGCAACTACATGGGGGAGCTCCATCATTTGAAACTACTCAAAATATCGAGATACATATCATATCCGTCGTCGCCTGTGGAACTGATTGGCTTTTCAGACGCGTCAACACTTGCTTGTGCGGCTGTCGTTTATTGTCGCGTGCATATTGAGGGCGCCTACGTCACAAGATTGGTTGCGTCGAAAACGCGTGTGGCCCCATTGAAACCAATTTCAGTTCCAAGGCTTGAATTGAACGCCGCATTGTTGCTAACGCGGCTGATAACTCTTGTCAAAGAGTCGTTAACTTTGAAAATTTCTAATATTTTTTGTTGGACGGATTCGGAAATCGTCCTGCATTGGCTTTCCGCTCCGCCGAGGAAATGGGCTACATATGTTAGCAATCGAACAGCAGAAATATTAGACGTGATTCCTGGAAATCAATGGAGGCATGTTCGGTCCGAAGATAACCCAGCTGATTGTGCATCTCGTGGGCTTTTACCTACAGAACTTATTGAACACAGGCTTTGGTGGTCAGGGCCCAGTTGGTTGGCCCTCCCTGAACAATCGTGGCCTTCTAACAACAAATTTAATACGACTTCTTTGGATCAATTAGTCCTATCAGAAGCAAATCCTAAAGCGATAGTATTATGTACCACCGAAACTGTTAATCCGCTGTTGTTGCTATGCTCAAAACTTTCGTCTTGGTTCAAATTAGTTCGTACAGTCGCTCGCTTGTTCAGATTTGTTAACAATGCACGCCGTCTTCGACAGCGCTGTAGTGAGCCATTTCTAACTACATACGAGCTGAACCAAGCCAAAATCTACATTTTGAAGATGGTGCAGAGGCACGCATTTTCAAAAGACATCAGTCAATTACAAAAGTCACAACAACTACATTCAAAATCCATACTTATTCGTTATACGCCATTCATAGACCAGTCAGGGGTACTCCGGGTTGGTGGTCGCATAAAACATGCAGATATTAATTACAACGTCAAATATCCGATTTTGCTACCTAAAGACGCTAATATTTCGCTTCTCATCGTAAGACATACGCACGAAATCAACATGCACGCAGGGGTAGAAGCTACGTTCGTGCTAGTTCGCCAACAATTTTGGATCTTGGGCTGCAGAAACCTCGCAAGAAAGGTCGTATTTGGTTGCAAAATATGTTTTATGCAAAGAAGAGCAACAAGCACTCAACTTATGGGTAATCTGCCGTCAGTAAGAGTCCAGCCTAGCCGGTGTTTCCTACATTGCGGGCTTGATTACGCTGGCCCTGTACGCATTAAATACTCGAAAACCCGAAACCCTAAAATTGGCAAAGCGTGGTTTGCCATATTCGTTTGTCTGTCAACCAAAGCATTACACATAGAATTGGTGAGTGACTTAACAAGCGATGCTTTCTTAGCTTCTTTTCGCAGATTTATTGCCCGCAGAGGAAATCCGAGTGACCTCTATTCCGATAATGGTACCACTTTTCATGGCGCGAAACGAGCTCTAAACGAACTTCAACGATTGGCCATATTTCATGAAGATCGGGCAGAGGTGGCACAATCACTGGCAAACGACGGCGTAAATTGGCATTTTATCCCACCCTCAGCACCACATTTTGGAGGGCTATGGGAATCTGGAGTTCGATCTATAAAACTGCATTTGAGAAGGGTAATCGGAGACAGCCTCCTTACATTTGAAGAATACAGCACGGTTCTATGCCAGGTCGAAGCTATTTTAAACTCACGACCTCTGGGCAGCATTTCCGATACTGAGCTCGATCCTCTTACCCCGGCTCATTTTTTAATTGGCGAGCCGTATACTTGCATCCCAGAACCATCTGCCTTAAATGCCAATATCAACCTAAAACAACATTGGCGTCATTTACAAGCCATGGTTCAGGGCTTTTGGAAACGCTGGCACAGTGAATACTTGACCTCTCTACAACATCGACCTAAATGGCAACAGTCCACTGAAACTTTTGAAATCGGCAAACTGGTCGTGGTAAAAGAACCTAATCTTCCACCATCAAAATGGGTCTTAGGGCGCATCGTCGAAGTGCACAAAGGAGATGATGATAAAGTCCGTGTGGTCAAAGTCAAAACCAGCAAAGGAGAGTACAAGCGCCCAATAGCAAAGGTGGCGCCATTGCCTTTCTGAACGAGTCGTTCAGGGGGGGCGGTATGTTTGGGAATCGCTGGCCCCATTACAACATCTTCAAAACGATAGGGAACCACTGACATGTAGCCATATGTTGGGACCCCCTGCACTCCCAAATTATAACATGATACATATTCACATATGCACATAATAAGTGCAAGGCCTACTAAGCTGTTGATCTCAGCAGCAAGCAAGTACCTAACAAAGCATACACTAACAAACATACATGTATATGGTCATTCCTACGGAGGTGAGTTCAAGGGCAGCAGCATCGAACGATGATACCGCTATGCAGTCAATCATACTATCGAAAGTCCATTGCTTATTAGTTCCTATTGTTCTCTTTGCTCATATTTGCCTATGTACTTAAATTAATATGTAAAAAAGTCACCTTTTTTGGACATTACAAATAAAAGTCAAATCAGTCATTTTATATCGCTCATCTTATGATACCGTCGCGGACTTGCCGTCGGCAAAATAAATGTACAATTCAGCATAAACGCTAAGTGTTCTTATTCTACACGGAAAGTAATCGCGGTTTGTATGACTTAGCAAAAGGGCTAAGTAGTGTTTTTATTGTTCGTAATCACATAGTTTGATAGGTCTACAACGCTCCGTTTAGCTGTAAATCGAGTTTAAAGATAAGTTAACTTCAAATGGCCATAACTTCCACAGTTTTGCTCGGATTTTCATGGCTTATGTATCGTTGGATAGCTGAAACAATACACTTTCCAAAAATGTATAGTTTCACTAGTATATCTCAATTTTAAAAAATGCAAAGTTTGATAGGTCTACAACGCTCCGTTTAGCTGTAAATCGAGTTTAAAGATAAGTTAACTTCAAATGGCCATAACTTCCACAGTTTTGCTCGGATTTTCATGGCTTATGTATCGTTGGATAGCTGAAACAATACACTTTCCAAAAATGTATAGTTTCACTAGTATATCTCAATTTTAAAAAATGCATAGTTTGATAGGTCTACAACGCTCCGTTTAGCTGTAAATCGAGTTTAAAGATAAGTTAACTTCAAATGGCCATAACTTCCACAGTTTTGCTCGGATTTTCATGGCTTATGTATCGTTGGATAGCTGAAACAATACACTTTCCAAAAATGTATAGTTTCACTAGTATATCTCAATTTTAAAAAATGCAAAGTTTGATAGGTCTACAACGCTCCGTTTAGCTGTAAATCGAGTTTAAAGATAAGTTAACTTCAAATGGCCATAACTTCCACAGTTTTGCTCGGATTTTCATGGCTTATGTATCGTTGGATAGCTGAAACAATACACTTTCCAAAAATGTATAGTTTCACTAGTATATCTCAATTTTAAAAAATGCAAAGTTTGATAGGTCTACAACGCTCCGTTTAGCTGTAAATCGAGTTTAAAGATAAGTTAACTTCAAATGGCCATAACTTCCACAGTTTTGCTTGGATTTTCATGGTTTATGTATCGTTGGATAGCTGAAACAATACACTTTCCAAAAATGTATAGTTTCACTAGTATATATTAATTTTAAAAAATGCAAAGTTTGATAGGTCTACAACGCTCCGTTTAGCTGTAAATCGAGTTTAAAGATAAGTTAACTTCAAATGGCCATAACTTCCACAGTTTTGCTTGGATTTTCATGGCTTATGTATCGTTGGATAGCTGAAACAATACACTTTCCAAAAATGTATAGTTTCACTAGTATATCTCAATTTTAAAAAATGCAAAGTTTGATAGGTCTACAACGCTCCGTTTAGCTGTAAATCGAGTTTAAAGATAAGTTAACTTCAAATGGCCATAACTTCCACAGTTTTGCTTGGATTTTCATGGTTTATGTATCGTTGGATAGCTGAAACAATACACTTTCCAAAAATGTATAGTTTCACTAGTATATCTCAATTTTAAAAAATGCAAAGTTTGATAGGCCTACAACGCTCCGTTTAGCTGTAAATCGAGTTTAAAGATAAGTTAACTTCAAATGGCCATAACTTCCACAGTTTTGCTTGGATTTTCATGGTTTATGTATCGTTGGATAGCTGAAACAATACACTTTCCAAAAATGTATAGTTTCACTAGTATATCTCAATTTTAAAAAATGCAAAGTTTGATAGGTCTACAACGCTCCGTTTAGCTGTAAATCGAGTTTAAAGATAAGTTAACTTCAAATGGCCATAACTTCCACAGTTTTGCTTGGATTTTCATGGTTTATGTATCGTTGGATAGCTGAAACAATACACTTTCCAAAAATGTATAGTTTCATTAGTATATCTCAATTTAAAAAAAATGCAAAGTTTGATAGGTCTACAACGCTCCGTTTAGCTGTAAATCGAGTTTAAAAATAAGTTAACTTCAAATGGCCATAACTTCCACAGTTTTGCTCGGATTTTCATGGCTTATGTATCGTTGGATAGCTGAAACAATACACTTTCCAAAAATGTATAGTTTCACTAGTATATCTCAATTTAAAAAAATGCAAAGTTTGATAGGTCTACAACGCTCCGTTTAGCTGTAAATCGAGTTTAAAGATAAGTTAACTTCAAATGGCCATAACTTCCACAGTTTTGCTCGGATTTTCATGGCTTATGTATCGTTGGATAGCTGAAACAATACACTTTCCAAAAATGTATAGTTTCACTAGTATATCTCAATTTTAAAAAATGCAAAGTTTGATAGGTCTACAACGCTCCGTTTAGCTGTAAATCGAGTTTAAAGATAAGTTAACTTCAAATGGCCATAACTTCCACAGTTTTGCTTGGATTTTCATGGTTTATGTATCGTTGGATAGCTGAAACAATACACTTTCCAAAAATGTATAGTTTCACTAGTATATATTAATTTTAAAAAATGCAAAGTTTGATGGGTCTACAACGCTCCGTTTAGCTGTAAATCGAGTTTAAAGATAAGTTAACTTCAAATGGCCATAACTTCCACAGTTTTGCTCGGATTTTCATGGTTTATGTATCGTTGGATAGCTGAGACAATACTCTTTCCAAAAATGTATAGTTTCACTAGTATATCTCAATTTAAAAAAATGCAAAGTTTGATAGGTCTACAACGCTCCGTTTAGCTGTAAATCGAGTTTAAAGATAAGTTAACTTCAAATGGCCATAACTTCCACAGTTTTGCTTGGATTTTCATGGTTTATGTATCGTTGGATAGCTGAGACAATACTCTTTCCAAAAATGTATAGTTTCACTAGTATATCTCAATTTTAAAAAATACAAAGTTTGATAGGTCTACAACGCTCCGTTTAGCTGTAAATCGAGTTTAAAGATAAGTTAACTTCAAATGGCCATAACTTCCACAGTTTTGCTCGGATTTTCATGGTTTATGTATCGTTGGATAGCTGAGACAATACTCTTTCCAAAAATGTATAGTTTCATTAGTATATCTCAATTTTAAAAAATGCAAAGTTTGATAGGTCTACAACGCTCCGTTTAGCTGTAAATCGAGTTTAAAGGTAAGTTAACTTCAAATAGCCATAACTTCCACAGTTTTGCTCGGATTTTCATGGTTTATGTATCGTTGGATAGCTGAGACAATACTCTTTCCAAAAATGTATAGTTTCACTAGTATATCTCAATTTTAAAAAATACAAAGTTTGATAGGTCTACAACGCTCCGTTTAGCTGTAAATCGAGTTTAAAGGTAAGTTAACTTCAAATGGCCATAACTTCCACAGTTTTGCTTGGATTTTCATGGTTTATGTATCGTTGGATAGCTGAAACAATACACTTTCCAAAAATGTATAGTTTCACTAGTATATATTAATTTTAAAAAATGCAAAGTTTGATAGGTCTACAACGCTCCGTTTAGCTGTAAATCGAGTTTAAAAATAAGTTAACTTCAAATGGCCATAACTTCCACAGTTTTGCTTGGATTTTCATGGCTTATGTATCGTTGGATAGCTGAAACAATACACTTTCCAAAAATGTATAGTTTCACTAGTATATCTCAATTTTAAAAAATACAAAGTTTGATAGGTCTACAACGCTCCGTTTAGCTGTAAATCGAGTTTAAAGGTAAGTTAACTTCAAATGGCCATAACTTCCACAGTTTTGCTTGGATTTTCATGGCTTATGTATCGTTGGATAGCTGAAACAATACACTTTCCAAAAATGTATAGTTTCACTAGTATATATTAATTTTAAAAAATGCAAAGTTTGATGGGTCTACAACGCTCCGTTTAGCTGTAAATCGAGTTTAAAGATAAGTTAACTTCAAATGGCCATAACTTCCACAGTTTTGCTTGGATTTTCATGGTTTATGTATCGTTGGATAGCTGAAACAATACACTTTCCAAAAATGTATAGTTTCACTAGTATATATTAATTTTAAAAAATGCAAAGTTTGATAGGTCTACAACGCTCCGTTTAGCTGTAAATCGAGTTTAAAAATAAGTTAACTTCAAATGGCCATAACTTCCACAGTTTTGCTCGGATTTTCATGGCTTATGTATCGTTGGATAGCTGAAACAATACACTTTCCAAAAATGTATAGTTTCACTAGTATATCTCAATTTAAAAAAATGCAAAGTTTGATAGGTCTACAACGCTCCGTTTAGCTGTAAATCGAGTTTAAAGATAAGTTAACTTCAAATGGCCATAACTTCCACAGTTTTGCTTGGATTTTCATGGTTTATGTATCGTTGGATAGCTGAGACAATACTCTTTCCAAAAATGTATAGTTTCACTAGTATATCTCAATTTTAAAAAATACAAAGTTTGATAGGTCTACAACGCTCCGTTTAGCTGTAAATCGAGTTTAAAGATAAGTTAACTTCAAATGGCCATAACTTCCACAGTTTTGCTCGGATTTTCATGGTTTATGTATCGTTGGATAGCTGAGACAATACTCTTTCCAAAAATGTATAGTTTCACTAGTATATCTCAATTTTAAAAAATACAAAGTTTGATAGGTCTACAACGCTCCGTTTAGCTGTAAATCGAGTTTAAAGATAAGTTAACTTCAAATGGCCATAACTTCCACAGTTTTGCTCGGATTTTCATGGTTTATGTATCGTTGGATAGCTGAGACAATACTCTTTCCAAAAATGTATAGTTTCATTAGTATATCTCAATTTTAAAAAATGCAAAGTTTGATAGGTCTACAACGCTCCGTTTAGCTGTAAATCGAGTTTAAAGGTAAGTTAACTTCAAATAGCCATAACTTCCACAGTTTTGCTCGGATTTTCATGGTTTATGTATCGTTGGATAGCTGAGACAATACTCTTTCCAAAAATGTATAGTTTCACTAGTATATCTCAATTTTAAAAAATACAAAGTTTGATAGGTCTACAACGCTCCGTTTAGCTGTAAATCGAGTTTAAAGATAAGTTAACTTCAAATGGCCATAACTTCCACAGTTTTGCTCGGATTTTCATGGTTTATGTATCGTTGGATAGCTGAGACAATACTCTTTCCAAAAATGTATAGTTTCACTAGTATATCTCAATTTTAAAAAATACAAAGTTTGATAGGTCTACAACGCTCCGTTTAGCTGTAAATCGAGTTTAAAGATAAGTTAACTTCAAATGGCCATAACTTCCACAGTTTTGCTCGGATTTTCATGGTTTATGTATCGTTGGATAGCTGAGACAATACTCTTTCCAAAAATGTATAGTTTCATTAGTATATCTCAATTTTAAAAAATGCAAAGTTTGATAGGTCTACAACGCTCCGTTTAGCTGTAAATCGAGTTTAAAGGTAAGTTAACTTCAAATAGCCATAACTTCCACAGTTTTGCTCGGATTTTCATGGTTTATGTATCGTTGGATAGCTGAGACAATACTCTTTCCAAAAATGTATAGTTTCACTAGTATATCTCAATTTTAAAAAATACAAAGTTTGATAGGTCTACAACGCTCCGTTTAGCTGTAAATCGAGTTTAAAGGTAAGTTAACTTCAAATGGCCATAACTTCCACAGTTTTGCTCGGATTTTCATGGTTTATGTATCGTTGGATAGCTGAGACAATACTCTTTCCAAAAATGTATAGTTTCACTAGTATATCTCAATTTTAAAAAATACAAAGTTTGATAGGTCTACAACGCTCCGTTTAGCTGTAAATCGAGTTTAAAGGTAAGTTAACTTCAAATGGCCATAACTTCCACAGTTTTGCTCGGATTTTCATGGTTTATGTATCGTTGGATAGCTGAGACAATACTCTTTCCAAAAATGTATAGTTTCACTAGTATATCTCAATTTTAAAAAATACAAAGTTTGATAGGTCTACAACGCTCCGTTTAGCTGTAAATCGAGTTTAAAGGTAAGTTAACTTCAAATGGCCATAACTTCCACAGTTTTGCTCGGATTTTCATGGTTTATGTATCGTTGGATAGCTGAGACAATACTCTTTCCAAAAATGTATAGTTTCATTAGTATATCTCAATTTTAAAAAATGCAAAGTTTGATAGGTCTACAACGCTCCGTTTAGCTGTAAATCGAGTTTAAAGGTAAGTTAACTTCAAATAGCCATAACTTCCACAGTTTTGCTCGGATTTTCATGGTTTATGTATCGTTGGATAGCTGAGACAATACTCTTTCCAAAAATGTATAGTTTCACTAGTATATCTCAATTTTAAAAAATACAAAGTTTGATAGGTCTACAACGCTCCGTTTAGCTGTAAATCGAGTTTAAAGATAAGTTAACTTCAAATGGCCATAACTTCCACAGTTTTGCTCGGATTTTCATGGTTTATGTATCGTTGGATAGCTGAGACAATACTCTTTCCAAAAATGTATAGTTTCATTAGTATATCTCAATTTTAAAAAATGCAAAGTTTGATAGGTCTACAACGCTCCGTTTAGCTGTAAATCGAGTTTAAAGGTAAGTTAACTTCAAATGGCCATAACTTCCACAATTTTGCTCGGATTTTCATGGCTTATGTATCGTTGGATAGCTGAAACAATACACTTTCCAAAAATGTATAGTTTCACTAGTATATATTAATTTAAAAAAATGCAAAGTTTGATAGGTCTACAACGCTCCGTTTAGCTGTAAATCGAGTTTAAAGGTAAGTTAACTTCAAATGGCCATAACTTCCACAATTTTGCTCGGATTTTCATGGCTTATGTATCGTTGGATAGCTGAAACAATACACTTTCCAAAAATGTATAGTTTCACTAGTATATATTAATTTAAAAAAATGCAAAGTTTGATAGGTCTACAACGCTCCGTTTAGCTGTAAATCGAGTTTAAAGGTAAGTTAACTTCAAATGGCCATAACTTCCACAGTTTTGCTCGGATTTTCATGGTTTATGTATCGTTGGATAGCTGAGACAATACTCTTTCCAAAAATGTATAGTTTCACTGGTATATCTCAATTTGAAAAAATGCAAAGTTTGATAGGTCTACAACGCTCCGTTTACCTGTAAATCGAGTTTAAAGATAAGTTAACTTCAAATGGCCATAACTTCCACAGTTTTGCTTGGATTTTCATGGTTTATGTATCGTTGGATAGCTGAGACAATACTCTTTCCAAAAATGTATAGTTTCACTAGTATATCTCAATTTTAAAAAATACAAAGTTTGATAGGTCTACAACGCTCCGTTTAGCTGTAAATCGAGTTTAAAGGTAAGTTAACTTCAAATGGCCATAACTTCCACAGTTTTGCTCGGATTTTCATGGTTTATGTATCGTTGGATAGCTGAGACAATACTCTTTCCAAAAATGTATAGTTTCACTAGTATATCTCAATTTTAAAAAATACAAAGTTTGATAGGTCTACAACGCTCCGTTTAGCTGTAAATCGAGTTTAAAGATAAGTTAACTTCAAATGGCCATAACTTCCACAGTTTTGCTCGGATTTTCATGGTTTATGTATCGTTGGATAGCTGAGACAATACTCTTTCCAAAAATGTATAGTTTCACTAGTATATCTCAATTTTAAAAAATACAAAGTTTGATAGGTCTACAACGCTCCGTTTAGCTGTAAATCGAGTTTAAAGATAAGTTAACTTCAAATGGCCATAACTTCCACAGTTTTGCTCGGATTTTCATGGTTTATGTATCGTTGGATAGCTGAGACAATACTCTTTCCAAAAATGTATAGTTTTACTGGTATATCTCAATTTTAAAAAATGCAAAGTTTGATAGGTCTACAACGCTCCGTTTAGCTGTAAATCGAGTTTAAAGATAAGTTAACTTCAAATGGCCATAACTTCCACAATTTTGCTCGGATTTTCATGGCTTATGTATCGTTGGATAGCTGAAACAATACACTTTCCAAAAATGTATAGTTTCACTAGTATATATTAATTTTAAAAAATGCAAAGTTTGATAGGTCTACAACGCTCCGTTTAGCTGTAAATCGAGTTTAAAGATAAGTTAACTTCAAATGGCCATAACTTCCACAATTTTGCTCGGATTTTCATGGCTTATGTAGCGTTGGATAGCTGAAACAATACACTTTCCAAAAATGTATAGTTTCACTAGTATATATTAATTTTAAAAAATGCAAAGTTTGATAGGTCTACAACGCTCCGTTTAGCTGTAAATCGAGTTTAAAGATAAGTTAACTTCAAATGGCCATAACTTCCACAGTTTTGCTTGGATTTTCATGGTTTATGTATCGTTGGATAGCTGAGACAATACTCTTTCCAAAAATGTATAGTTTCACTAGTATATCTCAATTTTAAAAAATGCAAAGTTTGATAGGTCTACAACGCTCCGTTTAGCTGTAAATCGAGTTTAAAGATAAGTTAACTTCAAATGGCCATAACTTCCACAATTTTGCTCGGATTTTCATGGCTTATGTATCGTTGGATAGCTGAAACAATACACTTTCCAAAAATGTATAGTTTCACTAGTATATATTAATTTTAAAAAATGCAAAGTTTGATAGGTCTACAACGCTCCGTTTAGCTGTAAATCGAGTTTAAAGATAAGTTAACTTCAAATGGCCATAACTTCCACAATTTTCCTCGGATTTTCATGGCTTATGTATCGTTGGATAGCTGAAACAATACACTTTCCAAAAATGTATAGTTTCACTAGTATATATTAATTTTAAAAAATGCAAAGTTTGATAGGTCTACAACGCTCCGTTTAGCTGTAAATCGAGTTTAAAGATAAGTTAACTTCAAATGGCCATAACTTCCACAATTTTGCTCGGATTTTCATGGCTTATGTATCGTTGGATAGCTGAAACAATACACTTTCCAAAAATGTATAGTTTCACTAGTATATATTAATTTTAAAAAATGCAAAGTTTGATAGGTCTACAACGCTCCGTTTAGCTGTAAATCGAGTTTAAAGATAAGTTAACTTCAAATGGCCATAACTTCCACAATTTTGCTCGGATTTTCATGGCTTATGTATCGTTGGAAAGCTGAAACAATACACTTTCCAAAAATGTATAGTTTCACTAGTATATATTAATTTTAAAAAATGCAAAGTTTGATAGGTCTACAACGCTCCGTTTAGCTGTAAATCGAGTTTAAAGATAAGTTAACTTCAAATGGCCATAACTTCCACAATTTTGCTCGGATTTTCATGGCTTATGTATCGTTGGATAGCTGAAACAATACACTTTCCAAAAATGTATAGTTTCACTAGTATATATTAATTTTAAAAAATGCAAAGTTTGATAGGTCTACAACGCTCCGTTTAGCTGTAAATCGAGTTTAAAGATAAGTTAACTTCAAATGGCCATAACTTCCACAGTTTTGCTTGGATTTTCATGGTTTATGTATCGTTGGATAGCTGAGACAATACTCTTTCCAAAAATGTATAGTTTCACTAGTATATATTAATTTTAAAAAATGCAAAGTTTGATAGGTCTACAACGCTCCGTTTACCTGTAAATCGAGTTTAAAGATAAGTTAACTTCAAATGGCCATAACTTCCACAGTTTTGCTTGGATTTTCATGGTTTATGTATCGTTGGATAGCTGAGACAATACTCTTTCCAAAAATGTATAGTTTCACTAGTATATCTCAATTTTAAAAAATGCAAAGTTTGATAGGTCTACAACGCTCCGTTTAGCTGTAAATCGAGTTTAAAGATAAGTTAACTTCAAATGGCCATAACTTCCACAATTTTGCTCGGATTTTCATGGCTTATGTATCGTTGGATAGCTGAAACAATACACTTTCCAAAAATGTATAGTTTCACTAGTATATATTAATTTTAAAAAATGCAAAGTTTGATAGGTCTACAACGCTCCGTTTAGCTGTAAATCGAGTTTAAAGATAAGTTAACTTCAAATGGCCATAACTTCCACAATTTTGCTCGGATTTTCATGGCTTATGTATCGTTGGAAAGCTGAAACAATACACTTTCCAAAAATGTATAGTTTCACTAGTATATATTAATTTTAAAAAATGCAAAGTTTGATAGGTCTACAACGCTCCGTTTAGCTGTAAATCGAGTTTAAAGATAAGTTAACTTCAAATGGCCATAACTTCCACAATTTTGCTCGGATTTTCATGGCTTATGTATCGTTGGAAAGCTGAAACAATACACTTTCCAAAAATGTATAGTTTCACTAGTATATATTAATTTTAAAAAATGCAAAGTTTGATAGGTCTACCACGCTCCGTTTAGCTGTAAATCGAGTTTAAAGATAAGTTAACTTCAAATGGCCATAACTTCCACAATTTTGCTCGGATTTTCATGGCTTATGTATCGTTGGATAGCTGAAACAATACACTTTCCAAAAATGTATAGTTTCACTAGTATATATTAATTTTAAAAAATGCAAAGTTTGATAGGTCTACAACGCTCCGTTTAGCTGTAAATCGAGTTTAAAGATAAGTTAACTTCAAATGGCCATAACTTCCACAGTTTTGCTTGGATTTTCATGGTTTATGTATCGTTGGATAGCTGAGACAATACTCTTTCCAAAAATGTATAGTTTCACTAGTATATATTAATTTTAAAAAATGCAAAGTTTGATAGGTCTACAACGCTCCGTTTAGCTGTAAATCGAGTTTAAAGATAAGTTAACTTCAAATGGCCATAACTTCCACAGTTTTGCTTGGATTTTCATGGTTTATGTATCGTTGGATAGCTGAGACAATACTCTTTCCAAAAATGTATAGTTTCACTAGTATATCTCAATTTTAAAAAATGCAAAGTTTGATAGGTCTACAACGCTCCGTTTAGCTGTAAATCGAGTTTAAAGATAAGTTAACTTCAAATGGCCATAACTTCCACAGTTTTGCTTGGATTTTCATGGTTTATGTATCGTTGGATAGCTGAAACAATACACTTTCCAAAAATGTATAGTTTCACTAGTATATATTAATTTTAAAAAATGCAAAGTTTGATAGGTCTACAACGCTCCGTTTAGCTGTAAATCGAGTTTAAAGATAAGTTAACTTCAAATGGCCATAACTTCCACAGTTTTGCTCGGATTTTCATGGCTTATGTATCGTTGGATAGCTGAAACAATACACTTTCCAAAAATGTATAGTTTCACTAGTATATATTAATTTTAAAAAATGCAAAGTTTGATAGGTCTACAACGCTCCGTTTAGCTGTAAATCGAGTTTAAAGGTAAGTTAACTTCAAATAGCCATAACTTCCACAATTTTGCTCGGATTTTCATGGCTTATGTATCGTTGGATAGCTGAAACAATACACTTTCCAAAAATGTATAGTTTCACTAGTATATATTAATTTTAAAAAATGCAAAGTTTGATAGGTCTACAACGCTCCGTTTAGCTGTAAATCGAGTTTAAAGATAAGTTAACTTCAAATGGCCATAACTTCCACAGTTTTGCTCGGATTTTCATGGCTTATGTATCGTTGGATAGCTGAAACAATACACTTTCCAAAAATGTATAGTTTCACTAGTATATATTAATTTTAAAAAATGCAAAGTTTGATAGGTCTACAACGCTCCGTTTAGCTGTAAATCGAGTTTAAAGATAAGTTAACTTCAAATGGCCATAACTTCTACAGTTTTGCTCGGATTTTCATGGCTTATGTATCGTTGGATAGCTGAAACAATACACTTTCCAAAAATGTATAGTTTCACTAGTATATATTAATTTTAAAAAATGCAAAGTTTGATAGGTCTACAACGCTCCGTTTAGCTGTAAATCGAGTTTAAAGATAAGTTAACTTCAAATGGCCATAACTTCCACAGTTTTGCTCGGATTTTCATGGCTTATGTATCGTTGGATAGCTGAAACAATACACTTTCCAAAAATGTATAGTTTCACTAGTATATATTAATTTTAAAAAATGCAAAGTTTGATAGGTCTACAACGCTCCGTTTAGCTGTAAATCGAGTTTAAAGATAAGTTAACTTCAAATGGCCATAACTTCCACAGTTTTGCTTGGATTTTCATGGTTTATGTATCGTTGGATAGCTGAGACAATACTCTTTCCAAAAATGTATAGTTTCACTAGTATATCTCAATTTTAAAAAATGCAAAGTTTGATAGGTCTACAACGCTCCGTTTAGCTGTAAATCGAGTTTAAAGATAAGTTAACTTCAAATGGCCATAACTTCCACAATTTTGCTCGGATTTTCATGGCTTATGTATCGTTGGATAGCTGAAACAATACACTTTCCAAAAATGTATAGTTTCACTAGTATATCTCAATTTTAAAAAATGCAAAGTTTGATAGGTCTACAACGCTCCGTTTAGCTGTAAATCGAGTTTAAAGATAAGTTAACTTCAAATGGCCATAACTTCCACAGTTTTGCTTGGATTTTCATGGTTTATGTATCGTTGGATAGCTGAAACAATACACTTTCCAAAAATGTATAGTTTCACTAGTATATATTAATTTTAAAAAATGCAAAGTTTGATAGGTCTACAACGCTCCGTTTAGCTGTAAATCGAGTTTAAAGATAAGTTAACTTCAAATGGCCATAACTTCCACAGTTTTGCTCGGATTTTCATGGCCTATGTATCGTTGGATAGCTGAAACAATACACTTTCCAAAAATGTATAGTTTCACTAGTATATATTAATTTTAAAAAATGCAAAGTTTGATAGGTCTACAACGCTCCGTTTAGCTGTAAATCGAGTTTAAAGATAAGTTAACTTCAAATGGCCATAACTTCCACAGTTTTGCTTGGATTTTCATGGTTTATGTATCGTTGGATAGCTGAAACAATACACTTTCCAAAAATGTATAGTTTCACTAGTATATATTAATTTTAAAAAATGCAAAGTTTGATAGGTCTACAACGCTCCGTTTAGCTGTAAATCGAGTTTAAAGATAAGTTAACTTCAAATGGCCATAACTTCCACAGTTTTGCTCGGATTTTCATGGCCTATGTATCGTTGGATAGCTGAAACAATACACTTTCCAAAAATGTATAGTTTCACTAGTATATATTAATTTTAAAAAATGCAAAGTTTGATAGGTCTACAACGCTCCGTTTAGCTGTAAATCGAGTTTAAAGATAAGTTAACTTCAAATGGCCATAACTTCCACAGTTTTGCTCGGATTTTCATGGCCTATGTATCGTTGGATAGCTGAAACAATACACTTTCCAAAAATGTATAGTTTCACTAGTATATATTAATTTTAAAAAATGCAAAGTTTGATAGGTCTACAACGCTCCGTTTAGCTGTAAATCGAGTTTAAAGATAAGTTAACTTCAAATGGCCATAACTTCCACAGTTTTGCTTGGATTTTCATGGTTTATGTATCGTTGGATAGCTGAAACAATACACTTTCCAAAAATGTATAGTTTCACTAGTATATATTAATTTTAAAAAATGCAAAGTTTGATAGGTCTACAACGCTCCGTTTAGCTGTAAATCGAGTTTAAAGATAAGTTAACTTCAAATGGCCATAACTTCCACAGTTTTGCTCGGATTTTCATGGCCTATGTATCGTTGGATAGCTGAAACAATACACTTTCCAAAAATGTATAGTTTCACTAGTATATATTAATTTTAAAAAATGCAAAGTTTGATAGGTCTACAACGCTCCGTTTAGCTGTAAATCGAGTTTAAAGATAAGTTAACTTCAAATGGCCATAACTTCCACAGTTTTGCTCGGATTTTCATGGCCTATGTATCGTTGGATAGCTGAAACAATACACTTTCCAAAAATGTATAGTTTCACTAGTATATCTCAATTTTAAAAAATGCAAAGTTTGATAGGTCTACAACGCTCCGTTTAGCTGTAAATCGAGTTTAAAGGTAAGTTAACTTCAAATAGCCATAACTTCCACAATTTTGCTCGGATTTTCATGGCTTATGTATCGTTGGATAGCTGAAACAATACACTTTCCAAAAATGTATAGTTTCACTAGTATATATTAATTTTAAAAAATGAAAAGTTTGATAGGTCTACAACGCTCCGTTTAGCTGTAAATCGAGTTTAAAGATAAGTTAACTTCAAATGGCCATAACTTCCACAGTTTTGCTTGGATTTTCATGGTTTATGTATCGTTGGATAGCTGAGACAATACTCTTTCCAAAAATGTATAGTTTCATTAGTATATCTCAATTTAAAAAAAATGCAAAGTTTGATAGGTCTACAACGCTGCGTTTAGCTGTAAATCGAGTTTAAAGATAAGTTAACTTCAAATGGCCATAACTTCCACAATTTTGCTCGGATTTTCATGGCTTATGTATCGTTGGATAGCTGAAACAATACACTTTCCAAAAATGTATAGTTTCACTAGTATATCTCAATTTTAAAAAATGCAAAGTTTGATAGGTCTACAACGCTCCGTTTAGCTGTAAATCGAGTTTAAAGATAAGTTAACTTCAAATGGCCATAACTTCCACAGTTTTGCTCGGATTTTCATGGCTTATGTATCGTTCGATAGCTGAAACAATACACTTTCCAAAAATGTATAGTTTCACTAGTATATATTAATTTTAAAAAATGCAAAGTTTGATAGGTCTACAACGCTCCGTTTAGCTGTAAATCGAGTTTAAAGATAAGTTAACTTCAAATGGCCATAACTTCCACAGTTTTGCTTGGATTTTCATGGTTTATGTATCGTTGGATAGCTGAGACAATACTCTTTCCAAAAATGTATAGTTTCACTAGTATATATTAATTTTAAAAAATGCAAAGTTTGATAGGTCTACAACGCTCCGTTTAGCTGTAAATCGAGTTTAAAGATAAGTTAACTTCAAATGGCCATAACTTCCACAGTTTTGCTTGGATTTTCATGGTTTATGTATCGTTGGATAGCTGAGACAATACTCTTTCCAAAAATGTATAGTTTCACTAGTATATATTAATTTTAAAAAATGCAAAGTTTGATAGGTCTACAACGCTCCGTTTAGCTGTAAATCGAGTTTAAAGATAAGTTAACTTCAAATGGCCATAACTTCCACAGTTTTGCTTGGATTTTCATGGTTTATGTATCGTTGGATAGCTGAGACAATACTCTTTCCAAAAATGTATAGTTTCACTAGTATATATTAATTTTAAAAAATGCAAAGTTTGATAGGTCTACAACGCTCCGTTTAGCTGTAAATCGAGTTTAAAGATAAGTTAACTTCAAATGGCCATAACTTCCACAGTTTTGCTCGGATTTTCATGGCTTATGTATCGTTCGATAGCTGAAACAATACACTTTCCAAAAATGTATAGTTTCACTAGTATATATTAATTTTAAAAAATGCAAAGTTTGATAGGTCTACAACGCTCCGTTTAGCTGTAAATCGAGTTTAAAGATAAGTTAACTTCAAATGGCCATAACTTCCACAGTTTTGCTCGGATTTTCATGGCTTATGTATCGTTCGATAGCTGAAACAATACACTTTCCAAAAATGTATAGTTTCACTAGTATATATTAATTTTAAAAAATGCAAAGTTTGATAGGTCTACAACGCTCCGTTTAGCTGTAAATCGAGTTTAAAGATAAGTTAACTTCAAATGGCCATAACTTCCACAGTTTTGCTTGGATTTTCATGGTTTATGTATCGTTGGATAGCTGAGACAATACTCTTTCCAAAAATGTATAGTTTCACTAGTATATCTCAATTTTAAAAAATACAAAGTTTGATAGGTCTACAACGCTCCGTTTAGCTGTAAATCGAGTTTAAAGATAAGTTAACTTCAAATGGCCATAACTTCCACAGTTTTGCTCGGATTTTCATGGTTTATGTATCGTTGGATAGCTGAGACAATACTCTTTCCAAAAATGTATAGTTTCATTAGTATATCTCAATTTAAAAAAAATGCAAAGTTTGATAGGTCTACAACGCTCCGTTTAGCTGTAAATCGAGTTTAAAGATAAGTTAACTTCAAATGGCCATAACTTCCACAGTTTTGCTTGGATTTTCATGGTTTATGTATCGTTGGATAGCTGAGACAATACTCTTTCCAAAAATGTATAGTTTCACTAGTATATATTAATTTTAAAAAATGCAAAGTTTGATAGGTCTACAACGCTCCGTTTAGCTGTAAATCGAGTTTAAAGATAAGTTAACTTCAAATGGCCATAACTTCCACAGTTTTGCTCGGATTTTCATGGCTTATGTATCGTTGGATAGCTGAGACAATACTCTTTCCAAAAATGTATAGTTTCATTAGTATATCTCAATTTAAAAAAAATGCAAAGTTTGATAGGTCTACAACGCTCCGTTTAGCTGTAAATCGAGTTTAAAGATAAGTTAACTTCAAATGGCCATAACTTCCACAGTTTTGCTTGGATTTTCATGGTTTATGTATCGTTGGATAGCTGAGACAATACTCTTTCCAAAAATGTATAGTTTCACTAGTATATATTAATTTTAAAAAATGCAAAGTTTGATAGGTCTACAACGCTCCGTTTAGCTGTAAATCGAGTTTAAAGATAAGTTAACTTCAAATGGCCATAACTTCCACAATTTTGCTCGGATTTTCATGGCTTATGTATCGTTGGATAGCTGAAACAATACACTTTCCAAAAATGTATAGTTTCACTAGTATATCTCAATTTTAAAAAATGCAAAGTTTGATAGGTCTACAACGCTCCGTTTAGCTGTAAATCGAGTTTAAAGATAAGTTAACTTCAAATGGCCATAACTTCCACAGTTTTGCTCGGATTTTCATGGCTTATGTATCGTTGGATAGCTGAGACAATACTCTTTCCAAAAATGTATAGTTTCACTAGTATATATTAATTTTAAAAAATGCAAAGTTTGATAGGTCTACAACGCTCCGTTTAGCTGTAAATCGAGTTTAAAGATAAGTTAACTTCAAATGGCCATAACTTCCACAGTTTTGCTTGGATTTTAATGGTTTATGTATCGTTGGATAGCTGAGACAATACTCTTTCCAAAAATGTATAGTTTCACTAGTATATATTAATTTTAAAAAATGCAAAGTTTGATAGGTCTACAACGCTCCGTTTAGCTGTAAATCGAGTTTAAAGATAAGTTAACTTCAAATGGCCATAACTTCCACAGTTTTGCTTGGATTTTCATGGTTTATGTATCGTTGGATAGCTGAGACAATACTCTTTCCAAAAATGTATAGTTTCACTAGTATATATTAATTTTAAAAAATGCAAAGTTTGATAGGTCTACAACGCTCCGTTTAGCTGTAAATCGAGTTTAAAGATAAGTTAACTTCAAATGGCCATAACTTCCACAGTTTTGCTTGGATTTTCATGGTTTATGTATCGTTGGATAGCTGAGACAATACTCTTTCCAAAAATGTATAGTTTCACTAGTATATCTCAATTTTAAAAAATACAAAGTTTGATAGGTCTACAACGCTCCGTTTAGCTGTAAATCGAGTTTAAAGATAAGTTAACTTCAAATGGCCATAACTTCCACAGTTTTGCTCGGATTTTCATGGTTTATGTATCGTTGGATAGCTGAGACAATACTCTTTCCAAAAATGTATAGTTTCACTAGTATATATTAATTTTAAAAAATGCAAAGTTTGATAGGTCTACAACGCTCCGTTTAGCTGTAAATCGAGTTTAAAGATAAGTTAACTTCAAATGGCCATAACTTCCACAGTTTTGCTTGGATTTTCATGGTTTATGTATCGTTGGATAGCTGAGACAATACTCTTTCCAAAAATGTATAGTTTCACTAGTATATCTCAATTTTAAAAAATACAAAGTTTGATAGGTCTACAACGCTCCGTTTAGCTGTAAATCGAGTTTAAAGATAAGTTAACTTCAAATGGCCATAACTTCCACAGTTTTGCTCGGATTTTCATGGTTTATGTATCGTTGGATAGCTGAGACAATACTCTTTCCAAAAATGTATAGTTTCACTAGTATATATTAATTTTAAAAAATGCAAAGTTTGATAGGTCTACAACGCTCCGTTTAGCTGTAAATCGAGTTTAAAGATAAGTTAACTTCAAATGGCCATAACTTCCACAGTTTTGCTTGGATTTTCATGGTTTATGTATCGTTGGATAGCTGAGACAATACTCTTTCCAAAAATGTATAGTTTCACTAGTATATCTCAATTTTAAAAAATACAAAGTTTGATAGGTCTACAACGCTCCGTTTAGCTGTAAATCGAGTTTAAAGATAAGTTAACTTCAAATGGCCATAACTTCCACAGTTTTGCTCGGATTTTCATGGTTTATGTATCGTTGGATAGCTGAGACAATACTCTTTCCAAAAATGTATAGTTTCACTAGTATATATTAATTTTAAAAAATGCAAAGTTTGATAGGTCTACAACGCTCCGTTTAGCTGTAAATCGAGTTTAAAGATAAGTTAACTTCAAATGGCCATAACTTCCACAGTTTTGCTTGGATTTTCATGGTTTATGTATCGTTGGATAGCTGAGACAATACTCTTTCCAAAAATGTATAGTTTCACTAGTATATATTAATTTTAAAAAATGCAAAGTTTGATAGGTCTACAACGCTCCGTTTAGCTGTAAATCGAGTTTAAAGATAAGTTAACTTCAAATGGCCATAACTTCCACAGTTTTGCTTGGATTTTCATGGTTTATGTATCGTTGGATAGCTGAGACAATACTCTTTCCAAAAATGTATAGTTTCACTAGTATATCTCAATTTTAAAAAATACAAAGTTTGATAGGTCTACAACGCTCCGTTTAGCTGTAAATCGAGTTTAAAGATAAGTTAACTTCAAATGGCCATAACTTCCACAGTTTTGCTCGGATTTTCATGGTTTATGTATCGTTGGATAGCTGAGACAATACTCTTTCCAAAAATGTATAGTTTCATTAGTATATCTCAATTTAAAAAAAATGCAAAGTTTGATAGGTCTACAACGCTCCGTTTAGCTGTAAATCGAGTTTAAAGATAAGTTAACTTCAAATGGCCATAACTTCCACAGTTTTGCTTGGATTTTCATGGTTTATGTATCGTTGGATAGCTGAGACAATACTCTTTCCAAAAATGTATAGTTTCACTAGTATATATTAATTTTAAAAAATGCAAAGTTTGATAGGTCTACAACGCTCCGTTTAGCTGTAAATCGAGTTTAAAGATAAGTTAACTTCAAATGGCCATAACTTCCACAGTTTTGCTTGGATTTTCATGGTTTATGTATCGTTGGATAGCTGAGACAATACTCTTTCCAAAAATGTATAGTTTCACTAGTATATCTCAATTTTAAAAAATACAAAGTTTGATAGGTCTACAACGCTCCGTTTAGCTGTAAATCGAGTTTAAAGATAAGTTAACTTCAAATGGCCATAACTTCCACAGTTTTGCTCGGATTTTCATGGTTTATGTATCGTTGGATAGCTGAGACAATACTCTTTCCAAAAATGTATAGTTTCATTAGTATATCTCAATTTAAAAAAAATGCAAAGTTTGATAGGTCTACAACGCTCCGTTTAGCTGTAAATCGAGTTTAAAGATAAGTTAACTTCAAATGGCCATAACTTCCACAGTTTTGCTTGGATTTTCATGGTTTATGTATCGTTGGATAGCTGAGACAATACTCTTTCCAAAAATGTATAGTTTCACTAGTATATATTAATTTTAAAAAATGCAAAGTTTGATAGGTCTACAACGCTCCGTTTAGCTGTAAATCGAGTTTAAAGATAAGTTAACTTCAAATGGCCATAACTTCCACAGTTTTGCTTGGATTTTCATGGTTTATGTATCGTTGGATAGCTGAGACAATACTCTTTCCAAAAATGTATAGTTTCACTAGTATATATTAATTTTAAAAAATGCAAAGTTTGATAGGTCTACAACGCTCCGTTTAGCTGTAAATCGAGTTTAAAGATAAGTTAACTTCAAATGGCCATAACTTCCACAGTTTTGCTCGGATTTTCATGGTTTATGTATCGTTGGATAGCTGAGACAATACTCTTTCCAAAAATGTATAGTTTCATTAGTATATCTCAATTTAAAAAAAATGCAAAGTTTGATAGGTCTACAACGCTCCGTTTAGCTGTAAATCGAGTTTAAAGATAAGTTAACTTCAAATGGCCATAACTTCCACAGTTTTGCTTGGATTTTCATGGTTTATGTATCGTTGGATAGCTGAGACAATACTCTTTCCAAAAATGTATAGTTTCACTAGTATATATTAATTTTAAAAAATGCAAAGTTTGATAGGTCTACAACGCTCCGTTTAGCTGTAAATCGAGTTTAAAGATAAGTTAACTTCAAATGGCCATAACTTTCACAGTTTTGCTTGGATTTTCATGGTTTATGTATCGTTGGATAGCTGAGACAATACTCTTTCCAAAAATGTATAGTTTCACTAGTATATCTCAATTTTAAAAAATACAAAGTTTGATAGGTCTACAACGCTCCGTTTAGCTGTAAATCGAGTTTAAAGATAAGTTAACTTCAAATGGCCATAACTTCCACAGTTTTGCTAGGATTTTCATGGTTTATGTATCGTTGGATAGCTGAGACAATACTCTTTCCAAAAATGTATAGTTTCATTAGTATATCTCAATTTAAAAAAAATGCAAAGTTTGATAGGTCTACAACGCTCCGTTTAGCTGTAAATCGAGTTTAAAGATAAGTTAACTTCAAATGGCCATAACTTCCACAGTTTTGCTTGGATTTTCATGGTTTATGTATCGTTGGATAGCTGAGACAATACTCTTTCCAAAAATGTATAGTTTCACTAGTATATATTAATTTTAAAAAATGCAAAGTTTGATAGGTCTACAACGCTCCGTTTAGCTGTAAATCGAGTTTAAAGATAAGTTAACTTCAAATGGCCATAACTTCCACAGTTTTGCTTGGATTTTCATGGTTTATGTATCGTTGGATAGCTGAGACAATACTCTTTCCAAAAATGTATAGTTTCACTAGTATATATTAATTTTAAAAAATGCAAAGTTTGATAGGTCTACAACGCTCCGTTTAGCTGTAAATCGAGTTTAAAGATAAGTTAACTTCAAATGGCCATAACTTCCACAGTTTTGCTTGGATTTTCATGGTTTATGTATCGTTGGATAGCTGAGACAATACTCTTTCCAAAAATGTATAGTTTCACTAGTATATATTAATTTTAAAAAATGCAAAGTTTGATAGGTCTACAACGCTCCGTTTAGCTGTAAATCGAGTTTAAAGATAAGTTAACTTCAAATGGCCATAACTTCCACAGTTTTGCTTGGATTTTCATGGTTTATGTATCGTTGGATAGCTGAGACAATACTCTTTCCAAAAATGTATAGTTTCATTAGTATATCTCAATTTAAAAAAAATGCAAAGTTTGATAGGTCTACAACGCTCCGTTTAGCTGTAAATCGAGTTTAAAGATAAGTTAACTTCAAATGGCCATAACTTCCACAGTTTTGCTTGGATTTTCATGGTTTATGTATCGTTGGATAGCTGAGACAATACTCTTTCCAAAAATGTATAGTTTCACTAGTATATCTCAATTTTAAAAAATACAAAGTTTGATAGGTCTACAACGTTCCGTTTAGCTGTAAATCGAGTTTAAAGATAAGTTAACTTCAAATGGCCATAACTTCCACAGTTTTGCTCGGATTTTCATGGTTTATGTATCGTTGGATAGCTGAGACAATACTCTTTCCAAAAATGTATAGTTTCATTAGTATATCTCAATTTAAAAAAAATGCAAAGTTTGATAGGTCTACAACGCTCCGTTTAGCTGTAAATCGAGTTTAAAGATAAGTTAACTTCAAATGGCCATAACTTCCACAATTTTGCTCGGATTTTCATGGCTTATGTATCGTTGGATAGCTGAAACAATACACTTTCCAAAAATGTATAGTTTCACTAGTATATATTAATTTTAAAAAATGCAAAGTTTGATAGGTCTACAACGCTCCGTTTAGCTGTAAATCGAGTTTAAAGATAAGTTAACTTCAAATGGCCATAACTTCCACAGTTTTGCTTGGATTTTCATGGTTTATGTATCGTTGGATAGCTGAGACAATACTCTTTCCAAAAATGTATAGTTTCACTAGTATATCTCAATTTTAAAAAATACAAAGTTTGATAGGTCTACAACGCTCCGTTTAGCTGTAAATCGAGTTTAAAGATAAGTTAACTTCAAATGGCCATAACTTCCACAGTTTTGCTCGGATTTTCATGGTTTATGTATCGTTGGATAGCTGAGACAATACTCTTTCCAAAAATGTATAGTTTCATTAGTATATCTCAATTTAAAAAAAAATGCAAAGTTTGATAGGTCTACAACGCTCCGTTTAGCTGTAAATCGAGTTTAAAGATAAGTTAACTTCAAATGGCCATAACTTCCACAATTTTGCTCGGATTTTCATGGCTTATGTATCGTTGGATAGCTGAAACAATACACTTTCCAAAAATGTATAGTTTCACTAGTATATATTAATTTTAAAAAATGCAAAGTTTGATAGGTCTACAACGCTCCGTTTAGCTGTAAATCGAGTTTAAAGATAAGTTAACTTCAAATGGCCATAACTTCCACAGTTTTGCTTGGATTTTCATGGTTTATGTATCGTTGGATAGCTGAGACAATACTCTTTCCAAAAATGTATAGTTTCACTAGTATATCTCAATTTTAAAAAATGCAAAGTTTGATAGGTCTACAACGCTCCGTTTAGCTGTAAATCGAGTTTAAAGATAAGTTAACTTCAAATGGCCATAACTTCCACAATTTTGCTCGGATTTTCATGGCTTATGTATCGTTCGATAGCTGAAACAATACACTTTCCAAAAATGTATAGTTTCACTAGTATATATTAATTTTAAAAAATGCAAAGTTTGATAGGTCTACAACGCTCCGTTTAGCTGTAAATCGAGTTTAAAGATAAGTTAACTTCAAATGGCCATAACTTCCACAGTTTTGCTCGGATTTTCATGGCTTATGTATCGTTCGATAGCTGAAACAATACACTTTCCAAAAATGTATAGTTTCACTAGTATATATTAATTTTAAAAAATGCAAAGTTTGATAGGTCTACAACGCTCCGTTTAGCTGTAAATCGAGTTTAAAGATAAGTTAACTTCAAATGGCCATAACTTCCACAGTTTTGCTCGGATTTTCATGGCTTATGTATCGTTCGATAGCTGAAACAATACACTTTCCAAAAATGTATAGTTTCACTAGTATATATTAATTTTAAAAAATGCAAAGTTTGATAGGTCTACAACGCTCCGTTTAGCTGTAAATCGAGTTTAAAGATAAGTTAACTTCAAATGGCCATAACTTCCACAATTTTGCTCGGATTTTCATGGCTTATGTATCGTTCGATAGCTGAAACAATACACTTTCCAAAAATGTATAGTTTCACTAGTATATATTAATTTTAAAAAATGCAAAGTTTGATAGGTCTACAACGCTCCGTTTAGCTGTAAATCGAGTTTAAAGATAAGTTAACTTCAAATGGCCATAACTTCCACAGTTTTGCTCGGATTTTCATGGCTTATGTATCGTTCGATAGCTGAAACAATACACTTTCCAAAAATGTATAGTTTCACTAGTATATATTAATTTTAAAAAATGCAAAGTTTGATAGGTCTACAACGCTCCGTTTAGCTGTAAATCGAGTTTAAAGATAAGTTAACTTCAAATGGCCATAACTTCCACAGTTTTGCTCGGATTTTCATGGCTTATGTATCGTTCGATAGCTGAAACAATACACTTTCCAAAAATGTATAGTTTCACTAGTATATATTAATTTTAAAAAATGCAAAGTTTGATAGGTCTACAACGCTCCGTTTAGCTGTAAATCGAGTTTAAAGATAAGTTAACTTCAAATGGCCATAACTTCCACAATTTTGCTCGGATTTTCATGGCTTATGTATCGTTCGATAGCTGAAACAATACACTTTCCAAAAATGTATAGTTTCACTAGTATATATTAATTTTAAAAAATGCAAAGTTTGATAGGTCTACAACGCTCCGTTTAGCTGTAAATCGAGTTTAAAGATAAGTTAACTTCAAATGGCCATAACTTCCACAGTTTTGCTCGGATTTTCATGGCTTATGTATCGTTCGATAGCTGAAACAATACACTTTCCAAAAATGTATAGTTTCACTAGTATATATTAATTTTAAAAAATGCAAAGTTTGATAGGTCTACAACGCTCCGTTTAGCTGTAAATCGAGTTTAAAGATAAGTTAACTTCAAATGGCCATAACTTCCACAGTTTTGCTTGGATTTTCATGGTTTATGTATCGTTGGATAGCTGAGACAATACTCTTTCCAAAAATGTATAGTTTCACTAGTATATCTCAATTTTAAAAAATACAAAGTTTGATAGGTCTACAACGCTCCGTTTAGCTGTAAATCGAGTTTAAAGATAAGTTAACTTCAAATGGCCATAACTTCCACAATTTTGCTCGGATTTTCATGGCTTATGTATCGTTCGATAGCTGAAACAATACACTTTCCAAAAATGTATAGTTTCACTAGTATATATTAATTTTAAAAAATGCAAAGTTTGATAGGTCTACAACGCTCCGTTTAGCTGTAAATCGAGTTTAAAGATAAGTTAACTTCAAATGGCCATAACTTCCACAGTTTTGCTTGGATTTTCATGGTTTATGTATCGTTGGATAGCTGAGACAATACTCTTTCCAAAAATGTATAGTTTCACTAGTATATCTCAATTTTAAAAAATACAAAGTTTGATAGGTCTACAACGCTCCGTTTAGCTGTAAATCGAGTTTAAAGATAAGTTAACTTCAAATGGCCATAACTTCCACAATTTTGCTCGGATTTTCATGGCTTATGTATCGTTGGATAGCTGAAACAATACACTTTCCAAAAATGTATAGTTTCATTAGTATATCTCAATTTAAAAAAAATGCAAAGTTTGATAGGTCTACAACGCTCCGTTTAGCTGTAAATCGAGTTTAAAGATAAGTTAACTTCAAATGGCCATAACTTCCACAGTTTTGCTCGGATTTTCATGGTTTATGTATCGTTGGATAGCTGAGACAATACTCTTTCCAAAAATGTATAGTTTCATTAGTATATCTCAATTTAAAAAAAATGCAAAGTTTGATAGGTCTACAACGCTCCGTTTAGCTGTAAATCGAGTTTAAAGATAAGTTAACTTCAAATGGCCATAACTTCCACAATTTTGCTCGGATTTTCATGGCTTATGTATCGTTGGATAGCTGAGACAATACTCTTTCCAAAAATGTATAGTTTCATTAGTATATCTCAATTTAAAAAAAATGCAAAGTTTGATAGGTCTACAACGCTCCGTTTAGCTGTAAATCGAGTTTAAAGATAAGTTAACTTCAAATGGCCATAACTTCCACAGTTTTGCTCGGATTTTCATGGTTTATGTATCGTTGGATAGCTGAGACAATACTCTTTCCAAAAATGTATAGTTTCATTAGTATATCTCAATTTAAAAAAAATGCAAAGTTTGATAGGTCTACAACGCTCCGTTTAGCTGTAAATCGAGTTTAAAGATAAGTTAACTTCAAATGGCCATAACTTCCACAATTTTGCTCGGATTTTCATGGCTTATGTATCGTTGGATAGCTGAGACAATACTCTTTCCAAAAATGTATAGTTTCATTAGTATATCTCAATTTAAAAAAAATGCAAAGTTTGATAGGTCTACAACGCTCCGTTTAGCTGTAAATCGAGTTTAAAGATAAGTTAACTTCAAATGGCCATAACTTCCACAATTTTGCTCGGATTTTCATGGCTTATGTATCGTTGGATAGCTGAAACAATACACTTTCCAAAAATGTATAGTTTCACTAGTATATATTAATTTTAAAAAATGCAAAGTTTGATAGGTCTACAACGCTCCGTTTAGCTGTAAATCGAGTTTAAAGGTAAGTTAACTTCAAATAGCCATAACTTCCACAGTTTTGCTCGGATTTTCATGGTTTATGTATCGTTGGATAGCTGAGACAATACTCTTTCCAAAAATGTATAGTTTCACTAGTATATCTCAATTTTAAAAAATACAAAGTTTGATAGGTCTACAACGCTCCGTTTAGCTGTAAATCGAGTTTAAAGATAAGTTAACTTCAAATGGCCATAACTTCCACAGTTTTGCTTGGATTTTCATGGTTTATGTATCGTTGGATAGCTGAAACAATACACTTTCCAAAAATGTATAGTTTCACTAGTATATCTCAATTTTAAAAAATGCAAAGTTTGATAGGTCTACAACGCTCCGTTTAGCTGTAAATCGAGTTTAAAGATAAGTTAACTTCAAATGGCCATAACTCCCACAGTTTTGCTCGGATTTTCATGGCTTATGTATCGTTGGATAGCTGAAACAATACACTTTCCAAAAATGTATAGTTTCACTAGTATATCTCAATTTTAAAAAATGCAAAGTTTGATAGGTCTACAACGCTCCGTTTAGCTGTAAATCGAGTTTAAAGATAAGTTAACTTCAAATGGCCATAACTTCCACAGTTTTGCTCGGATTTTCATGGCTTATGTATCGTTGGATAGCTGAAACAATACACTTTCCAAAAATGTATAGTTTCACTAGTATATATTAATTTTAAAAAATGCAAAGTTTGATAGGTCTACAACGCTCCGTTTAGCTGTAAATCGAGTTTAAAGATAAGTTAACTTCAAATGGCCATAACTTCCACAGTTTTGCTTGGATTTTCATGGTTTATGTATCGTTGGATAGCTGAAACAATACACTTTCCAAAAATGTATAGTTTCACTAGTATATCTCAATTTTAAAAAATGCAAAGTTTGATAGGTCTACAACGCTCCGTTTAGCTGTAAATCGAGTTTAAAGATAAGTTAACTTCAAATGGCCATAACTTCCACAGTTTTGCTCGGATTTTCATGGCTTATGTATCGTTGGATAGCTGAAACAATACACTTTCCAAAAATGTATAGTTTCACTAGTATATATTAATTTTAAAAAATGCAAAGTTTGATATTTCTACAACGCTCCGTTTAGCTGTAAATCGAGTTTAAAGATAAGTTAACTTCAAATGGCCATAACTTCCACAGTTTTGCTCGGATTTTCATGGCTTATGTATCGTTCGATAGCTGAAACAATACACTTTCCAAAAATGTATAGTTTCACTAGTATATATTAATTTTAAAAAATGCAAAGTTTGATAGGTCTACAACGCTCCGTTTAGCTGTAAATCGAGTTTAAAGATAAGTTAACTTCAAATGGCCATAACTTCCACAGTTTTGCTTATATTTTCATGGTTTATGTATCGTTGGATAGCTGAGACAATACTCTTTCCAAAAATGTATAGTTTCACTAGTATATCTCAATTTTAAAAAATACAAAGTTTGATAGGTCTACAACGCTCCGTTTAGCTGTAAATCGAGTTTAAAGATAAGTTAACTTCAAATGGCCATAACTTCCACAGTTTTGCTCGGATTTTCATGGTTTATGTATCGTTGGATAGCTGAGACAATACTCTTTCCAAAAATGTATAGTTTCATTAGTATATCTCAATTTAAAAAAAATGCAAAGTTTGATAGGTCTACAACGCTCCGTTTAGCTGTAAATCGAGTTTAAAGATAAGTTAACTTCAAATGGCCATAACTTCCACAATTTTGCTCGGATTTTCATGGCTTATGTATCGTTGGATAGCTGAAACAATACACTTTCCAAAAATGTATAGTTTCACTAGTATATCTCAATTTTAAAAAATACAAAGTTTGATAGGTCTACAACGCTCCGTTTAGCTGTAAATCGAGTTTAAAGATAAGTTAACTTCAAATGGCCATAACTTCCACAGTTTTGCTTGGATTTTCATGGTTTATGTATCGTTGGATAGCTGAAACAATACACTTTCCAAAAATGTATAGTTTCATTAGTATATCTCAATTTAAAAAAAATGCAAAGTTTGATAGGTCTACAACGCTCCGTTTAGCTGTAAATCGAGTTTAAAGATAAGTTAACTTCAAATGGCCATAACTTCCACAGTTTTGCTCGGATTTTCATGGTTTATGTATCGTTGGATAGCTGAGACAATACTCTTTCCAAAAATGTATAGTTTCATTAGTATATCTCAATTTAAAAAAAATGCAAAGTTTGATAGGTCTACAACGCTCCGTTTAGCTGTAAATCGAGTTTAAAGATAAGTTAACTTCAAATGGCCATAACTTCCACAGTTTTGCTTGGATTTTCATGGTTTATGTATCGTTGGATAGCTGAAACAATACACTTTCCAAAAATGTATAGTTTCACTAGTATATCTCAATTTTAAAAAATACAAAGTTTGATAGGTCTACAACGCTCCGTTTAGCTGTAAATCGAGTTTAAAGATAAGTTAACTTCAAATGGCCATAACTTCCACAGTTTTGCTTGGATTTTCATGGTTTATGTATCGTTGGATAGCTGAGACAATACTCTTTCCAAAAATGTATAGTTTCATTAGTATATCTCAATTTAAAAAAAATGCAAAGTTTGATAGGTCTACAACGCTCCGTTTAGCTGTAAATCGAGTTTAAAGATAAGTTAACTTCAAATGGCCATAACTTCCACAATTTTGCTCGGATTTTCATGGCTTATGTATCGTTGGATAGCTGAAACAATACACTTTCCAAAAATGTATAGTTTCACTAGTATATCTCAATTTTAAAAAATACAAAGTTTGATAGGTCTACAACGCTCCGTTTAGCTGTAAATCGAGTTTAAAGATAAGTTAACTTCAAATGGCCATAACTTCCACAGTTTTGCTTGGATTTTCATGGTTTATGTATCGTTGGATAGCTGAAACAATACACTTTCCAAAAATGTATAGTTTCACTAGTATATCTCAATTTTAAAAAATACAAAGTTTGATAGGTCTACAACGCTCCGTTTAGCTGTAAATCGAGTTTAAAGATAAGTTAACTTCAAATGGCCATAACTTCCACAGTTTTGCTCGGATTTTCATGGTTTATGTATCGTTGGATAGCTGAGACAATACTCTTTCCAAAAATGTATAGTTTCATTAGTATATCTCAATTTAAAAAAAATGCAAAGTTTGATAGGTCTACAACGCTCCGTTTAGCTGTAAATCGAGTTTAAAGATAAGTTAACTTCAAATGGCCATAACTTCCACAGTTTTGCTTGGATTTTCATGGTTTATGTATCGTTGAATAGCTGAAACAATACACTTTCCAAAAATGTATAGTTTCACTAGTATATCTCAATTTTAAAAAATACAAAGTTTGATAGGTCTACAACGCTCCGTTTAGCTGTAAATCGAGTTTAAAGATAAGTTAACTTCAAATGGCCATAACTTCCACAGTTTTGCTCGGATTTTCATGGTTTATGTATCGTTGGATAGCTGAGACAATACTCTTTCCAAAAATGTATAGTTTCATTAGTATATCTCAATTTAAAAAAAATGCAAAGTTTGATAGGTCTACAACGCTCCGTTTAGCTGTAAATCGAGTTTAAAGATAAGTTAACTTCAAATGGCCATAACTTCCACAATTTTGCTCGGATTTTCATGGCTTATGTATCGTTGGATAGCTGAAACAATACACTTTCCAAAAATGTATAGTTTCACTAGTATATATTAATTTTAAAAAATGCAAAGTTTGATAGGTCTACAACGCTCCGTTTAGCTGTAAATCGAGTTTAAAGATAAGTTAACTTCAAATGGCCATAACTTCCACAGTTTTGCTCGGATTTTCATGGCTTATGTATCGTTCGATAGCTGAAACAATACACTTTCCAAAAATGTATAGTTTCACTAGTATATATTAATTTTAAAAAATGCAAAGTTTGATAGGTCTACAACGCTCCGTTTAGCTGTAAATCGAGTTTAAAGATAAGTTAACTTCAAATGGCCATAACTTCCACAGATTTGCTTATATTTTCATGGTTTATGTATCGTTGGATAGCTGAGACAATACTCTTTCCAAAAATGTATAGTTTCACTAGTATATCTCAATTTTAAAAAATACAAAGTTTGATAGGTCTACAACGCTCCGTTTAGCTGTAAATCGAGTTTAAAGATAAGTTAACTTCAAATGGCCATAACTTCCACAGTTTTGCTCGGATTTTCATGGTTTATGTATCGTTGGATAGCTGAGACAATACTCTTTCCAAAAATGTATAGTTTCATTAGTATATCTCAATTTAAAAAAAATGCAAAGTTTGATAGGTCTACAACGCTCCGTTTAGCTGTAAATCGAGTTTAAAGATAAGTTAACTTCAAATGGCCATAACTTCCACAATTTTGCTCGGATTTTCATGGCTTATGTATCGTTGGATAGCTGAAACAATACACTTTCCAAAAATGTATAGTTTCACTAGTATATCTCAATTTTAAAAAATGCAAAGTTTGATAGGTCTACAACGCTCCGTTTAGCTGTAAATCGAGTTTAAAGATAAGTTAACTTCAAATGGCCATAACTTCCACAGTTTTGCTCGGATTTTCATGGCTTATGTATCGTTGGATAGCTGAGACAATACTCTTTCCAAAAATGTATAGTTTCATTAGTATATCTCAATTTAAAAAAAATGCAAAGTTTGATAGGTCTACAACGCTCCGTTTAGCTGTAAATCGAGTTTAAAGATAAGTTAACTTCAAATGGCCATAACTTCCACAGTTTTGCTCGGATTTTCATGGCTTATGTATCGTTGGATAGCTGAGACAATACTCTTTCCAAAAATGTATAGTTTCACTAGTATATCTCAATTTTAAAAAATGCAAAGTTTGATAGGTCTACAACGCTCCGTTTAGCTGTAAATCGAGTTTAAAGATAAGTTAACTTCAAATGGCCATAACTTCCACAGTTTTGCTCGGATTTTCATGGCTTATGTATCGTTGGATAGCTGAGACAATACTCTTTCCAAAAATGTATAGTTTCATTAGTATATCTCAATTTAAAAAAAATGCAAAGTTTGATAGGTCTACAACGCTCCGTTTAGCTGTAAATCGAGTTTAAAGATAAGTTAACTTCAAATGGCCATAACTTCCACAGTTTTGCTCGGATTTTCATGGTTTATGTATCGTTGGATAGCTGAGACAATACTCTTTCCAAAAATGTATAGTTTCATTAGTATATCTCAATTTAAAAAAAATGCAAAGTTTGATAGGTCTACAACGCTCCGTTTAGCTGTAAATCGAGTTTAAAGATAAGTTAACTTCAAATGGCCATAACTTCCACAATTTTGCTCGGATTTTCATGGCTTATGTATCGTTGGATAGCTGAAACAATACACTTTCCAAAAATGTATAGTTTCACTAGTATATCTCAATTTTAAAAAATGCAAAGTTTGATAGGTCTACAACGCTCCGTTTAGCTGTAAATCGAGTTTAAAGATAAGTTAACTTCAAATGGCCATAACTTCCACAGTTTTGCTCGGATTTTCATGGCTTATGTATCGTTGGATAGCTGAGACAATACTCTTTCCAAAAATGTATAGTTTCACTAGTATATATTAATTTTAAAAAATGCAAAGTTTGATAGGTCTACAACGCTCCGTTTAGCTGTAAATCGAGTTTAAAGATAAGTTAACTTCAAATGGCCATAACTTCCACAGTTTTGCTCGGATTTTCATGGCTTATGTATCGTTGGATAGCTGAGACAATACTCTTTCCAAAAATGTATAGTTTCATTAGTATATCTCAATTTAAAAAAAATGCAAAGTTTGATAGGTCTACAACGCTCCGTTTAGCTGTAAATCGAGTTTAAAGATAAGTTAACTTCAAATGGCCATAACTTCCACAATTTTGCTCGGATTTTCATGGCTTATGTATCGTTGGATAGCTGAAACAATACACTTTCCAAAAATGTATAGTTTCACTAGTATATATTAATTTTAAAAAATGCAAAGTTTGATAGGTCTACAACGCTCCGTTTAGCTGTAAATCGAGTTTAAAGATAAGTTAACTTCAAATGGCCATAACTTCCACAGTTTTGCTTGGATTTTCATGGTTTATGTATCGTTGGATAGCTGAGACAATACTCTTTCCAAAAATGTATAGTTTCACTAGTATATCTCAATTTTAAAAAATGCAAAGTTTGATAGGTCTACAACGCTCCGTTTAGCTGTAAATCGAGTTTAAAGATAAGTTAACTTCAAATGGCCATAACTTCCACAGTTTTGCTCGGATTTTCATGGTTTATGTATCGTTGGATAGCTGAGACAATACTCTTTCCAAAAATGTATAGTTTCACTAGTATATATTAATTTTAAAAAATGCAAAGTTTGATAGGTCTACAACGCTCCGTTTAGCTGTAAATCGAGTTTAAAGATAAGTTAACTTCAAATGGCCATAACTTCCACAGTTTTGCTTGGATTTTCATGGTTTATGTATCGTTGGATAGCTGAGACAATACTCTTTCCAAAAATGTATAGTTTCACTAGTATATATTAATTTTAAAAAATGCAAAGTTTGATAGGTCTACAACGCTCCGTTTAGCTGTAAATCGAGTTTAAAGATAAGTTAACTTCAAATGGCCATAACTTCCACAGTTTTGCTCGGATTTTCATGGCTTATGTATCGTTGGATAGCTGAGACAATACTCTTTCCAAAAATGTATAGTTTCACTAGTATATCTCAATTTTAAAAAATGCAAAGTTTGATAGGTCTACAACGCTCCGTTTAGCTGTAAATCGAGTTTAAAGATAAGTTAACTTCAAATGGCCATAACTTCCACAGTTTTGCTCGGATTTTCATGGCTTATGTATCGTTGGATAGCTGAGACAATACTCTTTCCAAAAATGTATAGTTTCATTAGTATATCTCAATTTAAAAAAAATGCAAAGTTTGATAGGTCTACAACGCTCCGTTTAGCTGTAAATCGAGTTTAAAGATAAGTTAACTTCAAATGGCCATAACTTCCACAATTTTGCTCGGATTTTCATGGCTTATGTATCGTTGGATAGCTGAAACAATACACTTTCCAAAAATGTATAGTTTCACTAGTATATATTAATTTTAAAAAATGCAAAGTTTGATAGGTCTACAACGCTCCGTTTAGCTGTAAATCGAGTTTAAAGATAAGTTAACTTCAAATGGCCATAACTTCCACAGTTTTGCTTGGATTTTCATGGTTTATGTATCGTTGGATAGCTGAGACAATACTCTTTCCAAAAATGTATAGTTTCACTAGTATATCTCAATTTTAAAAAATGCAAAGTTTGATAGGTCTACAACGCTCCGTTTAGCTGTAAATCGAGTTTAAAGATAAGTTAACTTCAAATGGCCATAACTTCCACAGTTTTGCTCGGATTTTCATGGTTTATGTATCGTTGGATAGCTGAGACAATACTCTTTCCAAAAATGTATAGTTTTACTGGTATATCTCAATTTTAAAAAATGCAAAGTTTGATAGGTCTACAACGCTCCGTTTAGCTGTAAATCGAGTTTAAAGATAAGTTAACTTCAAATGGCCATAACTTCCACAATTTTGCTCGGATTTTCATGGCTTATGTATCGTTGGATAGCTGAAACAATACACTTTCCAAAAATGTATAGTTTCACTAGTATATATTAATTTTAAAAAATGCAAAGTTTGATAGGTCTACAACGCTCCGTTTAGCTGTAAATCGAGTTTAAAGATAAGTTAACTTCAAATGGCCATAACTTCCACAGTTTTGCTTGGATTTTCATGGTTTATGTATCGTTGGATAGCTGAGACAATACTCTTTCCAAAAATGTATAGTTTCACTAGTATATATTAATTTTAAAAAATGCAAAGTTTGATAGGTCTACAACGCTCCGTTTAGCTGTAAATCGAGTTTAAAGATAAGTTAACTTCAAATGGCCATAACTTCCACAGTTTTGCTTGGATTTTCATGGCTTATGTATCGTTGGATAGCTGAAACAATACACTTTTCAAAAATGTATAGTTTCACTAGTATATATTAATTTTAAAAAATGCAAAGTTTGATAGGTCTACAACGCTCCGTTTAGCTGTAAATCGAGTTTAAAGATAAGTTAACTTCAAATGGCCATAACTTCCACAGTTTTGCTTGTATTTTCATGGTTTATGTATCGTTGGATAGCTGAAACAATACACTTTCCAAAAATGTATAGTTTCACTAGTATATATTAATTTTAAAAAATGCAAAGTTTGATAGGTCTACAACGCTCCGTTTAGCTGTAAATCGAGTTTAAAGATAAGTTAACTTCAAATGGCCATAACTTCCACAGTTTTGCTTGTATTTTCATGGTTTATGTATCGTTGGATAGCTGAAACAATACACTTTCCAAAAATGTATAGTTTCACTAGTATATATTAATTTTAAAAAATGCAAAGTTTGATAGGTCTACAACGCTCCGTTTAGCTGTAAATCGAGTTTAAAGGTAAGTTAACTTCAAATGGCCATAACTTCCACAGTTTTGCTTGGATTTTCATGGCTTATGTATCGTTGGATAGCTGAAACAATACACTTTCCAAAAATGTATAGTTTCACTAGTATATATTAATTTTAAAAAATGCAAAGTTTGATAGGTCTACAACGCTCCGTTTAGCTGTAAATCGAGTTTAAAGGTAAGTTAACTTCAAATGGCCATAACTTCCACAGTTTTGCTTGGATTTTCATGGTTTATGTATCGTTGGATAGCTGAAACAATACACTTTCCAAAAATGTATAGTTTCACTAGTATATATTAATTTTAAAAAATGCAAAGTTTGATAGGTCTACAACGCTCCGTTTAGCTGTAAATCGAGTTTAAAGATAAGTTAACTTCAAATGGCCATAACTTCCACAGTTTTGCTTGTATTTTCATGGTTTATGTATCGTTGGATAGCTGAAACAATACACTTTCCAAAAATGTATAGTTTCACTAGTATATATTAATTTTAAAAAATGCAAAGTTTGATAGGTCTACAACGCTCCGTTTAGCTGTAAATCGAGTTTAAAGATAAGTTAACTTCAAATGGCCATAACTTCCACAGTTTTGCTTGTATTTTCATGGTTTATGTATCGTTGGATAGCTGAAACAATACACTTTCCAAAAATGTATAGTTTCACTAGTATATATTAATTTTAAAAAATGCAAAGTTTGATAGGTCTACAACGCTCCGTTTAGCTGTAAATCGAGTTTAAAGGTAAGTTAACTTCAAATAGCCATAACTTCCACAATTTTGCTCGGATTTTCATGGCTTATGTATCGTTGGATAGCTGAAACAATACACTTTCCAAAAATGTATAGTTTCACTAGTATATATTAATTTTAAAAAATGCAAAGTTTGATAGGTCTACAACGCTCCGTTTAGCTGTAAATCGAGTTTAAAGATAAGTTAACTTCAAATGGCCATAACTTCCACAGTTTTGCTTGGATTTTCATGGCTTATGTATCGTTGGATAGCTGAAACAATACACTTTCCAAAAATGTATAGTTTCACTAGTATATATTAATTTTAAAAAATGCAAAGTTTGATAGGTCTACAACGCTCCGTTTAGCTGTAAATCGAGTTTAAAGGTAAGTTAACTTCAAATGGCCATAACTTCCACAGTTTTGCTTGGATTTTCATGGCTTATGTATCGTTGGATAGCTGAAACAATACACTTTCCAAAAATGTATAGTTTCACTAGTATATATTAATTTTAAAAAATGCAAAGTTTGATAGGTCTACAACGCTCCGTTTAGCTGTAAATCGAGTTTAAAGATAAGTTAACTTCAAATGGCCATAACTTCCACAGTTTTGCTTGTATTTTCATGGTTTATGTATCGTTGGATAGCTGAAACAATACACTTTCCAAAAATGTATAGTTTCACTAGTATATATTAATTTTAAAAAATGCAAAGTTTGATAGGTCTACAACGCTCCGTTTAGCTGTAAATCGAGTTTAAAGATAAGTTAACTTCAAATGGCCATAACTTCCACAGTTTTGCTTGTATTTTCATGGTTTATGTATCGTTGGATAGCTGAAACAATACACTTTCCAAAAATGTATAGTTTCACTAGTATATATTAATTTTAAAAAATGCAAAGTTTGATAGGTCTACAACGCTCCGTTTAGCTGTAAATCGAGTTTAAAGGTAAGTTAACTTCAAATAGCCATAACTTCCACAATTTTGCTCGGATTTTCATGGCTTATGTATCGTTGGATAGCTGAAACAATACACTTTCCAAAAATGTATAGTTTCACTAGTATATATTAATTTTAAAAAATGCAAAGTTTGATAGGTCTACAACGCTCCGTTTAGCTGTAAATCGAGTTTAAAGATAAGTTAACTTCAAATGGCCATAACTTCCACAGTTTTGCTTGGATTTTCATGGTTTATGTATCGTTGGATAGCTGAAACAATACACTTTCCAAAAATGTATAGTTTCACTAGTATATATTAATTTTAAAAAATGCAAAGTTTGATAGGTCTACAACGCTCCGTTTAGCTGTAAATCGAGTTTAAAGATAAGTTAACTTCAAATGGCCATAACTTCCACAGTTTTGCTCGGATTTTCATGGCTTATATATCGTTGGATAGCTGAAACAATACACTTTCCAAAAATGTATAGTTTCACTAGTATATCTCAATTTTAAAAAATGCAAAGTTTGATAGGTCTACAACGCTCCGTTTAGCTGTAAATCGAGTTTAAAGATAAGTTAACTTCAAATGGCCATAACTTCCACAATTTTGCTCGGATTTTCATGGCTTATGTATCGTTGGATAGCTGAAACAATACACTTTCCAAAAATGTATAGTTTCACTAGTATATCTCAATTTTAAAAAATGCAAAGTTTGATAGGTCTACAACGCTCCGTTTAGCTGTAAATCGAGTTTAAAGATAAGTTAACTTCAAATGGCCATAACTTCCACAGTTTTGCTTGGATTTTCATGGTTTATGTATCGTTGGATAGCTGAAACAATACACTTTCCAAAAATGTATAGTTTCACTAGTATATATTAATTTTAAAAAATGCAAAGTTTGATAGGTCTACAACGCTCCGTTTAGCTGTAAATCGAGTTTAAAGATAAGTTAACTTCAAATGGCCATAACTTCCACAGTTTTGCTTGGATTTTCATGGTTTATGTATCGTTGGATAGCTGAAACAATACACTTTCCAAAAATGTATAGTTTCACTAGTATATATTAATTTTAAAAAATGCAAAGTTTGATAGGTCTACAACGCTCCGTTTAGCTGTAAATCGAGTTTAAAGATAAGTTAACTTCAAATGGCCATAACTTCCACAGTTTTGCTTGGATTTTCATGGTTTATGTATCGTTGGATAGCTGAAACAATACACTTTCCAAAAATGTATAGTTTCACTAGTATATATTAATTTTAAAAAATGCAAAGTTTGATAGGTCTACAACGCTCCGTTTAGCTGTAAATCGAGTTTAAAGATAAGTTAACTTCAAATGGCCATAACTTCCACAGTTTTGCTCGGATTTTCATGGCTTATGTATCGTTGGATAGCTGAAACAATACACTTTCCAAAAATGTATAGTTTCACTAGTATATATTAATTTTAAAAAATGCAAAGTTTGATAGGTCTACAACGCTCCGTTTAGCTGTAAATCGAGTTTAAAGGTAAGTTAACTTCAAATGGCCATAACTTCCACAGTTTTGCTCGGATTTTCATGGCTTATGTATCGTTGGATAGCTGAAACAATACACTTTCCAAAAATGTATAGTTTCACTAGTATATATTAATTTTAAAAAATGCAAAGTTTGATAGGTCTACAACGCTCCGTTTAGCTGTAAATCGAGTTTAAAGATAAGTTAACTTCAAATGGCCATAACTTCCACAGTTTTGCTTGGATTTTCATGGTTTATGTATCGTTGGATAGCTGAAACAATACACTTTCCAAAAATGTATAGTTTCACTAGTATATCTCAATTTTAAAAAATGCAAAGTTTGATAGGTCTACAACGCTCCGTTTAGCTGTAAATCGAGTTTAAAGATAAGTTAACTTCAAATGGCCATAACTTCCACAGTTTTGCTTGGATTTTCATGGTTTATGTATCGTTGGATAGCTGAAACAATACACTTTCCAAAAATGTATAGTTTCACTAGTATATCTCAATTTTAAAAAATGCAAAGTTTGATAGGTCTACAACGCTCCGTTTAGCTGTAAATCGAGTTTAAAGATAAGTTAACTTCAAATGGCCATAACTTCCACAGTTTTGCTTGGATTTTCATGGTTTATGTATCGTTGGATAGCTGAAACAATACACTTTCCAAAAATGTATAGTTTCACTAGTATATATTAATTTTAAAAAATGCAAAGTTTGATAGGTCTACAACGCTCCGTTTAGCTGTAAATCGAGTTTAAAGATAAGTTAACTTCAAATGGCCATAACTTCCACAGTTTTGCTCGGATTTTCATGGCTTATGTATCGTTGGATAGCTGAAACAATACACTTTCCAAAAATGTATAGTTTCACTAGTATATATTAATTTTAAAAAATGCAAAGTTTGATAGGTCTACAACGCTCCGTTTAGCTGTAAATCGAGTTTAAAGGTAAGTTAACTTCAAATGGCCATAACTTCCACAGTTTTGCTCGGATTTTCATGGCTTATGTATCGTTGGATAGCTGAAACAATACACTTTCCAAAAATGTATAGTTTCACTAGTATATATTAATTTTAAAAAATGCAAAGTTTGATAGGTCTACAACGCTCCGTTTAGCTGTAAATCGAGTTTAAAGGTAAGTTAACTTCAAATGGCCATAACTTCCACAGTTTTGCTCGGATTTTCATGGCTTATGTATCGTTGGATAGCTGAAACAATACACTTTCCAAAAATGTATAGTTTCACTAGTATATATTAATTTTAAAAAATGCAAAGTTTGATAGGTCTACAACGCTCCGTTTAGCTGTAAATCGAGTTTAAAGGTAAGTTAACTTCAAATAGCCATAACTTCCACAATTTTGCTCGGATTTTCATGGCTTATGTATCGTTGGATAGCTGAAACAATACACTTTCCAAAAATGTATAGTTTCACTAGTATATATTAATTTTAAAAAATGCAAAGTTTGATAGGTCTACAACGCTCCGTTTAGCTGTAAATCGAGTTTAAAGGTAAGTTAACTTCAAATGGCCATAACTTCCACAGTTTTGCTCGGATTTTCATGGCTTATGTATCGTTGGATAGCTGAAACAATACACTTTCCAAAAATGTATAGTTTCACTAGTATATATTAATTTTAAAAAATGCAAAGTTTGATAGGTCTACAACGCTCCGTTTAGCTGTAAATCGAGTTTAAAGGTAAGTTAACTTCAAATGGCCATAACTTCCACAGTTTTGCTCGGATTTTCATGGCTTATGTATCGTTGGATAGCTGAAACAATACACTTTCCAAAAATGTATAGTTTCACTAGTATATATTAATTTTAAAAAATGCAAAGTTTGATAGGTCTACAACGCTCCGTTTAGCTGTAAATCGAGTTTAAAGATAAGTTAACTTCAAATGGCCATAACTTCCACAGTTTTGCTTGGATTTTCATGGTTTATGTATCGTTGGATAGCTGAAACAATACACTTTCCAAAAATGTATAGTTTCACTAGTATATATTAATTTTAAAAAATGCAAAGTTTGATAGGTCTACAACGCTCCGTTTAGCTGTAAATCGAGTTTAAAGGTAAGTTAACTTCAAATAGCCATAACTTCCACAATTTTGCTCGGATTTTCATGGCTTATGTATCGTTGGATAGCTGAAACAATACACTTTCCAAAAATGTATAGTTTCACTAGTATATATTAATTTTAAAAAATGCAAAGTTTGATAGGTCTACAACGCTCCGTTTAGCTGTAAATCGAGTTTAAAGGTAAGTTAACTTCAAATGGCCATAACTTCCACAGTTTTGCTCGGATTTTCATGGCTTATGTATCGTTGGATAGCTGAAACAATACACTTTCCAAAAATGTATAGTTTCACTAGTATATATTAATTTTAAAAAATGCAAAGTTTGATAGGTCTACAACGCTCCGTTTAGCTGTAAATCGAGTTTAAAGATAAGTTAACTTCAAATGGCCATAACTTCCACAGTTTTGCTTGGATTTTCATGGTTTATGTATCGTTGGATAGCTGAAACAATACACTTTCCAAAAATGTATAGTTTCACTAGTATATATTAATTTTAAAAAATGCAAAGTTTGATAGGTCTACAACGCTCCGTTTAGCTGTAAATCGAGTTTAAAGATAAGTTAACTTCAAATAGCCATAACTTCCACAATTTTGCTCGGATTTTCATGGCTTATGTATCGTTGGATAGCTGAAACAATACACTTTCCAAAAATGTATAGTTTCACTAGTATATATTAATTTTAAAAAATGCAAAGTTTGATAGGTCTACAACGCTCCGTTTAGCTGTAAATCGAGTTTAAAGGTAAGTTAACTTCAAATGGCCATAACTTCCACAGTTTTGCTTGGATTTTCATGGTTTATGTATCGTTGGATAGCTGAAACAATACACTTTCCAAAAATGTATAGTTTCACTAGTATATCTCAATTTTAAAAAATGCAAAGTTTGATAGGTCTACAACGCTCCGTTTAGCTGTAAATCGAGTTTAAAGATAAGTTAACTTCAAATGGCCATAACTTCCACAGTTTTGCTTGGATTTTCATGGTTTATGTATCGTTGGATAGCTGAAACAATACACTTTCCAAAAATGTATAGTTTCACTAGTATATATTAATTTTAAAAAATGCAAAGTTTGATAGGTCTACAACGCTCCGTTTAGCTGTAAATCGAGTTTAAAGATAAGTTAACTTCAAATGGCCATAACTTCCACAGTTTTGCTTGGATTTTCATGGTTTATGTATCGTTGGATAGCTGAAACAATACACTTTCCAAAAATGTATAGTTTCACTAGTATATCTCAATTTTAAAAAATGCAAAGTTTGATAGGTCTACAACGCTCCGTTTAGCTGTAAATCGAGTTTAAAGATAAGTTAACTTCAAATAGCCATAACTTCCACAGTTTTGCTTGGATTTTCATGGTTTATGTATCGTTGGATAGCTGAAACAATACACTTTCCAAAAATGTATAGTTTCACTAGTATATCTCAATTTTAAAAAATGCAAAGTTTGATAGGTCTACAACGCTCCGTTTAGCTGTAAATCGAGTTTAAAGATAAGTTAACTTCAAATGGCCATAACTTCCACAGTTTTGCTTGGATTTTCATGGTTTATGTATCGTTGGATAGCTGAAACAATACACTTTCCAAAAATGTATAGTTTCACTAGTATATCTCAATTTTAAAAAATGCAAAGTTTGATAGGTCTACAACGCTCCGTTTAGCTGTAAATCGAGTTTAAAGATAAGTTAACTTCAAATGGCCATAACTTCCACAGTTTTGCTTGGATTTTCATGGTTTATGTATCGTTGGATAGCTGAAACAATACACTTTCCAAAAATGTATAGTTTCACTAGTATATATTAATTTTAAAAAATGCAAAGTTTGATAGGTCTACAACGCTCCGTTTAGCTGTAAATCGAGTTTAAAGATAAGTTAACTTCAAATGGCCATAACTTCCACAGTTTTGCTCGGATTTTCATGGCTTATGTATCGTTGGATAGCTGAAACAATACTCTTTCCAAAAATGTATAGTTTCACTAGTATATATTAATTTTAAAAAATGCAAAGTTTGATAGGTCTACAACGCTCCGTTTAGCTGTAAATCGAGTTTAAAGGTAAGTTAACTTCAAATGGCCATAACTTCCACAGTTTTGCTCGGATTTTCATGGCTTATGTATCGTTGGATAGCTGAAACAATACACTTTCCAAAAATGTATAGTTTCACTAGTATATATTAATTTTAAAAAATGCAAAGTTTGATAGGTCTACAACGCTCCGTTTAGCTGTAAATCGAGTTTAAAGATAAGTTAACTTCAAATGGCCATAACTTCCACAGTTTTGCTTGGATTTTCATGGTTTATGTATCGTTGGATAGCTGAAACAATACTCTTTCCAAAAATGTATAGTTTCACTAGTATATATTAATTTTAAAAAATGCAAAGTTTGATAGGTCTACAACGCTCCGTTTAGCTGTAAATCGAGTTTAAAGGTAAGTTAACTTCAAATGGCCATAACTTCCACAGTTTTGCTCGGATTTTCATGGCTTATGTATCGTTGGATAGCTGAAACAATACACTTTCCAAAAATGTATAGTTTCACTAGTATATATTAATTTTAAAAAATGCAAAGTTTGATAGGTCTACAACGCTCCGTTTAGCTGTAAATCGAGTTTAAAGGTAAGTTAACTTCAAATGGCCATAACTTCCACAGTTTTGCTCGGATTTTCATGGCTTATGTATCGTTGGATAGCTGAAACAATACACTTTCCAAAAATGTATAGTTTCACTAGTATATATTAATTTTAAAAAATGCAAAGTTTGATAGGTCTACAACGCTCCGTTTAGCTGTAAATCGAGTTTAAAGGTAAGTTAACTTCAAATGGCCATAACTTCCACAGTTTTGCTCGGATTTTCATGGCTTATGTATCGTTGGATAGCTGAAACAATACACTTTCCAAAAATGTATAGTTTCACTAGTATATATTAATTTTAAAAAATGCAAAGTTTGATAGGTCTACAACGCTCCGTTTAGCTGTAAATCGAGTTTAAAGGTAAGTTAACTTCAAATGGCCATAACTTCCACAGTTTTGCTCGGATTTTCATGGCTTATGTATCGTTGGATAGCTGAAACAATACACTTTCCAAAAATGTATAGTTTCACTAGTATATATTAATTTTAAAAAATGCAAAGTTTGATAGGTCTACAACGCTCCGTTTAGCTGTAAATCGAGTTTAAAGGTAAGTTAACTTCAAATGGCCATAACTTCCACAGTTTTGCTCGGATTTTCATGGCTTATGTATCGTTGGATAGCTGAAACAATACACTTTCCAAAAATGTATAGTTTCACTAGTATATATTAATTTTAAAAAATGCAAAGTTTGATAGGTCTACAACGCTCCGTTTAGCTGTAAATCGAGTTTAAAGGTAAGTTAACTTCAAATGGCCATAACTTCCACAGTTTTGCTCGGATTTTCATGGCTTATGTATCGTTGGATAGCTGAAACAATACACTTTCCAAAAATGTATAGTTTCACTAGTATATATTAATTTTAAAAAATGCAAAGTTTGATAGGTCTACAACGCTCCGTTTAGCTGTAAATCGAGTTTAAAGATAAGTTAACTTCAAATGGCCATAACTTCCACAGTTTTGCTTGGATTTTCATGGTTTATGTATCGTTGGATAGCTGAAACAATACACTTTCCAAAAATGTATAGTTTCACTAGTATATATTAATTTTAAAAAATGCAAAGTTTGATAGGTCTACAACGCTCCGTTTAGCTGTAAATCGAGTTTAAAGATAAGTTAACTTCAAATAGCCATAACTTCCACAATTTTGCTCGGATTTTCATGGCTTATGTATCGTTGGATAGCTGAAACAATACACTTTCCAAAAATGTATAGTTTCACTAGTATATATTAATTTTAAAAAATGCAAAGTTTGATAGGTCTACAACGCTCCGTTTAGCTGTAAATCGAGTTTAAAGGTAAGTTAACTTCAAATGGCCATAACTTCCACAGTTTTGCTTGGATTTTCATGGTTTATGTATCGTTGGATAGCTGAAACAATACACTTTCCAAAAATGTATAGTTTCACTAGTATATCTCAATTTTAAAAAATGCAAAGTTTGATAGGTCTACAACGCTCCGTTTAGCTGTAAATCGAGTTTAAAGATAAGTTAACTTCAAATGGCCATAACTTCCACAGTTTTGCTTGGATTTTCATGGTTTATGTATCGTTGGATAGCTGAAACAATACACTTTCCAAAAATGTATAGTTTCACTAGTATATATTAATTTTAAAAAATGCAAAGTTTGATAGGTCTACAACGCTCCGTTTAGCTGTAAATCGAGTTTAAAGATAAGTTAACTTCAAATGGCCATAACTTCCACAGTTTTGCTTGGATTTTCATGGTTTATGTATCGTTGGATAGCTGAAACAATACACTTTCCAAAAATGTATAGTTTCACTAGTATATCTCAATTTTAAAAAATGCAAAGTTTGATAGGTCTACAACGCTCCGTTTAGCTGTAAATCGAGTTTAAAGATAAGTTAACTTCAAATGGCCATAACTTCCACAGTTTTGCTTGGATTTTCATGGTTTATGTATCGTTGGATAGCTGAAACAATACACTTTCCAAAAATGTATAGTTTCACTAGTATATCTCAATTTTAAAAAATGCAAAGTTTGATAGGTCTGCAACGCTCCGTTTAGCTGTAAATCGAGTTTAAAGATAAGTTAACTTCAAATGGCCATAACTTCCACAGTTTTGCTTGGATTTTCATGGTTTATGTATCGTTGGATAGCTGAAACAATACACTTTCCAAAAATGTATAGTTTCACTAGTATATATTAATTTTAAAAAATGCAAAGTTTGATAGGTCTACAACGCTCCGTTTAGCTGTAAATCGAGTTTAAAGATAAGTTAACTTCAAATGGCCATAACTTCCACAGTTTTGCTCGGATTTTCATGGCTTATGTATCGTTGGATAGCTGAAACAATACACTTTCCAAAAATGTATAGTTTCACTAGTATATATTAATTTTAAAAAATGCAAAGTTTGATAGGTCTACAACGCTCCGTTTAGCTGTAAATCGAGTTTAAAGGTAAGTTAACTTCAAATGGCCATAACTTCCACAGTTTTGCTCGGATTTTCATGGCTTATGTATCGTTGGATAGCTGAAACAATACACTTTCCAAAAATGTATAGTTTCACTAGTATATATTAATTTTAAAAAATGCAAAGTTTGATAGGTCTACAACGCTCCGTTTAGCTGTAAATCGAGTTTAAAGGTAAGTTAACTTCAAACAGCCATAACTTCCACAATTTTGCTCGGATTTTCATGGCTTATGTATCGTTGGATAGCTGAAACAATACACTTTCCAAAAATGTATAGTTTCACTAGTATATATTAATTTTAAAAAATTCAAAGTTTGATAGGTCTACAACGCTCCGTTTAGCTGTAAATCGAGTTTAAAGGTAAGTTAACTTCAAATGGCCATAACTTCCACAGTTTTGCTCGGATTTTCATGGCTTATGTATCGTTGGATAGCTGAAACAATACACTTTCCAAAAATGTATAGTTTCACTAGTATATATTAATTTTAAAAAATGCAAAGTTTGATAGGTCTACAACGCTCCGTTTAGCTGTAAATCGAGTTTAAAGGTAAGTTAACTTCAAATGGCCATAACTTCCACAGTTTTGCTCGGATTTTCATGGCTTATGTATCGTTGGATAGCTGAAACAATACACTTTCCAAAAATGTATAGTTTCACTAGTATATATTAATTTTAAAAAATGCAAAGTTTGATAGGTCTACAACGCTCCGTTTAGCTGTAAATCGAGTTTAAAGATAAGTTAACTTCAAATGGCCATAACTTCCACAGTTTTGCTCGGATTTTCATGGCTTATGTATCGTTGGATAGCTGAAACAATACACTTTCCAAAAATGTATAGTTTCACTAGTATATATTAATTTTAAAAAATGCAAAGTTTGATAGGTCTACAACGCTCCGTTTAGCTGTAAATCGAGTTTAAAGATAAGTTAACTTCAAATAGCCATAACTTCCACAATTTTGCTCGGATTTTCATGGCTTATGTATCGTTGGATAGCTGAAACAATACACTTTCCAAAAATGTATAGTTTCACTAGTATATATTAATTTTAAAAAATGCAAAGTTTGATAGGTCTACAACGCTCCGTTTAGCTGTAAATCGAGTTTAAAGATAAGTTAACTTCAAATAGCCATAACTTCCACAATTTTGCTCGGATTTTCATGGCTTATGTATCGTTGGATAGCTGAAACAATACACTTTCCAAAAATGTATAGTTTCACTAGTATATATTAATTTTAAAAAATGCAAAGTTTGATAGGTCTACAACGCTCCGTTTAGCTGTAAATCGAGTTTAAAGATAAGTTAACTTCAAATGGCCATAACTTCCACAATTTTGCTCGGATTTTCATGGCTTATGTATCGTTGGATAGCTGAAACAATACACTTTCCAAAAATGTATAGTTTCACTAGTATATATTAATTTTAAAAAATGCAAAGTTTGATAGGTCTACAACGCTCCGTTTAGCTGTAAATCGAGTTTAAAGATAAGTTAACTTCAAATAGCCATAACTTCCACAATTTTGCTCGGATTTTCATGGCTTATGTATCGTTGGATAGCTGAAACAATACACTTTCCAAAAATGTATAGTTTCACTAGTATATATTAATTTTAAAAAATGCAAAGTTTGATAGGTCTACAACGCTCCGTTTAGCTGTAAATCGAGTTTAAAGATAAGTTAACTTCAAATAGCCATAACTTCCACAATTTTGCTCGGATTTTCATGGCTTATGTATCGTTGGATAGCTGAAACAATACACTTTCCAAAAATGTATAGTTTCACTAGTATATATTAATTTTAAAAAATGCAAAGTTTGATAGGTCTACAACGCTCCGTTTAGCTGTAAATCGAGTTTAAAGATAAGTTAACTTCAAATAGCCATAACTTCCACAATTTTGCTCGGATTTTCATGGCTTATGTATCGTTGGATAGCTGAAACAATACACTTTCCAAAAATGTATAGTTTCACTAGTATATATTAATTTTAAAAAATGCAAAGTTTGATAGGTATACAACGCTCCGTTTAGCTGTAAATCGAGTTTAAAGATAAGTTAACTTCAAATAGCCATAACTTCCACAATTTTGCTCGGATTTTCATGGCTTATGTATCGTTGGATAGCTGAAACAATACACTTTCCAAAAATGTATAGTTTCACTAGTATATATTAATTTTAAAAAATGCAAAGTTTGATAGGTCTACAACGCTCCGTTTAGCTGTAAATCGAGTTTAAAGATAAGTTAACTTCAAATAGCCATAACTTCCACAATTTTGCTCGGATTTTCATGGCTTATGTATCGTTGGATAGCTGAAACAATACACTTTCCAAAAATGTATAGTTTCACTAGTATATATTAATTTTAAAAAATGCAAAGTTTGATAGGTCTACAACGCTCCGTTTAGCTGTAAATCGAGTTTAAAGATAAGTTAACTTCAAATAGCCATAACTTCCACAATTTTGCTCGGATTTTCATGGCTTATGTATCGTTGGATAGCTGAAACAATACACTTTCCAAAAATGTATAGTTTCACTAGTATATATTAATTTTAAAAAATTCAAAGTTTGATAGGTCTACAACGCTCCGTTTAGCTGTAAATCGAGGTTAAAGATAAGTTAACTTCAAATAGCCATAACTTCCACAATTTTGCTCGGATTTTCGTGGCTTATGTATCGTTGGATAGCTGAAACAATACACTTTCCAAAAATGTATAGTTTCACTAGTATATATTAATTTTAAAAAATGCAAAGTTTGATAGGTCTACAACGCTCCGTTTAGCTGTAAATCGAGTTTAAAGATAAGTTAACTTCAAATAGCCATAACTTCCACAATTTTGCTCGGATTTTCATGGCTTATGTATCGTTGGATAGCTGAAACAATACACTTTCCAAAAATGTATAGTTTCACTAGTATATATTAATTTTAAAAAATGCAAAGTTTGATAGGTCTACAACGCTCCGTTTAGCTGTAAATCGAGTTTAAAGATAAGTTAACTTCAAATGGCCATAACTTCCACAGTTTTGCTCGGATTTTCATGGCTTATGTATCGTTGGATAGCTGAAACAATACACTTTCCAAAAATGTATAGTTTCACTAGTATATATTAATTTTAAAAAATGCAAAGTTTGATAGGTCTACAACGCTCCGTTTAGCTGTAAATCGAGTTTAAAGATAAGTTAACTTCAAATGGCCATAACTTCCACAGTTTTGCTTATATTTTCATGGTTTATGTATCGTTGGATAGCTGAGACAATACTCTTTCCAAAAATGTATAGTTTCACTAGTATATATTAATTTTAAAAAATGCAAAGTTTGATAGGTCTACAACGCTCCGTTTAGCTGTAAATCGAGTTTAAAGATAAGTTAACTTCAAATGGCCATAACTTCCACAATTTTGCTCGGATTTTCATGGCTTATGTATCGTTGGATAGCTGAAACAATACACTTTCCAAAAATGTATAGTTTCACTAGTATATATTAATTTTAAAAAATGCAAAGTTTGATAGGTCTACAACGCTCCGTTTAGCTGTAAATCGAGTTTAAAGATAAGTTAACTTCAAATGGCCATAACTTCCACAGTTTTGCTTGGATTTTCATGGTTTATGTATCGTTGGATAGCTGAAACAATACACTTTCCAAAAATGTATAGTTTCACTAGTATATATTAATTTTAAAAAATGCAAAGTTTGATAGGTCTACAACGCTCCGTTTAGCTGTAAATCGAGTTTAAAGATAAGTTAACTTCAAATAGCCATAACTTCCACAATTTTGCTCGGATTTTCATGGCTTATGTATCGTTGGATAGCTGAAACAATACACTTTCCAAAAATGTATAGTTTCACTAGTATATATTAATTTTAAAAAATGCAAAGTTTGATAGGTCTACAACGCTCCGTTTAGCTGTAAATCGAGTTTAAAGGTAAGTTAACTTCAAATGGCCATAACTTCCACAGTTTTGCTTGGATTTTCATGGTTTATGTATCGTTGGATAGCTGAAACAATACACTTTCCAAAAATGTATAGTTTCACTAGTATATCTCAATTTTAAAAAATGCAAAGTTTGATAGGTCTACAACGCTCCGTTTAGCTGTAAATCGAGTTTAAAGATAAGTTAACTTCAAATGGCCATAACTTCCACAGTTTTGCTTGGATTTTCATGGTTTATGTATCGTTGGATAGCTGAAACAATACACTTTCCAAAAATGTATAGTTTCACTAGTATATCTCAATTTTAAAAAATGCAAAGTTTGATAGGTCTACAACGCTCCGTTTAGCTGTAAATCGAGTTTAAAGATAAGTTAACTTCAAATGGCCATAACTTCCACAGTTTTGCTTGGATTTTCATGGTTTATGTATCGTTGGATAGCTGAAACAATACACTTTCCAAAAATGTATAGTTTCACTAGTATATCTCAATTTAAAAAAATGCAAAGTTTGATAGGTCTACAACGCTCCGTTTAGCTGTAAATCGAGTTTAAAGATAAGTTAACTTCAAATGGCCATAACTTCCACAGTTTTGCTTGGATTTTCATGGTTTATGTATCGTTGGATAGCTGAAACAATACACTTTCCAAAAATGTATAGTTTCACTAGTATATCTCAATTTTAAAAAATGCAAAGTTTGATAGGTCTGCAACGCTCCGTTTAGCTGTAAATCGAGTTTAAAGATAAGTTAACTTCAAATGGCCATAACTTCCACAGTTTTGCTTGGATTTTCATGGTTTATGTATCGTTGGATAGCTGAAACAATACACTTTCCAAAAATGTATAGTTTCACTAGTATATATTAATTTTAAAAAATGCAAAGTTTGATAGGTCTACAACGCTCCGTTTAGCTGTAAATCGAGTTTAAAGATAAGTTAACTTCAAATGGCCATAACTTCCACAGTTTTGCTTGGATTTTCATGGTTTATGTATCGTTGGATAGCTGAAACAATACACTTTCCAAAAATGTATAGTTTCACTAGTATATATTAATTTTAAAAAATGCAAAGTTTGATAGGTCTACAACGCTCCGTTTAGCTGTAAATCGAGTTTAAAGATAAGTTAACTTCAAATGGCCATAACTTCCACAGTTTTGCTTGGATTTTCATGGTTTATGTATCGTTGGATAGCTGAAACAATACACTTTCCAAAAATGTATAGTTTCACTAGTATATATTAATTTTAAAAAATGCAAAGTTTGATAGGTCTGCAACGCTCCGTTTAGCTGTAAATCGAGTTTAAAGATAAGTTAACTTCAAATGGCCATAACTTCCACAGTTTTGCTTGGATTTTCATGGTTTATGTATCGTTGGATAGCTGAAACAATACACTTTCCAAAAATGTATAGTTTCACTAGTATATATTAATTTTAAAAAATGCAAAGTTTGATAGGTCTACAACGCTCCGTTTAGCTGTAAATCGAGTTTAAAGATAAGTTAACTTCAAATGGCCATAACTTCCACAGTTTTGCTTGGATTTTCATGGTTTATGTATCGTTGGATAGCTGAAACAATACACTTTCCAAAAATGTATAGTTTCACTAGTATATATTAATTTTAAAAAATGCAAAGTTTGATAGGTCTACAACGCTCCGTTTAGCTGTAAATCGAGTTTAAAGATAAGTTAACTTCAAATGGCCATAACTTCCACAGTTTTGCTTGGATTTTCATGGTTTATGTATCGTTGGATAGCTGAAACAATACACTTTCCAAAAATGTATAGTTTCACTAGTATATATTAATTTTAAAAAATGCAAAGTTTGATAGGTCTACAACGCTCCGTTTAGCTGTAAATCGAGTTTAAAGATAAGTTAACTTCAAATGGCCATAACTTCCACAGTTTTGCTTGGATTTTCATGGTTTATGTATCGTTGGATAGCTGAAACAATACACTTTCCAAAAATGTATAGTTTCACTAGTATATATTAATTTTAAAAAATGCAAAGTTTGATAGGTCTACAACGCTCCGTTTAGCTGTAAATCGAGTTTAAAGATAAGTTAACTTCAAATGGCCATAACTTCCACAGTTTTGCTTGGATTTTCATGGTTTATGTATCGTTGGATAGCTGAAACAATACACTTTCCAAAAATGTATAGTTTCACTAGTATATATTAATTTTAAAAAATGCAAAGTTTGATAGGTCTACAACGCTCCGTTTAGCTGTAAATCGAGTTTAAAGATAAGTTAACTTCAAATGGCCATAACTTCCACAGTTTTGCTTGGATTTTCATGGTTTATGTATCGTTGGATAGCTGAAACAATACACTTTCCAAAAATGTATAGTTTCACTAGTATATATTAATTTTAAAAAATGCAAAGTTTGATAGGTCTACAACGCTCCGTTTAGCTGTAAATCGAGTTTAAAGATAAGTTAACTTCAAATGGCCATAACTTCCACAGTTTTGCTTGGATTTTCATGGTTTATGTATCGTTGGATAGCTGAAACAATACACTTTCCAAAAATGTATAGTTTCACTAGTATATATTAATTTTAAAAAATGCAAAGTTTGATAGGTCTACAACGCTCCGTTTAGCTGTAAATCGAGTTTAAAGATAAGTTAACTTCAAATGGCCATAACTTCCACAGTTTTGCTTGGATTTTCATGGTTTATGTATCGTTGGATAGCTGAAACAATACACTTTCCAAAAATGTATAGTTTCACTAGTATATATAAATTTTAAAAAATGCAAAGTTTGATAGGTCTACAACGCTCCGTTTAGCTGTAAATCGAGTTTAAAGATAAGTTAACTTCAAATGGCCATAACTTCCACAGTTTTGCTTGGATTTTCATGGTTTATGTATCGTTGGATAGCTGAAACAATACACTTTCCAAAATTGTATTGTTTCAGTAGTATATCTCAATTTTAAAAAATGCAAAGTTTGATAGGTCTACAACGCTCCGTTTAGCTGTAAATCGAGTTTAAAGATAAGTTAACTTCAAATGGCCATAACTTCCACAGTTTTGCTTGGATTTTCATGGTTTATGTATCGTTGGATAGCTGAAACAATACACTTTCCAAAAATGTATAGTTTCACTAGTATATCTCAATTTTAAAAAATGCAAAGTTTGATAGGTCTACAACGCTCCGTTTAGCTGTAAATCGAGTTTAAAGATAAGTTAACTTCAAATGGCCATAACTTCCACAGTTTTGCTTGGATTTTCATGGTTTATGTATCGTTGGATAGCTGAAACAATACACTTTCCAAAAATGTATAGTTTCACTAGTATATCTCAATTTTAAAAAATGCAAAGTTTGATAGGTCTGCAACGCTCCGTTTAGCTGTAAATCGAGTTTAAAGATAAGTTAACTTCAAATGGCCATAACTTCCACAGTTTTGCTTGGATTTTCATGGTTTATGTATCGTTGGATAGCTGAAACAATACACTTTCCAAAAATGTATAGTTTCACTAGTATATATTAATTTTAAAAAATGCAAAGTTTGATAGGTCTACAACGCTCCGTTTAGCTGTAAATCGAGTTTAAAGATAAGTTAACTTCAAATGGCCATAACTTCCACAGTTTTGCTCGGATTTTCATGGCTTATGTATCGTTGGATAGCTGAAACAATACACTTTCCAAAAATGTATAGTTTCACTAGTATATATTAATTTTAAAAAATGCAAAGTTTGATAGGTCTACAACGCTCCGTTTAGCTGTAAATCGAGTTTAAAGGTAAGTTAACTTCAAATGGCCATAACTTCCACAGTTTTGCTCGGATTTTCATGGCTTATGTATCGTTGGATAGCTGAAACAATACACTTTCCAAAAATGTATAGTTTCACTAGTATATATTAATTTTAAAAAATGCAAAGTTTGATAGGTCTACAACGCTCCGTTTAGCTGTAAATCGAGTTTAAAGATAAGTTAACTTCAAATGGCCATAACTTCCACAGTTTTGCTCGGATTTTCATGGCTTATGTATCGTTGGATAGCTGAAACAATACACTTTCCAAAAATGTATAGTTTCACTAGTATATATTAATTTTAAAATATGCAAAGTTTGATAGGTCTACAACGCTCCGTTTAGCTGTAAATCGAGTTTAAAGATAAGTTAACTTCAAATAGCCATAACTTCCACAATTTTGCTCGGATTTTCATGGCTTATGTATCGTTGGATAGCTGAAACAATACACTTTCCAAAAATGTATAGTTTCACTAGTATATATTAATTTTAAAATATGCAAAGTTTGATAGGTCTACAACGCTCCGTTTAGCTGTAAATCGAGTTTAAAGGTAAGTTAACTTCAAATGGCCATAACTTCCACAGTTTTGCTCGGATTTTCATGGCTTATGTATCGTTGGATAGCTGAAACAATACACTTTCCAAAAATGTATAGTTTCACTAGTATATATTAATTTTAAAAAAATGCAAAGTTTGATAGGTCTACAACGCTCCGTTTAGCTGTAAATCGAGTTTAAAGATAAGTTAACTTCAAATGGCCATAACTTCCACAGTTTTGCTCGGATTTTCATGGCTTATGTATCGTTGGATAGCTGAAACAATACACTTTCCAAAAATGTATAGTTTCACTAGTATATATTAATTTTAAAAAATGCAAAGTTTGATAGGTCTACAACGCTCCGTTTAGCTGTAAATCGAGTTTAAAGATAAGTTAACTTCAAATGGCCATAACTTCCACAGTTTTGCTCGGATTTTCATGGCTTATGTATCGTTGGATAGCTGAAACAATACACTTTCCAAAAATGTATAGTTTCACTAGTATATATTAATTTTAAAAAATGCAAAGTTTGATAGGTCTACAACGCTCCGTTTAGCTGTAAATCGAGTTTAAAGGTAAGTTAACTTCAAATGGCCATAACTTCCACAGTTTTGCTCGGATTTTCATGGCTTATGTATCGTTGGATAGCTGAAACAATACACTTTCCAAAAATGTATAGTTTCACTAGTATATATTAATTTTAAAAAATGCAAAGTTTGATAGGTCTACAACGCTCCGTTTAGCTGTAAATCGAGTTTAAAGATAAGTTAACTTCAAATGGCCATAACTTCCACAGTTTTGCTCGGATTTTCATGGCTTATGTATCGTTGGATAGCTGAAACAATACACTTTCCAAAAATGTATAGTTTCACTAGTATATATTAATTTTAAAAAATGCAAAGTTTGATAGGTCTACAACGCTCCGTTTAGCTGTAAATCGAGTTTAAAGGTAAGTTAACTTCAAATGGCCATAACTTCCACAGTTTTGCTCGGATTTTCATGGCTTATGTATCGTTGGATAGCTGAAACAATACACTTTCCAAAAATGTATAGTTTCACTAGTATATATTAATTTTAAAAAATGCAAAGTTTGATAGGTCTACAACGCTCCGTTTAGCTGTAAATCGAGTTTAAAGGTAAGTTAACTTCAAATGGCCATAACTTCCACAGTTTTGCTCGGATTTTCATGGCTTATGTATCGTTGGATAGCTGAAACAATACACTTTCCAAAAATGTATAGTTTCACTAGTATATATTAATTTTAAAAAATGCAAAGTTTGATAGGTCTACAACGCTCCGTTTAGCTGTAAATCGAGTTTAAAGGTAAGTTAACTTCAAATGGCCATAACTTCCACAGTTTTGCTCGGATTTTCATGGCTTATGTATCGTTGGATAGCTGAAACAATACACTTTCCAAAAATGTATAGTTTCACTAGTATATATTAATTTTAAAAAATGCAAAGTTTGATAGGTCTACAACGCTCCGTTTAGCTGTAAATCGAGTTTAAAGGTAAGTTAACTTCAAATGGCCATAACTTCCACAGTTTTGCTCGGATTTTCATGGCTTATGTATCGTTGGATAGCTGAAACAATACACTTTCCAAAAATGTATAGTTTCACTAGTATATATTAATTTTAAAAAATGCAAAGTTTGATAGGTCTACAACGCTCCGTTTAGCTGTAAATCGAGTTTAAAGGTAAGTTAACTTCAAATGGCCATAACTTCCACAGTTTTGCTCGGATTTTCATGGCTTATGTATCGTTGGATAGCTGAAACAATACACTTTCCAAAAATGTATAGTTTCACTAGTATATATTAATTTTAAAAAATGCAAAGTTTGATAGGTCTACAACGCTCCGTTTAGCTGTAAATCGAGTTTAAAGATAAGTTAACTTCAAATGGCCATAACTTCCACAGTTTTGCTCGGATTTTCATGGCTTATGTATCGTTGGATAGCTGAAACAATACACTTTCCAAAAATGTATAGTTTCACTAGTATATATTAATTTTAAAAAATGCAAAGTTTGATAGGTCTACAACGCTCCGTTTAGCTGTAAATCGAGTTTAAAGGTAAGTTAACTTCAAATGGCCATAACTTCCACAGTTTTGCTCGGATTTTCATGGCTTATGTATCGTTGGATAGCTGAAACAATACACTTTCCAAAAATGTATAGTTTCACTAGTATATATTAATTTTAAAAAATGCAAAGTTTGATAGGTCTACAACGCTCCGTTTAGCTGTAAATCGAGTTTAAAGGTAAGTTAACTTCAAATGGCCATAACTTCCACAGTTTTGCTCGGATTTTCATGGCTTATGTATCGTTGGATAGCTGAAACAATACACTTTCCAAAAATGTATAGTTTCACTAGTATATATTAATTTTAAAAAATGCAAAGTTTGATAGGTCTACAACGCTCCGTTTAGCTGTAAATCGAGTTTAAAGATAAGTTAACTTCAAATGGCCATAACTTCCACAGTTTTGCTCGGATTTTCATGGCTTATGTATCGTTGGATAGCTGAAACAATACACTTTCCAAAAATGTATAGTTTCACTAGTATATATTAATTTTAAAAAATGCAAAGTTTGATAGGTCTACAACGCTCCGTTTAGCTGTAAATCGAGTTTAAAGGTAAGTTAACTTCAAATGGCCATAACTTCCACAGTTTTGCTCGGATTTTCATGGCTTATGTATCGTTGGATAGCTGAAACAATACACTTTCCAAAAATGTATAGTTTCACTAGTATATATTAATTTTAAAAAATGCAAAGTTTGATAGGTCTACAACGCTCCGTTTAGCTGTAAATCGAGTTTAAAGATAAGTTAACTTCAAATGGCCATAACTTCCACAGTTTTGCTCGGATTTTCATGGCTTATGTATCGTTGGATAGCTGAAACAATACACTTTCCAAAAATGTATAGTTTCACTAGTATATATTAATTTTAAAATATGCAAAGTTTGATAGGTCTACAACGCTCCGTTTAGCTGTAAATCGAGTTTAAAGATAAGTTAACTTCAAATAGCCATAACTTCCACAATTTTGCTCGGATTTTCATGGCTTATGTATCGTTGGATAGCTGAAACAATACACTTTCCAAAAATGTATAGTTTCACTAGTATATATTAATTTTAAAATATGCAAAGTTTGATAGGTCTACAACGCTCCGTTTAGCTGTAAATCGAGTTTAAAGGTAAGTTAACTTCAAATGGCCATAACTTCCACAGTTTTGCTCGGATTTTCATGGCTTATGTATCGTTGGATAGCTGAAACAATACACTTTCCAAAAATGTATAGTTTCACTAGTATATATTAATTTTAAAAAATGCAAAGTTTGATAGGTCTACAACGCTCCGTTTAGCTGTAAATCGAGTTTAAAGATAAGTTAACTTCAAATGGCCATAACTTCCACAGTTTTGCTCGGATTTTCATGGCTTATGTATCGTTGGATAGCTGAAACAATACACTTTCCAAAAATGTATAGTTTCACTAGTATATATTAATTTTAAAAAATGCAAAGTTTGATAGGTCTACAACGCTCCGTTTAGCTGTAAATCGAGTTTAAAGGTAAGTTAACTTCAAATGGCCATAACTTCCACAGTTTTGCTCGGATTTTCATGGCTTATGTATCGTTGGATAGCTGAAACAATACACTTTCCAAAAATGTATAGTTTCACTAGTATATATTAATTTTAAAAAATGCAAAGTTTGATAGGTCTACAACGCTCCGTTTAGCTGTAAATCGAGTTTAAAGGTAAGTTAACTTCAAACAGCCATAACTTCCACAATTTTGCTCGGATTTTCATGGCTTATGTATCGTTGGATAGCTGAAACAATACACTTTCCAAAAATGTATAGTTTCACTAGTATATATTAATTTTAAAAAATGCAAAGTTTGATAGGTCTACAACGCTCCGTTTAGCTGTAAATCGAGTTTAAAGGTAAGTTAACTTCAAATGGCCATAACTTCCACAGTTTTGCTCGGATTTTCATGGCTTATGTATCGTTGGATAGCTGAAACAATACACTTTCCAAAAATGTATAGTTTCACTAGTATATATTAATTTTAAAAAATGCAAAGTTTGATAGGTCTACAACGCTCCGTTTAGCTGTAAATCGAGTTTAAAGATAAGTTAACTTCAAATGGCCATAACTTCCACAGTTTTGCTCGGATTTTCATGGCTTATGTATCGTTGGATAGCTGAAACAATACACTTTCCAAAAATGTATAGTTTCACTAGTATATATTAATTTTAAAATATGCAAAGTTTGATAGGTCTACAACGCTCCGTTTAGCTGTAAATCGAGTTTAAAGATAAGTTAACTTCAAATAGCCATAACTTCCACAATTTTGCTCGGATTTTCATGGCTTATGTATCGTTGGATAGCTGAAACAATACACTTTCCAAAAATGTATAGTTTCACTAGTATATATTAATTTTAAAAAATGCAAAGTTTGATAGGTCTACAACGCTCCGTTTAGCTGTAAATCGAGTTTAAAGATAAGTTAACTTCAAATGGCCATAACTTCCACAGTTTTGCTCGGATTTTCATGGCTTATGTATCGTTGGATAGCTGAAACAATACACTTTCCAAAAATGTATAGTTTCACTAGTATATATTAATTTTAAAAAATGCAAAGTTTGATAGGTCTACAACGCTCCGTTTAGCTGTAAATCGAGTTTAAAGGTAAGTTAACTTCAAATAGCCATAACTTCCACAATTTTGCTCGGATTTTCATGGCTTATGTATCGTTGGATAGCTGAAACAATACACTTTCCAAAAATGTATAGTTTCACTAGTATATATTAATTTTAAAAAATGCAAAGTTTGATAGGTCTACAACGCTCCGTTTAGCTGTAAATCGAGTTTAAAGATAAGTTAACTTCAAATAGCCATAACTTCCACAATTTTGCTCGGATTTTCATGGCTTATGTATCGTTGGATAGCTGAAACAATACACTTTCCAAAAATGTATAGTTTCACTAGTATATATTAATTTTAAAAAATGCAAAGTTTGATAGGTCTACAACGCTCCGTTTAGCTGTAAATCGAGTTTAAAGATAAGTTAACTTCAAATAGCCATAACTTCCACAATTTTGCTCGGATTTTCGTGGCTTATGTATCGTTGGATAGCTGAAACAATACACTTTCCAAAAATGTATAGTTTCACTAGTATATATTAATTTTAAAAAATGCAAAGTTTGATAGGTCTACAACGCTCCGTTTAGCTGTAAATCGAGTTTAAAGATAAGTTAACTTCAAATGGCCATAACTTCCACAGTTTTGCTCGGATTTTCATGGCTTATGTATCGTTGGATAGCTGAAACAATACACTTTCCAAAAATGTATAGTTTCACTAGTATATATTAATTTTAAAAAATGCAAAGTTTGATAGGTCTACAACGCTCCGTTTAGCTGTAAATCGAGTTTAAAGGTAAGTTAACTTCAAATAGCCATAACTTCCACAATTTTGCTCGGATTTTCATGGCTTATGTATCGTTGGATAGCTGAAACAATACACTTTCCAAAAATGTATAGTTTCACTAGTATATATTAATTTTAAAAAATGCAAAGTTTGATAGGTCTACAACGCTCCGTTTAGCTGTAAATCGAGTTTAAAGATAAGTTAACTTCAAATAGCCATAACTTCCACAATTTTGCTCGGATTTTCGTGGCTTATGTATCGTTGGATAGCTGAAACAATACACTTTCCAAAAATGTATAGTTTCACTAGTATATATTAATTTTAAAAAATGCAAAGTTTGATAGGTCTACAACGCTCCGTTTAGCTGTAAATCGAGTTTAAAGATAAGTTAACTTCAAATGGCCATAACTTCCACAGTTTTGCTCGGATTTTCATGGCTTATGTATCGTTGGATAGCTGAAACAATACACTTTCCAAAAATGTATAGTTTCACTAGTATATATTAATTTTAAAAAATGCAAAGTTTGATAGGTCTACAACGCTCCGTTTAGCTGTAAATCGAGTTTAAAGGTAAGTTAACTTCAAATAGCCATAACTTCCACAATTTTGCTCGGATTTTCATGGCTTATGTATCGTTGGATAGCTGAAACAATACACTTTCCAAAAATGTATAGTTTCACTAGTATATATTAATTTTAAAAAATGCAAAGTTTGATAGGTCTACAACGCTCCGTTTAGCTGTAAATCGAGTTTAAAGATAAGTTAACTTCAAATAGCCATAACTTCCACAATTTTGCTCGGATTTTCATGGCTTATGTATCGTTGGATAGCTGAAACAATACACTTTCCAAAAATGTATAGTTTCACTAGTATATATTAATTTTAAAAAATGCAAAGTTTGATAGGTCTACAACGCTCCGTTTAGCTGTAAATCGAGTTTAAAGATAAGTTAACTTCAAATGGCCATAACTTCCACAGTTTTGCTCGGATTTTCATGGCTTATGTATCGTTGGATAGCTGAAACAATACACTTTCCAAAAATGTATAGTTTCACTAGTATATATTAATTTTAAAAAATGCAAAGTTTGATAGGTCTACAACGCTCCGTTTAGCTGTAAATCGAGTTTAAAGGTAAGTTAACTTCAAATAGCCATAACTTCCACAATTTTGCTCGGATTTTCATGGCTTATGTATCGTTGGATAGCTGAAACAATACACTTTCCAAAAATGTATAGTTTCACTAGTATATATTAATTTTAAAAAATGCAAAGTTTGATAGGTCTACAACGCTCCGTTTAGCTGTAAATCGAGTTTAAAGATAAGTTAACTTCAAATAGCCATAACTTCCACAGTTTTGCTCGGATTTTCATGGCTTATGTATCGTTGGATAGCTGAAACAATACACTTTCCAAAAATGTATAGTTTCACTAGTATATATTAATTTTAAAAAATGCAAAGTTTGATAGGTCTACAACGCTCCGTTTAGCTGTAAATCGAGTTTAAAGATAAGTTAACTTCAAATAGCCATAACTTCCACAGTTTTGCTCGGATTTTCATGGCTTATGTATCGTTGGATAGCTGAAACAATACACTTTCCAAAAATGTATAGTTTCACTAGTATATATTAATTTTAAAAAATGCAAAGTTTGATAGGTCTACAACGCTCCGTTTAGCTGTAAATCGAGTTTAAAGATAAGTTAACTTCAAATAGCCATAACTTCCACAGTTTTGCTCGGATTTTCATGGCTTATGTATCGTTGGATAGCTGAAACAATACACTTTCCAAAAATGTATAGTTTCACTAGTATATATTAATTTTAAAAAATGCAAAGTTTGATAGGTCTACAACGCTCCGTTTAGCTGTAAATCGAGTTTAAAGATAAGTTAACTTCAAATAGCCATCACTTCCACAATTTTGCTCGGATTTTCATGGCTTATGTATCGTTGGATAGCTGAAACAATACACTTTCCAAAAATGTATAGTTTCACTAGTATATATTAATTTTAAAAAATGCAAAGTTTGATAGGTCTACAACGCTCCGTTTAGCTGTAAATCGAGTTTAAAGATAAGTTAACTTCAAATAGCCATAACTTCCACAGTTTTGCTCGGATTTTCATGGCTTATGTATCGTTGGATAGCTGAAACAATACACTTTCCAAAAATGTATAGTTTCACTAGTATATATTAATTTTAAAAAATGCAAAGTTTGATAGGTCTACAACGCTCCGTTTAGCTGTAAATCGAGTTTAAAGATAAGTTAACTTCAAATAGCCATAACTTCCACAGTTTTGCTCGGATTTTCATGGCTTATGTATCGTTGGATAGCTGAAACAATACACTTTCCAAAAATGTATAGTTTCACTAGTATATATTAATTTTAAAAAATGCAAAGTTTGATAGGTCTACAACGCTCCGTTTAGCTGTAAATCGAGTTTAAAGATAAGTTAACTTCAAATAGCCATAACTTCCACAGTTTTGCTCGGATTTTCATGGCTTATGTATCGTTGGATAGCTGAAACAATACACTTTCCAAAAATGTATAGTTTCACTAGTATATATTAATTTTAAAAAATGCAAAGTTTGATAGGTCTACAACGCTCCGTTTAGCTGTAAATCGAGTTTAAAGATAAGTTAACTTCAAATAGCCATAACTTCCACAGTTTTGCTCGGATTTTCATGGCTTATGTATCGTTGGATAGCTGAAACAATACACTTTCCAAAAATGTATAGTTTCACTAGTATATATTAATTTTAAAAAATGCAAAGTTTGATAGGTCTACAACGCTCCGTTTAGCTGTAAATCGAGTTTAAAGATAAGTTAACTTCAAATAGCCATCACTTCCACAATTTTGCTCGGATTTTCATGGCTTATGTATCGTTGGATAGCTGAAACAATACACTTTCCAAAAATGTATAGTTTCACTAGTATATATTAATTTTAAAAAATGCAAAGTTTGATAGGTCTACAACGCTCCGTTTAGCTGTAAATCGAGTTTAAAGGTAAGTTAACTTCAAATAGCCATAACTTCCACAGTTTTGCTCGGATTTTCATGGCTTATGTATCGTTGGATAGCTGAAACAATACACTTTCCAAAAATGTATAGTTTCACTAGTATATATTAATTTTAAAAAATGCAAAGTTTGATAGGTCTACAACGCTCCGTTTAGCTGTAAATCGAGTTTAAAGATAAGTTAACTTCAAATAGCCATAACTTCCACAATTTTGCTCGGATTTTCATGGCTTATGTATCGTTGGATAGCTGAAACAATACACTTTCCAAAAATGTATAGTTTCACTAGTATATATTAATTTTAAAAAATGCAAAGTTTGATAGGTCTACAACGCTCCGTTTAGCTGTAAATCGAGTTTAAAGGTAAGTTAACTTCAAATAGCCATAACTTCCACAATTTTGCTCGGATTTTCATGGCTTATGTATCGTTGGATAGCTGAAACAATACACTTTCCAAAAATGTATAGTTTCACTAGTATATATTAATTTTAAAAAATGCAAAGTTTGATAGGTCTACAACGCTCCGTTTAGCTGTAAATCGAGTTTAAAGATAAGTTAACTTCAAATAGCCATAACTTCCACAGTTTTGCTCGGATTTTCATGGCTTATGTATCGTTGGATAGCTGAAACAATACACTTTCCAAAAATGTATAGTTTCACTAGTATATATTAATTTTAAAAAATGCAAAGTTTGATAGGTCTACAACGCTCCGTTTAGCTGTAAATCGAGTTTAAAGATAAGTTAACTTCAAATAGCCATAACTTCCACAGTTTTGCTCGGATTTTCATGGCTTATGTATCGTTGGATAGCTGAAACAATACACTTTCCAAAAATGTATAGTTTCACTAGTATATATTAATTTTAAAAAATGCAAAGTTTGATAGGTCTACAACGCTCCGTTTAGCTGTAAATCGAGTTTAAAGATAAGTTAACTTCAAATAGCCATAACTTCCACAGTTTTGCTCGGATTTTCATGGCTTATGTATCGTTGGATAGCTGAAACAATACACTTTCCAAAAATGTATAGTTTCACTAGTATATATTAATTTTAAAAAATGCAAAGTTTGATAGGTCTACAACGCTCCGTTTAGCTGTAAATCGAGTTTAAAGATAAGTTAACTTCAAATAGCCATAACTTCCACAGTTTTGCTCGGATTTTCATGGCTTATGTATCGTTGGATAGCTGAAACAATACACTTTCCAAAAATGTATAGTTTCACTAGTATATATTAATTTTAAAAAATGCAAAGTTTGATAGGTCTACAACGCTCCGTTTAGCTGTAAATCGAGTTTAAAGATAAGTTAACTTCAAATAGCCATAACTTCCACAGTTTTGCTCGGATTTTCATGGCTTATGTATCGTTGGATAGCTGAAACAATACACTTTCCAAAAATGTATAGTTTCACTAGTATATATTAATTTTAAAAAATGCAAAGTTTGATAGGTCTACAACGCTCCGTTTAGCTGTAAATCGAGTTTAAAGATAAGTTAACTTCAAATAGCCATAACTTCCACAGTTTTGCTCGGATTTTCATGGCTTATGTATCGTTGGATAGCTGAAACAATACACTTTCCAAAAATGTATAGTTTCACTAGTATATATTAATTTTAAAAAATGCAAAGTTTGATAGGTCTACAACGCTCCGTTTAGCTGTAAATCGAGTTTAAAGATAAGTTAACTTCAAATAGCCATAACTTCCACAGTTTTGCTCGGATTTTCATGGCTTATGTATCGTTGGATAGCTGAAACAATACACTTTCCAAAAATGTATAGTTTCACTAGTATATATTAATTTTAAAAAATGCAAAGTTTGATAGGTCTACAACGCTCCGTTTAGCTGTAAATCGAGTTTAAAGGTAAGTTAACTTCAAATAGCCATAACTTCCACAATTTTGCTCGGATTTTCATGGCTTATGTATCGTTGGATAGCTGAAACAATACACTTTCCAAAAATGTATAGTTTCACTAGTATATATTAATTTTAAAAAATGCAAAGTTTGATAGGTCTACAACGCTCCGTTTAGCTGTAAATCGAGTTTAAAGATAAGTTAACTTCAAATAGCCATAACTTCCACAGTTTTGCTCGGATTTTCATGGCTTATGTATCGTTGGATAGCTGAAACAATACACTTTCCAAAAATGTATAGTTTCACTAGTATATATTAATTTTAAAAAATGCAAAGTTTGATAGGTCTACAACGCTCCGTTTAGCTGTAAATCGAGTTTAAAGGTAAGTTAACTTCAAATAGCCATAACTTCCACAATTTTGCTCGGATTTTCATGGCTTATGTATCGTTGGATAGCTGAAACAATACACTTTCCAAAAATGTATAGTTTCACTAGTATATATTAATTTTAAAAAATGCAAAGTTTGATAGGTCTACAACGCTCCGTTTAGCTGTAAATCGAGTTTAAAGATAAGTTAACTTCAAATAGCCATAACTTCCACAGTTTTGCTCGGATTTTCATGGCTTATGTATCGTTGGATAGCTGAAACAATACACTTTCCAAAAATGTATAGTTTCACTAGTATATATTAATTTTAAAAAATGCAAAGTTTGATAGGTCTACAACGCTCCGTTTAGCTGTAAATCGAGTTTAAAGATAAGTTAACTTCAAATAGCCATAACTTCCACAGTTTTGCTCGGATTTTCATGGCTTATGTATCGTTGGATAGCTGAAACAATACACTTTCCAAAAATGTATAGTTTCACTAGTATATATTAATTTTAAAAAATGCAAAGTTTGATAGGTCTACAACGCTCCGTTTAGCTGTAAATCGAGTTTAAAGATAAGTTAACTTCAAATAGCCATAACTTCCACAGTTTTGCTCGGATTTTCATGGCTTATGTATCGTTGGATAGCTGAAACAATACACTTTCCAAAAATGTATAGTTTCACTAGTATATATTAATTTTAAAAAATGCAAAGTTTGATAGGTCTACAACGCTCCGTTTAGCTGTAAATCGAGTTTAAAGATAAGTTAACTTCAAATAGCCATAACTTCCACAATTTTGCTCGGATTTTCATGGCTTATGTATCGTTGGATAGCTGAAACAATACACTTTCCAAAAATGTATAGTTTCACTAGTATATATTAATTTTAAAAAATGCAAAGTTTGATAGGTCTACAACGCTCCGTTTAGCTGTAAATCGAGTTTAAAGATAAGTTAACTTCAAATAGCCATAACTTCCACAGTTTTGCTCGGATTTTCATGGCTTATGTATCGTTGGATAGCTGAAACAATACACTTTCCAAAAATGTATAGTTTCACTAGTATATATTAATTTTAAAAAATGCAAAGTTTGATAGGTCTACAACGCTCCGTTTAGCTGTAAATCGAGTTTAAAGATAAGTTAACTTCAAATAGCCATAACTTCCACAGTTTTGCTCGGATTTTCATGGCTTATGTATCGTTGGATAGCTGAAACAATACACTTTCCAAAAATGTATAGTTTCACTAGTATATATTAATTTTAAAAAATGCAAAGTTTGATAGGTCTACAACGCTCCGTTTAGCTGTAAATCGAGTTTAAAGATAAGTTAACTTCAAATAGCCATAACTTCCACAGTTTTGCTCGGATTTTCATGGCTTATGTATCGTTGGATAGCTGAAACAATACACTTTCCAAAAATGTATAGTTTCACTAGTATATATTAATTTTAAAAAATGCAAAGTTTGATAGGTCTACAACGCTCCGTTTAGCTGTAAATCGAGTTTAAAGATAAGTTAACTTCAAATAGCCATAACTTCCACAGTTTTGCTCGGATTTTCATGGCTTATGTATCGTTGGATAGCTGAAACAATACACTTTCCAAAAATGTATAGTTTCACTAGTATATATTAATTTTAAAAAATGCAAAGTTTGATAGGTCTACAACGCTCCGTTTAGCTGTAAATCGAGTTTAAAGATAAGTTAACTTCAAATAGCCATAACTTCCACAGTTTTGCTCGGATTTTCATGGCTTATGTATCGTTGGATAGCTGAAACAATACACTTTCCAAAAATGTATAGTTTCACTAGTATATATTAATTTTAAAAAATGCAAAGTTTGATAGGTCTACAACGCTCCGTTTAGCTGTAAATCGAGTTTAAAGATAAGTTAACTTCAAATAGCCATAACTTCCACAGTTTTGCTCGGATTTTCATGGCTTATGTATCGTTGGATAGCTGAAACAATACACTTTCCAAAAATGTATAGTTTCACTAGTATATATTAATTTTAAAAAATGCAAAGTTTGATAGGTCTACAACGCTCCGTTTAGCTGTAAATCGAGTTTAAAGATAAGTTAACTTCAAATAGCCATAACTTCCACAGTTTTGCTCGGATTTTCATGGCTTATGTATCGTTGGATAGCTGAAACAATACACTTTCCAAAAATGTATAGTTTCACTAGTATATATTAATTTTAAAAAATGCAAAGTTTGATAGGTCTACAACGCTCCGTTTAGCTGTAAATCGAGTTTAAAGATAAGTTAACTTCAAATAGCCATAACTTCCACAGTTTTGCTCGGATTTTCATGGCTTATGTATCGTTGGATAGCTGAAACAATACACTTTCCAAAAATGTATAGTTTCACTAGTATATATTAATTTTAAAAAATGCAAAGTTTGATAGGTCTACAACGCTCCGTTTAGCTGTAAATCGAGTTTAAAGATAAGTTAACTTCAAATAGCCATAACTTCCACAGTTTTGCTCGGATTTTCATGGCTTATGTATCGTTGGATAGCTGAAACAATACACTTTCCAAAAATGTATAGTTTCACTAGTATATATTAATTTTAAAAAATGCAAAGTTTGATAGGTCTACAACGCTCCGTTTAGCTGTAAATCGAGTTTAAAGATAAGTTAACTTCAAATAGCCATCACTTCCACAATTTTGCTCGGATTTTCATGGCTTATGTATCGTTGGATAGCTGAAACAATACACTTTCCAAAAATGTATAGTTTCACTAGTATATATTAATTTTAAAAAATGCAAAGTTTGATAGGTCTACAACGCTCCGTTTAGCTGTAAATCGAGTTTAAAGGTAAGTTAACTTCAAATAGCCATAACTTCCACAGTTTTGCTCGGATTTTCATGGCTTATGTATCGTTGGATAGCTGAAACAATACACTTTCCAAAAATGTATAGTTTCACTAGTATATATTAATTTTAAAAAATGCAAAGTTTGATAGGTCTACAACGCTCCGTTTAGCTGTAAATCGAGTTTAAAGATAAGTTAACTTCAAATAGCCATAACTTCCACAATTTTGCTCGGATTTTCATGGCTTATGTATCGTTGGATAGCTGAAACAATACACTTTCCAAAAATGTATAGTTTCACTAGTATATATTAATTTTAAAAAATGCAAAGTTTGATAGGTCTACAACGCTCCGTTTAGCTGTAAATCGAGTTTAAAGGTAAGTTAACTTCAAATAGCCATAACTTCCACAATTTTGCTCGGATTTTCATGGCTTATGTATCGTTGGATAGCTGAAACAATACACTTTCCAAAAATGTATAGTTTCACTAGTATATATTAATTTTAAAAAATGCAAAGTTTGATAGGTCTACAACGCTCCGTTTAGCTGTAAATCGAGTTTAAAGATAAGTTAACTTCAAATAGCCATAACTTCCACAGTTTTGCTCGGATTTTCATGGCTTATGTATCGTTGGATAGCTGAAACAATACACTTTCCAAAAATGTATAGTTTCACTAGTATATATTAATTTTAAAAAATGCAAAGTTTGATAGGTCTACAACGCTCCGTTTAGCTGTAAATCGAGTTTAAAGATAAGTTAACTTCAAATAGCCATAACTTCCACAATTTTGCTCGGATTTTCATGGCTTATGTATCGTTGGATAGCTGAAACAATACACTTTCCAAAAATGTATAGTTTCACTAGTATATATTAATTTTAAAAAATGCAAAGTTTGATAGGTCTACAACGCTCCGTTTAGCTGTAAATCGAGTTTAAAGGTAAGTTAACTTCAAATAGCCATAACTTCCACAGTTTTGCTCGGATTTTCATGGCTTATGTATCGTTGGATAGCTGAAACAATACACTTTCCAAAAATGTATAGTTTCACTAGTATATATTAATTTTAAAAAATGCAAAGTTTGATAGGTCTACAACGCTCCGTTTAGCTGTAAATCGAGTTTAAAGATAAGTTAACTTCAAATAGCCATAACTTCCACAATTTTGCTCGGATTTTCATGGCTTATGTATCGTTGGATAGCTGAAACAATACACTTTCCAAAAATGTATAGTTTCACTAGTATATATTAATTTTAAAAAATGCAAAGTTTGATAGGTCTACAACGCTCCGTTTAGCTGTAAATCGAGTTTAAAGATAAGTTAACTTCAAATAGCCATAACTTCCACAATTTTGCTCGGATTTTCATGGCTTATGTATCGTTGGATAGCTGAAACAATACACTTTCCAAAAATGTATAGTTTCACTAGTATATATTAATTTTAAAAAATGCAAAGTTTGATAGGTCTACAACGCTCCGTTTAGCTGTAAATCGAGTTTAAAGATAAGTTAACTTCAAATAGCCATAACTTCCACAGTTTTGCTCGGATTTTCATGGCTTATGTATCGTTGGATAGCTGAAACAATACACTTTCCAAAAATGTATAGTTTCACTAGTATATATTAATTTTAAAAAATGCAAAGTTTGATAGGTCTACAACGCTCCGTTTAGCTGTAAATCGAGTTTAAAGATAAGTTAACTTCAAATAGCCATAACTTCCACAATTTTGCTCGGATTTTCATGGCTTATGTATCGTTGGATAGCTGAAACAATACACTTTCCAAAAATGTATAGTTTCACTAGTATATATTAATTTTAAAAAATGCAAAGTTTGATAGGTCTACAACGCTCCGTTTAGCTGTAAATCGAGTTTAAAGATAAGTTAACTTCAAATGGCCATAACTTCCACAGTTTTGCTTGGATTTTCATGGTTTATGTATCGTTGGATAGCTGAAACAATACACTTTCCAAAAATGTATAGTTTCACTAGTATATATTAATTTTAAAAAATGCAAAGTTTGATAGGTCTACAACGCTCCGTTTAGCTGTAAATCGAGTTTAAAGATAAGTTAACTTCAAATAGCCATAACTTCCACAATTTTGCTCGGATTTTCATGGATTATGTATCGTTGGATAGCTGAAACAATACACTTTCCAAAAATGTATAGTTTCACTAGTATATATTAATTTTAAAAAATGCAAAGTTTGATAGGTCTACAACGCTCCGTTTAGCTGTAAATCGAGTTTAAAGGTAAGTTAACTTCAAATGGCCATAACTTCCACAGTTTTGCTTGGATTTTCATGGTTTATGTATCGTTGGATAGCTGAAACAATACACTTTCCAAAAATGTATAGTTTCACTAGTATATCTCAATTTTAAAAAATGCAAAGTTTGATAGGTCTACAACGCTCCGTTTAGCTGTAAATCGAGTTTAAAGATAAGTTAACTTCAAATGGCCATAACTTCCACAGTTTTGCTTGGATTTTCATGGTTTATGTATCGTTGGATAGCTGAAACAATACCCTTTCCAAAAATGTATAGTTTCACTAGTATATCTCAATTTTAAAAAATGCAAAGTTTGATAGGTCTACAACGCTCCGTTTAGCTGTAAATCGAGTTTAAAGATAAGTTAACTTCAAATGGCCATAACTTCCACAGTTTTGCTTGGATTTTCATGGTTTATGTATCGTTGGATAGCTGAAACAATACACTTTCCAAAAATGTATAGTTTCACTAGTATATCTCAATTTTAAAAAATGCAAAGTTTGATAGGTCTGCAACGCTCCGTTTAGCTGTAAATCGAGTTTAAAGATAAGTTAACTTCAAATGGCCATAACTTCCACAGTTTTGCTTGGATTTTCATGGTTTATGTATCGTTGGATAGCTGAAACAATACACTTTCCAAAAATGTATAGTTTCACTAGTATATATTAATTTTAAAAAATGCAAAGTTTGATAGGTCTACAACGCTCCGTTTAGCTGTAAATCGAGTTTAAAGATAAGTTAACTTCAAATGGCCATAACTTCCACAGTTTTGCTCGGATTTTCATGGCTTATGTATCGTTGGATAGCTGAAACAATACACTTTCCAAAAATGTATAGTTTCACTAGTATATATTAATTTTAAAAAATGCAAAGTTTGATAGGTCTACAACGCTCCGTTTAGCTGTAAATCGAGTTTAAAGGTAAGTTAACTTCAAATGGCCATAACTTCCACAGTTTTGCTCGGATTTTCATGGCTTATGTATCGTTGGATAGCTGAAACAATACACTTTCCAAAAATGTATAGTTTCACTAGTATATATTAATTTTAAAAAATGCAAAGTTTGATAGGTCTACAACGCTCCGTTTAGCTGTAAATCGAGTTTAAAGGTAAGTTAACTTCAAACAGCCATAACTTCCACAATTTTGCTCGGATTTTCATGGCTTATGTATCGTTGGATAGCTGAAACAATACACTTTCCAAAAATGTATAGTTTCACTAGTATATATTAATTTTAAAAAATGCAAAGTTTGATAGGTCTACAACGCTCCGTTTAGCTGTAAATCGAGTTTAAAGGTAAGTTAACTTCAAATGGCCATAACTTCCACAGTTTTGCTCGGATTTTCATGGTTTATGTATCGTTGGATAGCTGAAACAATACACTTTCCAAAAATGTATAGTTTCACTAGTATATATTAATTTTAAAAAATGCAAAGTTTGATAGGTCTACAACGCTCCGTTTAGCTGTAAATCGAGTTTAAAGGTAAGTTAACTTCAAATGGCCATAACTTCCACAGTTTTGCTCGGATTTTCATGGCTTATGTATCGTTGGATAGCTGAAACAATACACTTTCCAAAAATGTATAGTTTCACTAGTATATATTAATTTTAAAAAATGCAAAGTTTGATAGGTCTACAACGCTCCGTTTAGCTGTAAATCGAGTTTAAAGATAAGTTAACTTCAAATGGCCATAACTTCCACAGTTTTGCTCGGATTTTCATGGCTTATGTATCGTTGGATAGCTGAAACAATACACTTTCCAAAAATGTATAGTTTCACTAGTATATATTAATTTTAAAAAATGCAAAGTTTGATAGGTCTACAACGCTCCGTTTAGCTGTAAATCGAGTTTAAACATAAGTTAACTTCAAATAGCCATAACTTCCACAATTTTGCTCGGATTTTCATGGCTTATGTATCGTTGGATAGCTGAAACAATACACTTTCCAAAAATGTATAGTTTCACTAGTATATATTAATTTTAAAAAATGCAAAGTTTGATAGGTCTACAACGCTCCGTTTAGCTGTAAATCGAGTTTAAAGATAAGTTAACTTCAAATAGCCATAACTTCCACAATTTTGCTCGGATTTTCATGGCTTATGTATCGTTGGATAGCTGAAACAATACACTTTCCAAAAATGTATAGTTTCACTAGTATATATTAATTTTAAAAAATGCAAAGTTTGATAGGTCTACAACGCTCCGTTTAGCTGTAAATCGAGTTTAAAGATAAGTTAACTTCAAATGGCCATAACTTCCACAATTTTGCTCGGATTTTCATGGCTTATGTATCGTTGGATAGCTGAAACAATACACTTTCCAAAAATGTATAGTTTCACTAGTATATATTAATTTTAAAAAATGCAAAGTTTGATAGGTCTACAACGCTCCGTTTAGCTGTAAATCGAGTTTAAAGATAAGTTAACTTCAAATAGCCATAACTTCCACAATTTTGCTCGGATTTTCATGGCTTATGTATCGTTGGATAGCTGAAACAATACACTTTCCAAAAATGTATAGTTTCACTAGTATATATTAATTTTAAAAAATGCAAAGTTTGATAGGTCTACAACGCTCCGTTTAGCTGTAAATCGAGTTTAAACATAAGTTAACTTCAAATAGCCATAACTTCCACAATTTTGCTCGGATTTTCATGGCTTATGTATCGTTGGATAGCTGAAACAATACACTTTCCAAAAATGTATAGTTTCACTAGTATATATTAATTTTAAAAAATGCAAAGTTTGATAGGTCTACAACGCTCCGTTTAGCTGTAAATCGAGTTTAAACATAAGTTAACTTCAAATAGCCATAACTTCCACAATTTTGCTCGGATTTTCATGGCTTATGTATCGTTGGATAGCTGAAACAATACACTTTCCAAAAATGTATAGTTTCACTAGTATATATTAATTTTAAAAAATGCAAAGTTTGATAGGTCTACAACGCTCCGTTTAGCTGTAAATCGAGTTTAAAGATAAGTTAACTTCAAATAGCCATAACTTCCACAATTTTGCTCGGATTTTCATGGCTTATGTATCGTTGGATAGCTGAAACAATACACTTTCCAAAAATGTATAGTTTCACTAGTATATATTAATTTTAAAAAATGCAAAGTTTGATAGGTCTACAACGCTCCGTTTAGCTGTAAATCGAGTTTAAAGATAAGTTAACTTCAAATAGCCATAACTTCCACAATTTTGCTCGGATTTTCATGGCTTATGTATCGTTGGATAGCTGAAACAATACACTTTCCAAAAATGTATAGTTTCACTAGTATATATTAATTTTAAAAAATGCAAAGTTTGATAGGTCTACAACGCTCCGTTTAGCTGTAAATCGAGTTTAAAGATAAGTTAACTTCAAATAGCCATAACTTCCACAATTTTGCTCGGATTTTCATGGCTTATGTATCGTTGGATAGCTGAAACAATACACTTTCCAAAAATGTATAGTTTCACTAGTATATATTAATTTTAAAAAATGCAAAGTTTGATAGGTCTACAACGCTCCGTTTAGCTGTAAATCGAGTTTAAACATAAGTTAACTTCAAATAGCCATAACTTCCACAATTTTGCTCGGATTTTCATGGCTTATGTATCGTTGGATAGCTGAAACAATACACTTTCCAAAAATGTATAGTTTCACTAGTATATATTAATTTTAAAAAATGCAAAGTTTGATAGGTCTACAACGCTCCGTTTAGCTGTAAATCGAGTTTAAAGATAAGTTAACTTCAAATAGCCATAACTTCCACAATTTTGCTCGGATTTTCATGGCTTATGTATCGTTGGATAGCTGAAACAATACACTTTCCAAAAATGTATAGTTTCACTAGTATATATTAATTTTAAAAAATGCAAAGTTTGATAGGTCTACAACGCTCCGTTTAGCTGTAAATCGAGTTTAAAGATAAGTTAACTTCAAATAGCCATAACTTCCACAATTTTGCTCGGATTTTCGTGGCTTATGTATCGTTGGATAGCTGAAACAATACACTTTCCAAAAATGTATAGTTTCACTAGTATATATTAATTTTAAAAAATGCAAAGTTTGATAGGTCTACAACGCTCCGTTTAGCTGTAAATCGAGTTTAAAGATAAGTTAACTTCAAATAGCCATAACTTCCACAATTTTGCTCGGATTTTCATGGCTTATGTATCGTTGGATAGCTGAAACAATACACTTTCCAAAAATGTATAGTTTCACTAGTATATATTAATTTTAAAAAATGCAAAGTTTGATAGGTCTACAACGCTCCGTTTAGCTGTAAATCGAGTTTAAAGATAAGTTAACTTCAAATGGCCATAACTTCCACAGTTTTGCTCGGATTTTCATGGCTTATGTATCGTTGGATAGCTGAAACAATACACTTTCCAAAAATGTATAGTTTCACTAGTATATATTAATTTTAAAAAATGCAAAGTTTGATAGGTCTACAACGCTCCGTTTAGCTGTAAATCGAGTTTAAAGGTAAGTTAACTTCAAATAGCCATAACTTCCACAATTTTGCTCGGATTTTCATGGCTTATGTATCGTTGGATAGCTGAAACAATACACTTTCCAAAAATGTATAGTTTCACTAGTATATATTAATTTTAAAAAATGCAAAGTTTGATAGGTCTACAACGCTCCGTTTAGCTGTAAATCGAGTTTAAAGATAAGTTAACTTCAAATAGCCATAACTTCCACAGTTTTGCTCGGATTTTCATGGCTTATGTATCGTTGGATAGCTGAAACAATACACTTTCCAAAAATGTATAGTTTCACTAGTATATATTAATTTTAAAAAATTCAAAGTTTGATAGGTCTACAACGCTCCGTTTAGCTGTAAATCGAGTTTAAAGATAAGTTAACTTCAAATAGCCATAACTTCCACAGTTTTGCTCGGATTTTCATGGCTTATGTATCGTTGGATAGCTGAAACAATACACTTTCCAAAAATTTATAGTTTCACTAGTATATATTAATTTTAAAAAATGCAAAGTTTGATAGGTCTACAACGCTCCGTTTAGCTGTAAATCGAGTTTAAAGGTAAGTTAACTTCAAATAGCCATAACTTCCACAGTTTTGCTCGGATTTTCATGGCTTATGTATCGTTGGATAGCTGAAACAATACACTTTCCAAAAATGTATAGTTTCACTAGTATATATTAATTTTAAAAAATGCAAAGTTTGATAGGTCTACAACGCTCCGTTTAGCTGTAAATCGAGTTTAAAGATAAGTTAACTTCAAATAGCCATAACTTCCACAGTTTTGCTCGGATTTTCATGGCTTATGTATCGTTGGATAGCTGAAACAATACACTTTCCAAAAATGTATAGTTTCACTAGTATATATTAATTTTAAAAAATGCAAAGTTTGATAGGTCTACAACGCTCCGTTTAGCTGTAAATCGAGTTTAAAGATAAGTTAACTTCAAATAGCCATCACTTCCACAATTTTGCTCGGATTTTCATGGCTTATGTATCGTTGGATAGCTGAAACAATACACTTTCCAAAAATGTATAGTTTCACTAGTATATATTAATTTTAAAAAATGCAAAGTTTGATAGGTCTACAACGCTCCGTTTAGCTGTAAATCGAGTTTAAAGATAAGTTAACTTCAAATAGCCATAACTTCCACAGTTTTGCTCGGATTTTCATGGCTTATGTATCGTTGGATAGCTGAAACAATACACTTTCCAAAAATGTATAGTTTCACTAGTATATATTAATTTTAAAAAATGCAAAGTTTGATAGGTCTACAACGCTCCGTTTAGCTGTAAATCGAGTTTAAAGATAAGTTAACTTCAAATAGCCATAACTTCCACAGTTTTGCTCGGATTTTCATGGCTTATGTATCGTTGGATAGCTGAAACAATACACTTTCCAAAAATGTATAGTTTCACTAGTATATATTAATTTTAAAAAATGCAAAGTTTGATAGGTCTACAACGCTCCGTTTAGCTGTAAATCGAGTTTAAAGATAAGTTAACTTCAAATAGCCATAACTTCCACAGTTTTGCTCGGATTTTCATGGCTTATGTATCGTTGGATAGCTGAAACAATACACTTTCCAAAAATGTATAGTTTCACTAGTATATATTAATTTTAAAAAATGCAAAGTTTGATAGGTCTACAACGCTCCGTTTAGCTGTAAATCGAGTTTAAAGATAAGTTAACTTCAAATAGCCATAACTTCCACAGTTTTGCTCGGATTTTCATGGCTTATGTATCGTTGGATAGCTGAAACAATACACTTTCCAAAAATGTATAGTTTCACTAGTATATATTAATTTTAAAAAATGCAAAGTTTGATAGGTCTACAACGCTCCGTTTAGCTGTAAATCGAGTTTAAAGATAAGTTAACTTCAAATAGCCATAACTTCCACAGTTTTGCTCGGATTTTCATGGCTTATGTATCGTTGGATAGCTGAAACAATACACTTTCCAAAAATGTATAGTTTCACTAGTATATATTAATTTTAAAAAATGCAAAGTTTGATAGGTCTACAACGCTCCGTTTAGCTGTAAATCGAGTTTAAATATAAGTTAACTTCAAATAGCCATAACTTCCACAGTTTTGCTCGGATTTTCATGGCTTATGTATCGTTGGATAGCTGAAACAATACACTTTCCAAAAATGTATAGTTTCACTAGTATATATTAATTTTAAAAAATGCAAAGTTTGATAGGTCTACAACGCTCCGTTTAGCTGTAAATCGAGTTTAAAGATAAGTTAACTTCAAATAGCCATCACTTCCACAATTTTGCTCGGATTTTCATGGCTTATGTATCGTTGGATAGCTGAAACAATACACTTTCCAAAAATGTATAGTTTCACTAGTATATATTAATTTTAAAAAATGCAAAGTTTGATAGGTCTACAACGCTCCGTTTAGCTGTAAATCGAGTTTAAAGGTAAGTTAACTTCAAATAGCCATAACTTCCACAGTTTTGCTCGGATTTTCATGGCTTATGTATCGTTGGATAGCTGAAACAATACACTTTCCAAAAATGTATAGTTTCACTAGTATATATTAATTTTAAAAAATGCAAAGTTTGATAGGTCTACAACGCTCCGTTTAGCTGTAAATCGAGTTTAAAGATAAGTTAACTTCAAATAGCCATAACTTCCACAATTTTGCTCGGATTTTCATGGCTTATGTATCGTTGGATAGCTGAAACAATACACTTTCCAAAAATGTATAGTTTCACTAGTATATATTAATTTTAAAAAATGCAAAGTTTGATAGGTCTACAACGCTCCGTTTAGCTGTAAATCGAGTTTAAAGATAAGTTAACTTCAAATAGCCATAACTTCCACAATTTTGCTCGGATTTTCATGGCTTATGTATCGTTGGATAGCTGAAACAATACACTTTCCAAAAATGTATAGTTTCACTAGTATATATTAATTTTAAAAAATGCAAAGTTTGATAGGTCTACAACGCTCCGTTTAGCTGTAAATCGAGTTTAAAGATAAGTTAACTTCAAATAGCCATAACTTCCACAATTTTGCTCGGATTTTCATGGCTTATGTATCGTTGGATAGCTGAAACAATACACTTTCCAAAAATGTATAGTTTCACTAGTATATATTAATTTTAAAAAATGCAAAGTTTGATAGGTCTACAACGCTCCGTTTAGCTGTAAATCGAGTTTAAAGGTAAGTTAACTTCAAATAGCCATAACTTCCACAGTTTTGCTCGGATTTTCATGGCTTATGTATCGTTGGATAGCTGAAACAATACACTTTCCAAAAATGTATAGTTTCACTAGTATATATTAATTTTAAAAAATGCAAAGTTTGATAGGTCTACAACGCTCCGTTTAGCTGTAAATCGAGTTTAAAGATAAGTTAACTTCAAATAGCCATAACTTCCACAATTTTGCTCGGATTTTCATGGCTTATGTATCGTTGGATAGCTGAAACAATACACTTTCCAAAAATGTATAGTTTCACTAGTATATATTAATTTTAAAAAATGCAAAGTTTGATAGGTCTACAACGCTCCGTTTAGCTGTAAATCGAGTTTAAAGGTAAGTTAACTTCAAATAGCCATCACTTCCACAATTTTGCTCGGATTTTCATGGCTTATGTATCGTTGGATAGCTGAAACAATACACTTTCCAAAAATGTATAGTTTCACTAGTATATATTAATTTTAAAAAATGCAAAGTTTGATAGGTCTACAACGCTCCGTTTAGCTGTAAATCGAGTTTAAAGGTAAGTTAACTTCAAATAGCCATAACTTCCACAATTTTGCTCGGATTTTCATGGCTTATGTATCGTTGGATAGCTGAAACAATACACTTTCCAAAAATGTATAGTTTCACTAGTATATATTAATTTTAAAAAATGCAAAGTTTGATAGGTCTACAACGCTCCGTTTAGCTGTAAATCGAGTTTAAAGATAAGTTAACTTCAAATAGCCATCACTTCCACAATTTTGCTCGGATTTTCATGGCTTATGTATCGTTGGATAGCTGAAACAATACACTTTCCAAAAATGTATAGTTTCACTAGTATATATTAATTTTAAAAAATGCAAAGTTTGATAGGTCTACAACGCTCCGTTTAGCTGTAAATCGAGTTTAAAGATAAGTTAACTTCAAATAGCCATAACTTCCACAATTTTGCTCGGATTTTCATGGCTTATGTATCGTTGGATAGCTGAAACAATACACTTTCCAAAAATGTATAGTTTCACTAGTATATATTAATTTTAAAAAATGCAAAGTTTGATAGGTCTACAACGCTCCGTTTAGCTGTAAATCGAGTTTAAAGATAAGTTAACTTCAAATAGCCATCACTTCCACAATTTTGCTCGGATTTTCATGGTTTATGTATCGTTGGATAGCTGAAACAATACACTTTCCAAAAATGTATAGTTTCACTAGTATATATTAATTTTAAAAAATGCAAAGTTTGATAGGTCTACAACGCTCCGTTTAGCTGTAAATCGAGTTTAAAGGTAAGTTAACTTCAAATAGCCATCACTTCCACAATTTTGCTCGGATTTTCATGGCTTATGTATCGTTGGATAGCTGAAACAATACACTTTCCAAAAATGTATAGTTTCACTAGTATATATTAATTTTAAAAAATGCAAAGTTTGATAGGTCTACAACGCTCCGTTTAGCTGTAAATCGAGTTTAAAGGTAAGTTAACTTCAAATAGCCATCACTTCCACAATTTTGCTCGGATTTTCATGGCTTATGTATCGTTGGATAGCTGAAACAATACACTTTCCAAAAATGTATAGTTTCACTAGTATATATTAATTTTAAAAAATGCAAAGTTTGATAGGTCTACAACGCTCCGTTTAGCTGTAAATCGAGTTTAAAGATAAGTTAACTTCAAATAGCCATCACTTCCACAATTTTGCTCGGATTTTCATGGCTTATGTATCGTTGGATAGCTGAAACAATACACTTTCCAAAAATGTATAGTTTCACTAGTATATATTAATTTTAAAAAATGCAAAGTTTGATAGGTCTACAACGCTCCGTTTAGCTGTAAATCGAGTTTAAAGATAAGTTAACTTCAAATAGCCATAACTTCCACAATTTTGCTCGGATTTTCATGGCTTATGTATCGTTGGATAGCTGAAACAATACACTTTCCAAAAATGTATAGTTTCACTAGTATATATTAATTTTAAAAAATGCAAAGTTTGATAGGTCTACAACGCTCCGTTTAGCTGTAAATCGAGTTTAAAGATAAGTTAACTTCAAATAGCCATCACTTCCACAATTTTGCTCGGATTTTCATGGCTTATGTATCGTTGGATAGCTGAAACAATACACTTTCCAAAAATGTATAGTTTCACTAGTATATATTAATTTTAAAAAATGCAAAGTTTGATAGGTCTACAACGCTCCGTTTAGCTGTAAATCGAGTTTAAAGGTAAGTTAACTTCAAATAGCCATAACTTCCACAGTTTTGCTCGGATTTTCATGGCTTATGTATCGTTGGATAGCTGAAACAATACACTTTCCAAAAATGTATAGTTTCACTAGTATATATTAATTTTAAAAAATGCAAAGTTTGATAGGTCTACAACGCTCCGTTTAGCTGTAAATCGAGTTTAAAGATAAGTTAACTTCAAATAGCCATAACTTCCACAATTTTGCTCGGATTTTCATGGCTTATGTATCGTTGGATAGCTGAAACAATACACTTTCCAAAAATGTATAGTTTCACTAGTATATATTAATTTTAAAAAATGCAAAGTTTGATAGGTCTACAACGCTCCGTTTAGCTGTAAATCGAGTTTAAAGGTAAGTTAACTTCAAATAGCCATAACTTCCACAGTTTTGCTCGGATTTTCATGGCTTATGTATCGTTGGATAGCTGAAACAATACACTTTCCAAAAATGTATAGTTTCACTAGTATATATTAATTTTAAAAAATGCAAAGTTTGATAGGTCTACAACGCTCCGTTTAGCTGTAAATCGAGTTTAAAGATAAGTTAACTTCAAATAGCCATAACTTCCACAATTTTGCTCGGATTTTCATGGCTTATGTATCGTTGGATAGCTGAAACAATACACTTTCCAAAAATGTATAGTTTCACTAGTATATATTAATTTTAAAAAATGCAAAGTTTGATAGGTCTACAACGCTCCGTTTAGCTGTAAATCGAGTTTAAAGATAAGTTAACTTCAAATAGCCATAACTTCCACAATTTTGCTCGGATTTTCATGGCTTATGTATCGTTGGATAGCTGAAACAATACACTTTCCAAAAATGTATAGTTTCACTAGTATATATTAATTTTAAAAAATGCAAAGTTTGATAGGTCTACAACGCTCCGTTTAGCTGTAAATCGAGTTTAAAGATAAGTTAACTTCAAATAGCCATAACTTCCACAATTTTGCTCGGATTTTCATGGCTTATGTATCGTTGGATAGCTGAAACAATACACTTTCCAAAAATGTATAGTTTCACTAGTATATATTAATTTTAAAAAATGCAAAGTTTGATAGGTCTACAACGCTCCGTTTAGCTGTAAATCGAGTTTAAAGGTAAGTTAACTTCAAATAGCCATAACTTCCACAGTTTTGCTCGGATTTTCATGGCTTATGTATCGTTGGATAGCTGAAACAATACACTTTCCAAAAATGTATAGTTTCACTAGTATATATTAATTTTAAAAAATGCAAAGTTTGATAGGTCTACAACGCTCCGTTTAGCTGTAAATCGAGTTTAAAGATAAGTTAACTTCAAATAGCCATAACTTCCACAATTTTGCTCGGATTTTCATGGCTTATGTATCGTTGGATAGCTGAAACAATACACTTTCCAAAAATGTATAGTTTCACTAGTATATATTAATTTTAAAAAATGCAAAGTTTGATAGGTCTACAACGCTCCGTTTAGCTGTAAATCGAGTTTAAAGATAAGTTAACTTCAAATAGCCATAACTTCCACAATTTTGCTCGGATTTTCATGGCTTATGTATCGTTGGATAGCTGAAACAATACACTTTCCAAAAATGTATAGTTTCACTAGTATATATTAATTTTAAAAAATGCAAAGTTTGATAGGTCTACAACGCTCCGTTTAGCTGTAAATCGAGTTTAAAGGTAAGTTAACTTCAAATAGCCATAACTTCCACAGTTTTGCTCGGATTTTCATGGCTTATGTATCGTTGGATAGCTGAAACAATACACTTTCCAAAAATGTATAGTTTCACTAGTATATATTAATTTTAAAAAATGCAAAGTTTGATAGGTCTACAACGCTCCGTTTAGCTGTAAATCGAGTTTAAAGATAAGTTAACTTCAAATAGCCATAACTTCCACAATTTTGCTCGGATTTTCATGGCTTATGTATCGTTGGATAGCTGAAACAATACACTTTCCAAAAATGTATAGTTTCACTAGTATATATTAATTTTAAAAAATGCAAAGTTTGATAGGTCTACAACGCTCCGTTTAGCTGTAAATCGAGTTTAAAGGTAAGTTAACTTCAAATAGCCATAACTTCCACAGTTTTGCTCGGATTTTCATGGCTTATGTATCGTTGGATAGCTGAAACAATACACTTTCCAAAAATGTATAGTTTCACTAGTATATATTAATTTTAAAAAATGCAAAGTTTGATAGGTCTACAACGCTCCGTTTAGCTGTAAATCGAGTTTAAAGATAAGTTAACTTCAAATAGCCATAACTTCCACAGTTTTGCTCGGATTTTCATGGCTTATGTATCGTTGGATAGCTGAAACAATACACTTTCCAAAAATGTATAGTTTCACTAGTATATATTAATTTTAAAAAATGCAAAGTTTGATAGGTCTACAACGCTCCGTTTAGCTGTAAATCGAGTTTAAAGATAAGTTAACTTCAAATAGCCATAACTTCCACAATTTTGCTCGGATTTTCATGGCTTATGTATCGTTGGATAGCTGAAACAATACACTTTCCAAAAATGTATAGTTTCACTAGTATATATTAATTTTAAAAAATGCAAAGTTTGATAGGTCTACAACGCTCCGTTTAGCTGTAAATCGAGTTTAAAGGTAAGTTAACTTCAAATGGCCATAACTTCCACAGTTTTGCTCGGATTTTCATGGCTTATGTATCGTTGGATAGCTGAAACAATACACTTTCCAAAAATGTATAGTTTCACTAGTATATATTAATTTTAAAAAATGCAAAGTTTGATAGGTCTACAACGCTCCGTTTAGCTGTAAATCGAGTTTAAAGATAAGTTAACTTCAAATAGCCATAACTTCCACAATTTTGCTCGGATTTTCATGGCTTATGTATCGTTGGATAGCTGAAACAATACACTTTCCAAAAATGTATAGTTTCACTAGTATATATTAATTTTAAAAAATGCAAAGTTTGATAGGTCTACAACGCTCCGTTTAGCTGTAAATCGAGTTTAAAGATAAGTTAACTTCAAATAGCCATAACTTCCACAATTTTGCTCGGATTTTCATGGCTTATGTATCGTTGGATAGCTGAAACAATACACTTTCCAAAAATGTATAGTTTCACTAGTATATATTAATTTTAAAAAATGCAAAGTTTGATAGGTCTACAACGCTCCGTTTAGCTGTAAATCGAGTTTAAAGATAAGTTAACTTCAAATAGCCATAACTTCCACAGTTTTGCTCGGATTTTCATGGCTTATGTATCGTTGGATAGCTGAAACAATACACTTTCCAAAAATGTATAGTTTCACTAGTATATATTAATTTTAAAAAATGCAAAGTTTGATAGGTCTACAACGCTCCGTTTAGCTGTAAATCGAGTTTAAAGATAAGTTAACTTCAAATAGCCATAACTTCCACAATTTTGCTCGGATTTTCATGGCTTATGTATCGTTGGATAGCTGAAACAATACACTTTCCAAAAATGTATAGTTTCACTAGTATATATTAATTTTAAAAAATGCAAAGTTTGATAGGTCTACAACGCTCCGTTTAGCTGTAAATCGAGTTTAAAGGTAAGTTAACTTCAAATAGCCATAACTTCCACAATTTTGCTCGGATTTTCATGGCTTATGTATCGTTGGATAGCTGAAACAATACACTTTCCAAAAATGTATAGTTTCACTAGTATATATTAATTTTAAAAAATGCAAAGTTTGATAGGTCTACAACGCTCCGTTTAGCTGTAAATCGAGTTTAAAGATAAGTTAACTTCAAATAGCCATAACTTCCACAATTTTGCTCGGATTTTCATGGCTTATGTATCGTTGGATAGCTGAAACAATACACTTTCCAAAAATGTATAGTTTCACTAGTATATATTAATTTTAAAAAATGCAAAGTTTGATAGGTCTACAACGCTCCGTTTAGCTGTAAATCGAGTTTAAAGATAAGTTAACTTCAAATAGCCATAACTTCCACAATTTTGCTCGGATTTTCATGGCTTATGTATCGTTGGATAGCTGAAACAATACACTTTCCAAAAATGTATAGTTTCACTAGTATATATTAATTTTAAAAAATGCAAAGTTTGATAGGTCTACAACGCTCCGTTTAGCTGTAAATCGAGTTTAAAGATAAGTTAACTTCAAATAGCCATAACTTCCACAATTTTGCTCGGATTTTCATGGCTTATGTATCGTTGGATAGCTGAAACAATACACTTTCCAAAAATGTATAGTTTCACTAGTATATATTAATTTTAAAAAATGCAAAGTTTGATAGGTCTACAACGCTCCGTTTAGCTGTAAATCGAGTTTAAAGATAAGTTAACTTCAAATAGCCATAACTTCCACAATTTTGCTCGGATTTTCATGGCTTATGTATCGTTGGATAGCTGAAACAATACACTTTCCAAAAATGTATAGTTTCACTAGTATATATTAATTTTAAAAAATGCAAAGTTTGATAGGTCTACAACGCTCCGTTTAGCTGTAAATCGAGTTTAAAGGTAAGTTAACTTCAAATAGCCATAACTTCCACAATTTTGCTCGGATTTTCATGGCTTATGTATCGTTGGATAGCTGAAACAATACACTTTCCAAAAATGTATAGTTTCACTAGTATATATTAATTTTAAAAAATGCAAAGTTTGATAGGTCTACAACGCTCCGTTTAGCTGTAAATCGAGTTTAAAGATAAGTTAACTTCAAATGGCCATAACTTCCACAGTTTTGCTCGGATTTTCATGGCTTATGTATCGTTGGATAGCTGAAACAATACACTTTCCAAAAATGTATAGTTTCACTAGTATATATTAATTTTAAAAAATGCAAAGTTTGATAGGTCTACAACGCTCCGTTTAGCTGTAAATCGAGTTTAAAGATAAGTTAACTTCAAATGGCCATAACTTCCACAGTTTTGCTCGGATTTTCATGGCTTATGTATCGTTGGATAGCTGAAACAATACACTTTCCAAAAATGTATAGTTTCACTAGTATATATTAATTTTAAAAAATGCAAAGTTTGATAGGTCTACAACGCTCCGTTTAGCTGTAAATCGAGTTTAAAGATAAGTTAACTTCAAATGGCCATAACTTCCACAGTTTTGCTCGGATTTTCATGGCTTATGTATCGTTGGATAGCTGAAACAATACACTTTCCAAAAATGTATAGTTTCACTAGTATATATTAATTTTAAAAAATGCAAAGTTTGATAGGTCTACAACGCTCCGTTTAGCTGTAAATCGAGTTTAAAGGTAAGTTAACTTCAAATAGCCATAACTTCCACAATTTTGCTCGGATTTTCATGGCTTATGTATCGTTGGATAGCTAAAACAATACACTTTCCAAAAATGTATAGTTTCACTAGTATATATTAATTTTAAAAAATGCAAAGTTTGATAGGTCTACAACGCTCCGTTTAGCTGTAAATCGAGTTTAAAGATAAGTTAACTTCAAATGGCCATAACTTCCACAGTTTTGCTCGGATTTTCATGGCTTATGTATCGTTGGATAGCTGAAACAATACACTTTCCAAAAATGTATAGTTTCACTAGTATATATTAATTTTAAAAAATGCAAAGTTTGATAGGTCTACAACGCTCCGTTTAGCTGTAAATCGAGTTTAAAGATAAGTTAACTTCAAATGGCCATAACTTCCACAGTTTTGCTCGGATTTTCATGGCTTATGTATCGTTGGATAGCTGAAACAATACACTTTCCAAAAATGTATAGTTTCACTAGTATATATTAATTTTAAAAAATGCAAAGTTTGATAGGTCTACAACGCTCCGTTTAGCTGTAAATCGAGTTTAAAGATAAGTTAACTTCAAATGGCCATAACTTCCACAGTTTTGCTCGGATTTTCATGGCTTATGTATCGTTGGATAGCTGAAACAATACACTTTCCAAAAATGTATAGTTTCACTAGTATATATTAATTTTAAAAAATGCAAAGTTTGATAGGTCTACAACGCTCCGTTTAGCTGTAAATCGAGTTTAAAGGTAAGTTAACTTCAAATAGCCATAACTTCCACAATTTTGCTCGGATTTTCATGGCTTATGTATCGTTGGATAGCTGAAACAATACACTTTCCAAAAATGTATAGTTTCACTAGTATATATTAATTTTAAAAAATGCAAAGTTTGATAGGTCTACAACGCTCCGTTTAGCTGTAAATCGAGTTTAAAGGTAAGTTAACTTCAAATAGCCATAACTTCCACAATTTTGCTCGGATTTTCATGGCTTATGTATCGTTGGATAGCTGAAACAATACACTTTCCAAAAATGTATAGTTTCACTAGTATATATTAATTTTAAAAAATGCAAAGTTTGATAGGTCTACAACGCTCCGTTTAGCTGTAAATCGAGTTTAAAGGTAAGTTAACTTCAAATAGCCATAACTTCCACAATTTTGCTCGGATTTTCATGGCTTATGTATCGTTGGATAGCTGAAACAATACACTTTCCAAAAATGTATAGTTTCACTAGTATATATTAATTTTAAAAAATGCAAAGTTTGATAGGTCTACAACGCTCCGTTTAGCTGTAAATCGAGTTTAAAGGTAAGTTAACTTCAAATAGCCATAACTTCCACAATTTTGCTCGGATTTTCATGGCTTATGTATCGTTGGATAGCTGAAACAATACACTTTCCAAAAATGTATAGTTTCACTAGTATATATTAATTTTAAAAAATGCAAAGTTTGATAGGTCTACAACGCTCCGTTTAGCTGTAAATCGAGTTTAAAGGTAAGTTAACTTCAAATAGCCATAACTTCCACAATTTTGCTCGGATTTTCATGGCTTATGTATCGTTGGATAGCTGAAACAATACACTTTCCAAAAATGTATAGTTTCACTAGTATATATTAATTTTAAAAAATGCAAAGTTTGATAGGTCTACAACGCTCCGTTTAGCTGTAAATCGAGTTTAAAGGTAAGTTAACTTCAAATAGCCATAACTTCCACAATTTTGCTCGGATTTTCATGGCTTATGTATCGTTGGATAGCTGAAACAATACACTTTCCAAAAATGTATAGTTTCACTAGTATATATTAATTTTAAAAAATGCAAAGTTTGATAGGTCTACAACGCTCCGTTTAGCTGTAAATCGAGTTTAAAGGTAAGTTAACTTCAAATAGCCATAACTTCCACAATTTTGCTCGGATTTTCATGGCTTATGTATCGTTGGATAGCTGAAACAATACACTTTCCAAAAATGTATAGTTTCACTAGTATATATTAATTTTAAAAAATGCAAAGTTTGATAGGTCTACAACGCTCCGTTTAGCTGTAAATCGAGTTTAAAGGTAAGTTAACTTCAAATAGCCATAACTTCCACAATTTTGCTCGGATTTTCATGGCTTATGTATCGTTGGATAGCTGAAACAATACACTTTCCAAAAATGTATAGTTTCACTAGTATATATTAATTTTAAAAAATGCAAAGTTTGATAGGTCTACAACGCTCCGTTTAGCTGTAAATCGAGTTTAAAGGTAAGTTAACTTCAAATAGCCATAACTTCCACAATTTTGCTCGGATTTTCATGGCTTATGTATCGTTGGATAGCTGAAACAATACACTTTCCAAAAATGTATAGTTTCACTAGTATATATTAATTTTAAAAAATGCAAAGTTTGATAGGTCTACAACGCTCCGTTTAGCTGTAAATCGAGTTTAAAGGTAAGTTAACTTCAAATAGCCATAACTTCCACAATTTTGCTCGGATTTTCATGGCTTATGTATCGTTGGATAGCTGAAACAATACACTTTCCAAAAATGTATAGTTTCACTAGTATATATTAATTTTAAAAAATGCAAAGTTTGATAGGTCTACAACGCTCCGTTTAGCTGTAAATCGAGTTTAAAGGTAAGTTAACTTCAAATAGCCATAACTTCCACAATTTTGCTCGGATTTTCATGGCTTATGTATCGTTGGATAGCTGAAACAATACACTTTCCAAAAATGTATAGTTTCACTAGTATATATTAATTTTAAAAAATGCAAAGTTTGATAGGTCTACAACGCTCCGTTTAGCTGTAAATCGAGTTTAAAGGTAAGTTAACTTCAAATAGCCATAACTTCCACAATTTTGCTCGGATTTTCATGGCTTATGTATCGTTGGATAGCTGAAACAATACACTTTCCAAAAATGTATAGTTTCACTAGTATATATTAATTTTAAAAAATGCAAAGTTTGATAGGTCTACAACGCTCCGTTTAGCTGTAAGTCGAGTTTAAAGATAAGTTAACTTCAAATGGCCATAACTTCCACAGTTTTGCTCGGATTTTCATGGCTTATGTATCGTTGGATAGCTGAAACAATACACTTTCCAAAAATGTATAGTTTCACTAGTATATATTAATTTTAAAAAATGCAAAGTTTGATAGGTCTACAACGCTCCGTTTAGCTGTAAATCGAGTTTAAAGATAAGTTAACTTCAAATGGCCATAACTTCCACAGTTTTGCTCGGATTTTCATGGCTTATGTATCGTTGGATAGCTGAAACAATACACTTTCCAAAAATGTATAGTTTCACTAGTATATATTAATTTTAAAAAATGCAAAGTTTGATAGGTCTACAACGCTCCGTTTAGCTGTAAATCGAGTTTAAAGATAAGTTAACTTCAAATGGCCATAACTTCCACAGTTTTGCTCGGATTTTCATGGCTTATGTATCGTTGGATAGCTGAAACAATACACTTTCCAAAAATGTATAGTTTCACTAGTATATATTAATTTTAAAAAATGCAAAGTTTGATAGGTCTACAACGCTCCGTTTAGCTGTAAATCGAGTTTAAAGATAAGTTAACTTCAAATGGCCATAACTTCCACAGTTTTGCTCGGATTTTCATGGCTTATGTATCGTTGGATAGCTGAAACAATACACTTTCCAAAAATGTATAGTTTCACTAGTATATATTAATTTTAAAAAATGCAAAGTTTGATAGGTCTACAACGCTCCGTTTAGCTGTAAATCGAGTTTAAAGATAAGTTAACTTCAAATGGCCATAACTTCCACAGTTTTGCTCGGATTTTCATGGCTTATGTATCGTTGGATAGCTGAAACAATACACTTTCCAAAAATGTATAGTTTCACTAGTATATATTAATTTTAAAAAATGCAAAGTTTGATAGGTCTACAACGCTCCGTTTAGCTGTAAATCGAGTTTAAAGATAAGTTAACTTCAAATGGCCATAACTTCCACAGTTTTGCTCGGATTTTCATGGCTTATGTATCGTTGGATAGCTGAAACAATACACTTTCCAAAAATGTATAGTTTCACTAGTATATATTAATTTTAAAAAATGCAAAGTTTGATAGGTCTACAACGCTCCGTTTAGCTGTAAATCGAGTTTAAAGATAAGTTAACTTCAAATGGCCATAACTTCCACAGTTTTGCTCGGATTTTCATGGCTTATGTATCGTTGGATAGCTGAAACAATACACTTTCCAAAAATGTATAGTTTCACTAGTATATATTAATTTTAAAAAATGCAAAGTTTGATAGGTCTACAACGCTCCGTTTAGCTGTAAATCGAGTTTAAAGATAAGTTAACTTCAAATGGCCATAACTTCCACAGTTTTGCTCGGATTTTCATGGCTTATGTATCGTTGGATAGCTGAAACAATACACTTTCCAAAAATGTATAGTTTCACTAGTATATATTAATTTTAAAAAATGCAAAGTTTGATAGGTCTACAACGCTCCGTTTAGCTGTAAATCGAGTTTAAAGATAAGTTAACTTCAAATGGCCATAACTTCCACAGTTTTGCTCGGATTTTCATGGCTTATGTATCGTTGGATAGCTGAAACAATACACTTTCCAAAAATGTATAGTTTCACTAGTATATATTAATTTTAAAAAATGCAAAGTTTGATAGGTCTACAACGCTCCGTTTAGCTGTAAATCGAGTTTAAAGATAAGTTAACTTCAAATGGCCATAACTTCCACAGTTTTGCTCGGATTTTCATGGCTTATGTATCGTTGGATAGCTGAAACAATACACTTTCCAAAAATGTATAGTTTCACTAGTATATATTAATTTTAAAAAATGCAAAGTTTGATAGGTCTACAACGCTCCGTTTAGCTGTAAATCGAGTTTAAAGATAAGTTAACTTCAAATGGCCATAACTTCCACAGTTTTGCTCGGATTTTCATGGCTTATGTATCGTTGGATAGCTGAAACAATACACTTTCCAAAAATGTATAGTTTCACTAGTATATATTAATTTTAAAAAATGCAAAGTTTGATAGGTCTACAACGCTCCGTTTAGCTGTAAATCGAGTTTAAAGATAAGTTAACTTCAAATGGCCATAACTTCCACAGTTTTGCTCGGATTTTCATGGCTTATGTATCGTTGGATAGCTGAAACAATACACTTTCCAAAAATGTATAGTTTCACTAGTATATATTAATTTTAAAAAATGCAAAGTTTGATAGGTCTACAACGCTCCGTTTAGCTGTAAATCGAGTTTAAAGATAAGTTAACTTCAAATGGCCATAACTTCCACAGTTTTGCTCGGATTTTCATGGCTTATGTATCGTTGGATAGCTGAAACAATACACTTTCCAAAAATGTATAGTTTCACTAGTATATATTAATTTTAAAAAATGCAAAGTTTGATAGGTCTACAACGCTCCGTTTAGCTGTAAATCGAATTTAAAGATAAGTTGACTTCAAATGGCCATAACTTCCACAGTTTTGCTCGGATTTTCATGGCTTATGTATCGTTGGATAGCTGAAACAATACACTTTCCAAAAATGTATAGTTTCACTAGTATATATTAATTTTAAAAAATGCAAAGTTTGATAGGTCTACAACGCTCCGTTTAGCTGTAAATCGAGTTTAAAGATAAGTTAACTTCAAATGGCCATAACTTCCACAGTTTTGCTCGGATTTTCATGGCTTATGTATCGTTGGATAGCTGAAACAATACACTTTCCAAAAATGTATAGTTTCACTAGTATATATTAATTTTAAAAAATGCAAAGTTTGATAGGTCTACAACGCTCCGTTTAGCTGTAAATCGAGTTTAAAGATAAGTTAACTTCAAATGGCCATAACTTCCACAGTTTTGCTCGGATTTTCATGGCTTATGTATCGTTGGATAGCTGAAACAATACACTTTCCAAAAATGTATAGTTTCACTAGTATATATTAATTTTAAAAAATGCAAAGTTTGATAGGTCTACAACGCTCCGTTTAGCTGTAAATCGAGTTTAAAGATAAGTTAACTTCAAATGGCCATAACTTCCACAGTTTTGCTCGGATTTTCATGGCTTATGTATCGTTGGATAGCTGAAACAATACACTTTCCAAAAATGTATAGTTTCACTAGTATATATTAATTTTAAAAAATGCAAAGTTTGATAGGTCTACAACGCTCCGTTTAGCTGTAAATCGAGTTTAAAGATAAGTTAACTTCAAATGGCCATAACTTCCACAGTTTTGCTCGGATTTTCATGGCTTATGTATCGTTGGATAGCTGAAACAATACACTTTCCAAAAATGTATAGTTTCACTAGTATATATTAATTTTAAAAAATGCAAAGTTTGATAGGTCTACAACGCTCCGTTTAGCTGTAAATCGAGTTTAAAGATAAGTTAACTTCAAATGGCCATAACTTCCACAGTTTTGCTCGGATTTTCATGGCTTATGTATCGTTGGATAGCTGAAACAATACACTTTCCAAAAATGTATAGTTTCACTAGTATATATTAATTTTAAAAAATGCAAAGTTTGATAGGTCTACAACGCTCCGTTTATTAAAGATAAGTTGACTTCAAATGGCCATAACTTCCACAGTTTTGCTCGGATTTTCATGGCTTATGTATCGTTGGATAGCTGAAACAATACACTTTCCAAAAATGTATAGTTTCACTAGTATATATTAATTTTAAAAAATGCAAAGTTTGATAGGTCTACAACGCTCCGTTTAGCTGTAAATCGAGTTTAAAGATAAGTTAACTTCAAATGGCCATAACTTCCACAGTTTTGCTCGGATTTTCATGGCTTATGTATCGTTGGATAGCTGAAACAATACACTTTCCAAAAATGTATAGTTTCACTAGTATATATTAATTTTAAAAAATGCAAAGTTTGATAGGTCTACAACGCTCCGTTTAGCTGTAAATCGAGTTTAAAGATAAGTTAACTTCAAATGGCCATAACTTCCACAGTTTTGCTCGGATTTTCATGGCTTATGTATCGTTGGATAGCTGAAACAATACACTTTCCAAAAATGTATAGTTTCACTAGTATATATTAATTTTAAAAAATGCAAAGTTTGATAGGTCTACAACGCTCCGTTTAGCTGTAAATCGAGTTTAAAGATAAGTTAACTTCAAATGGCCATAACTTCCACAGTTTTGCTCGGATTTTCATGGCTTATGTATCGTTGGATAGCTGAAACAATACACTTTCCAAAAATGTATAGTTTCACTAGTATATATTAATTTTAAAAAATACAAAGTTTGATAGGTCTACAACGCTCCGTTTAGCTGTAAATCGAGTTTAAAGATAAGTTAACTTCAAATGGCCATAACTTCCACAGTTTTGCTCGGATTTTCATGGCTTATGTATCGTTGGATAGCTGAAACAATACACTTTCCAAAAATGTATAGTTTCACTAGTATATATTAATTTTAAAAAATGCAAAGTTTGATAGGTCTACAACGCTCCGTTTAGCTGTAAATCGAATTTAAAGATAAGTTGACTTCAAATGGCCATAACTTCCACAGTTTTGCTCGGATTTTCATGGCTTATGTATCGTTGGATAGCTGAAACAATACACTTTCCAAAAATGTATAGTTTCACTAGTATATATTAATTTTAAAAAATGCAAAGTTTGATAGGTCTACAACGCTCCGTTTAGCTGTAAATCGAGTTTAAAGATAAGTTAACTTCAAATGGCCATAACTTCCACAGTTTTGCTCGGATTTTCATGGCTTATGTATCGTTGGATAGCTGAAACAATACACTTTCCAAAAATGTATAGTTTCACTAGTATATATTAATTTTAAAAAATGCAAAGTTTGATAGGTCTACAACGCTCCGTTTAGCTGTAAATCGAGTTTAAAGATAAGTTAACTTCAAATGGCCATAACTTCCACAGTTTTGCTCGGATTTTCATGGCTTATGTATCGTTGGATAGCTGAAACAATACACTTTCCAAAAATGTATAGTTTCACTAGTATATATTAATTTTAAAAAATGCAAAGTTTGATAGGTCTACAACGCTCCGTTTAGCTGTAAATCGAGTTTAAAGATAAGTTAACTTCAAATGGCCATAACTTCCACAGTTTTGCTCGGATTTTCATGGCTTATGTATCGTTGGATAGCTGAAACAATACACTTTCCAAAAATGTATAGTTTCACTAGTATATATTAATTTTAAAAAATGCAAAGTTTGATAGGTCTACAACGCTCCGTTTAGCTGTAAATCGAGTTTAAAGATAAGTTAACTTCAAATGGCCATAACTTCCACAGTTTTGCTCGGATTTTCATGGCTTATGTATCGTTGGATAGCTGAAACAATACACTTTCCAAAAATGTATAGTTTCACTAGTATATATTAATTTTAAAAAATGCAAAGTTTGATAGGTCTACAACGCTCCGTTTAGCTGTAAATCGAGTTTAAAGATAAGTTAACTTCAAATGGCCATAACTTCCACAGTTTTGCTCGGATTTTCATGGCTTATGTATCGTTGGATAGCTGAAACAATACACTTTCCAAAAATGTATAGTTTCACTAGTATATATTAATTTTAAAAAATGCAAAGTTTGATAGGTCTACAACGCTCCGTTTATTAAAGATAAGTTGACTTCAAATGGCCATAACTTCCACAGTTTTGCTCGGATTTTCATGGCTTATGTATCGTTGGATAGCTGAAACAATACACTTTCCAAAAATGTATAGTTTCACTAGTATATATTAATTTTAAAAAATGCAAAGTTTGATAGGTCTACAACGCTCCGTTTAGCTGTAAATCGAGTTTAAAGATAAGTTAACTTCAAATGGCCATAACTTCCACAGTTTTGCTCGGATTTTCATGGCTTATGTATCGTTGGATAGCTGAAACAATACACTTTCCAAAAATGTATAGTTTCACTAGTATATATTAATTTTAAAAAATGCAAAGTTTGATAGGTCTACAACGCTCCGTTTAGCTGTAAATCGAGTTTAAAGATAAGTTAACTTCAAATGGCCATAACTTCCACAGTTTTGCTCGGATTTTCATGGCTTATGTATCGTTGGATAGCTGAAACAATACACTTTCCAAAAATGTATAGTTTCACTAGTATATATTAATTTTAAAAAATGCAAAGTTTGATAGGTCTACAACGCTCCGTTTAGCTGTAAATCGAGTTTAAAGATAAGTTAACTTCAAATGGCCATAACTTCCACAGTTTTGCTCGGATTTTCATGGCTTATGTATCGTTGGATAGCTGAAACAATACACTTTCCAAAAATGTATAGTTTCACTAGTATATATTAATTTTAAAAAATGCAAAGTTTGATAGGTCTACAACGCTCCGTTTAGCTGTAAATCGAGTTTAAAGATAAGTTAACTTCAAATGGCCATAACTTCCACAGTTTTGCTCGGATTTTCATGGCTTATGTATCGTTGGATAGCTGAAACAATACACTTTCCAAAAATGTATAGTTTCACTAGTATATATTAATTTTAAAAAATGCAAAGTTTGATAGGTCTACAACGCTCCGTTTAGCTGTAAATCGAGTTTAAAGATAAGTTAACTTCAAATGGCCATAACTTCCACAGTTTTGCTCGGATTTTCATGGCTTATGTATCGTTGGATAGCTGAAACAATACACTTTCCAAAAATGTATAGTTTCACTAGTATATATTAATTTTAAAAAATGCAAAGTTTGATAGGTCTACAACGCTCCGTTTAGCTGTAAATCGAGTTTAAAGATAAGTTAACTTCAAATGGCCATAACTTCCACAGTTTTGCTCGGATTTTCATGGCTTATGTATCGTTGGATAGCTGAAACAATACACTTTCCAAAAATGTATAGTTTCACTAGTATATATTAATTTTAAAAAATGCAAAGTTTGATAGGTCTACAACGCTCCGTTTAGCTGTAAATCGAGTTTAAAGATAAGTTAACTTCAAATGGCCATAACTTCCACAGTTTTGCTCGGATTTTCATGGCTTATGTATCGTTGGATAGCTGAAACAATACACTTTCCAAAAATGTATAGTTTCACTAGTATATATTAATTTTAAAAAATGCAAAGTTTGATAGGTCTACCACGCTCCGTTTAGCTGTAAATCGAGTTTAAAGATAAGTTAACTTCAAATGGCCATAACTTCCACAATTTTGCTCGGATTTTCATGGCTTATGTATCGTTGGATAGCTGAAACAATACACTTTCCAAAAATGTATAGTTTCACTAGTATATATTAATTTTAAAAAATGCAAAGTTTGATAGGTCTACAACGCTCCGTTTAGCTGTAAATCGAGTTTAAAGATAAGTTAACTTCAAATGGCCATAACTTCCACAGTTTTGCTCGGATTTTCATGGCTTATGTATCGTTGGATAGCTGAAACAATACACTTTCCAAAAATGTATAGTTTCACTAGTATATATTAATTTTAAAAAATGCAAAGTTTGATAGGTCTACCACGCTCCGTTTAGCTGTAAATCGAGTTTAAAGATAAGTTAACTTCAAATGGCCATAACTTCCACAGTTTTGCTCGGATTTTCATGGCTTATGTATCGTTGGATAGCTGAAACAATACACTTTCCAAAAATGTATAGTTTCACTAGGATATATTAATTTTAAAAAATGCAAAGTTTGATAGGTCTACAACGCTCCGTTTAGCTGTAAATCGAGTTTAAAGATAAGTTAACTTCAAATGGCCATAACTTCCACAGTTTTGCTCGGATTTTCATGGCTTATGTATCGTTGGATAGCTGAAACAATACACTTTCCAAAAATGTATAGTTTCACTAGTATATATTAATTTTAAAAAATGCAAAGTTTGATAGGTCTACAACGCTCCGTTTAGCTGTAAATCGAGTTTAAAGATAAGTTAACTTCAAATGGCCATAACTTCCACAGTTTTGCTCGGATTTTCATGGCTTATGTATCGTTGGATAGCTGAAACAATACACTTTCCAAAAATGTATAGTTTCACTAGTATATATTAATTTTAAAAAATGCAAAGTTTGATAGGTCTACAACGCTCCGTTTAGCTGTAAATCGAGTTTAAAGATAAGTTAACTTCAAATGGCCATAACTTCCACAGTTTTGCTCGGATTTTCATGGCTTATGTATCGTTGGATAGCTGAAACAATACACTTTCCAAAAATGTATAGTTTCACTAGTATATATTAATTTTAAAAAATGCAAAGTTTGATAGGTCTACAACGCTCCGTTTAGCTGTAAATCGAGTTTAAAGATAAGTTAACTTCAAATGGCCATAACTTCCACAGTTTTGCTCGGATTTTCATGGCTTATGTATCGTTGGATAGCTGAAACAATACACTTTCCAAAAATGTATAGTTTCACTAGTATATATTAATTTTAAAAAATGCAAAGTTTGATAGGTCTACAACGCTCCGTTTAGCTGTAAATCGAGTTTAAAGATAAGTTAACTTCAAATGGCCATAACTTCCACAGTTTTGCTCGGATTTTCATGGCTTATGTATCGTTGGATAGCTGAAACAATACACTTTCCAAAAATGTATAGTTTCACTAGTATATATTAATTTTAAAAAATGCAAAGTTTGATAGGTCTACAACGCTCCGTTTAGCTGTAAATCGAGTTTAAAGATAAGTTAACTTCAAATGGCCATAACTTCCACAGTTTTGCTCGGATTTTCATGGCTTATGTATCGTTGGATAGCTGAAACAATACACTTTCCAAAAATGTATAGTTTCACTAGTATATATTAATTTTAAAAAATGCAAAGTTTGATAGGTCTACAACGCTCCGTTTAGCTGTAAATCGAGTTTAAAGATAAGTTAACTTCAAATGGCCATAACTTCCACAGTTTTGCTCGGATTTTCATGGCTTATGTATCGTTGGATAGCTGAAACAATACACTTTCCAAAAATGTATAGTTTCACTAGTATATATTAATTTTAAAAAATGCAAAGTTTGATAGGTCTACAACGCTCCGTTTAGCTGTAAATCGAGTTTAAAGATAAGTTAACTTCAAATGGCCATAACTTCCACAGTTTTGCTCGGATTTTCATGGCTTATGTATCGTTGGATAGCTGAAACAATACACTTTCCAAAAATGTATAGTTTCACTAGTATATATTAATTTTAAAAAATGCAAAGTTTGATAGGTCTACAACGCTCCGTTTAGCTGTAAATCGAGTTTAAAGATAAGTTAACTTCAAATGGCCATAACTTCCACAGTTTTGCTCGGATTTTCATGGCTTATGTATCGTTGGATAGCTGAAACAATACACTTTCCAAAAATGTATAGTTTCACTAGTATATATTAATTTTAAAAAATGCAAAGTTTGATAGGTCTACAACGCTCCGTTTAGCTGTAAATCGAGTTTAAAGATAAGTTAACTTCAAATGGCCATAACTTCCACAGTTTTGCTCGGATTTTCATGGCTTATGTATCGTTGGATAGCTGAAACAATACACTTTCCAAAAATGTATAGTTTCACTAGTATATATTAATTTTAAAAAATGCAAAGTTTGATAGGTCTACAACGCTCCGTTTAGCTGTAAATCGAGTTTAAAGATAAGTTAACTTCAAATGGCCATAACTTCCACAGTTTTGCTCGGATTTTCATGGCTTATGTATCGTTGGATAGCTGAAACAATACACTTTCCAAAAATGTATAGTTTCACTAGTATATATTAATTTTAAAAAATGCAAAGTTTGATAGGTCTACAACGCTCCGTTTAGCTGTAAATCGAGTTTAAAGATAAGTTAACTTCAAATGGCCATAACTTCCACAGTTTTGCTCGGATTTTCATGGCTTATGTATCGTTGGATAGCTGAAACAATACACTTTCCAAAAATGTATAGTTTCACTAGTATATATTAATTTTAAAAAATGCAAAGTTTGATAGGTCTACAACGCTCCGTTTAGCTGTAAATCGAGTTTAAAGATAAGTTAACTTCAAATGGCCATAACTTCCACAGTTTTGCTCGGATTTTCATGGTTTATGTATCGTTGGATAGCTGAAACAATACACTTTCCAAAAATGTATAGTTTCACTAGTATATATTAATTTTAAAAAATGCAAAGTTTGATAGGTCTACAACGCTCCGTTTAGCTGTAAATCGAGTTTAAAGATAAGTTTACTTCAAATGGCCATAACTTCCACAGTTTTGCTCGGATTTTCATGGCTTATGTATCGTTGGATAGCTGAAACAATACACTTTCCAAAAATGTATAGTTTCACTAGTATATATTAATTTTAAAAAATGCAAAGTTTGATAGGTCTACAACGCTCCGTTTAGCTGTAAATCGAGTTTAAAGATAAGTTAACTTCAAATGGCCATAACTTCCACAGTTTTGCTCGGATTTTCATGGCTTATGTATCGTTGGATAGCTGAAACAATACACTTTCCAAAAATGTATAGTTTCACTAGTATATATTAATTTTAAAAAATGCAAAGTTTGATAGGTCTACAACGCTCCGTTTAGCTGTAAATCGAGTTTAAAGATAAGTTAACTTCAAATGGCCATAACTTCCACAGTTTTGCTCGGATTTTCATGGCTTATGTATCGTTGGATAGCTGAAACAATACACTTTCCAAAAATGTATAGTTTCACTAGTATATATTAATTTTAAAAAATGCAAAGTTTGATAGGTCTACAACGCTCCGTTTAGCTGTAAATCGAGTTTAAAGATAAGTTAACTTCAAATGGCCATAACTTCCACAGTTTTGCTCGGATTTTCATGGCTTATGTATCGTTGGATAGCTGAAACAATACACTTTCCAAAAATGTATAGTTTCACTAGTATATATTAATTTTAAAAAATGCAAAGTTTGATAGGTCTACAACGCTCCGTTTAGCTGTAAATCGAGTTTAAAGATAAGTTAACTTCAAATGGCCATAACTTCCACAGTTTTGCTCGGATTTTCATGGCTTATGTATCGTTGGATAGCTGAAACAATACACTTTCCAAAAATGTATAGTTTCACTAGTATATATTAATTTTAAAAAATGCAAAGTTTGATAGGTCTACAACGCTCCGTTTAGCTGTAAATCGAGTTTAAAGATAAGTTAACTTCAAATGGCCATAACTTCCACAGTTTTGCTCGGATTTTCATGGCTTATGTATCGTTGGATAGCTGAAACAATACACTTTCCAAAAATGTATAGTTTCACTAGTATATATTAATTTTAAAAAATGCAAAGTTTGATAGGTCTACAACGCTCCGTTTAGCTGTAAATCGAGTTTAAAGATAAGTTAACTTCAAATGGCCATAACTTCCACAGTTTTGCTCGGATTTTCATGGCTTATGTATCGTTGGATAGCTGAAACAATACACTTTCCAAAAATGTATAGTTTCACTAGTATATATTAATTTTAAAAAATGCAAAGTTTGATAGGTCTACAACGCTCCGTTTAGCTGTAAATCGAGTTTAAAGATAAGTTAACTTCAAATGGCCATAACTTCCACAGTTTTGCTCGGATTTTCATGGCTTATGTATCGTTGGATAGCTGAAACAATACACTTTCCAAAAATGTATAGTTTCACTAGTATATATTAATTTTAAAAAATGCAAAGTTTGATAGGTCTACAACGCTCCGTTTAGCTGTAAATCGAGTTTAAAGATAAGTTAACTTCAAATGGCCATAACTTCCACAGTTTTGCTCGGATTTTCATGGCTTATGTATCGTTGGATAGCTGAAACAATACACTTTCCAAAAATGTATAGTTTCACTAGTATATATTAATTTTAAAAAATGCAAAGTTTGATAGGTCTACAACGCTCCGTTTAGCTGTAAATCGAGTTTAAAGATAAGTTAACTTCAAATGGCCATAACTTCCACAGTTTTGCTCGGATTTTCATGGCTTATGTATCGTTGGATAGCTGAAACAATACACTTTCCAAAAATGTATAGTTTCACTAGTATATATTAATTTTAAAAAATGCAAAGTTTGATAGGTCTACAACGCTCCGTTTAGCTGTAAATCGAGTTTAAAGATAAGTTAACTTCAAATGGCCATAACTTCCACAGTTTTGCTCGGATTTTCATGGCTTATGTATCGTTGGATAGCTGAAACAATACACTTTCCAAAAATGTATAGTTTCACTAGTATATATTAATTTTAAAAAATGCAAAGTTTGATAGGTCTACAACGCTCCGTTTAGCTGTAAATCGAGTTTAAAGATAAGTTAACTTCAAATGGCCATAACTTCCACAGTTTTGCTCGGATTTTCATGGCTTATGTATCGTTGGATAGCTGAAACAATACACTTTCCAAAAATGTATAGTTTCACTAGTATATATTAATTTTAAAAAATGCAAAGTTTGATAGGTCTACAACGCTCCGTTTAGCTGTAAATCGAGTTTAAAGATAAGTTAACTTCAAATGGCCATAACTTCCACAGTTTTGCTCGGATTTTCATGGCTTATGTATCGTTGGATAGCTGAAACAATACACTTTCCAAAAATGTATAGTTTCACTAGTATATATTAATTTTAAAAAATGCAAAGTTTGATAGGTCTACAACGCTCCGTTTAGCTGTAAATCGAGTTTAAAGATAAGTTAACTTCAAATGGCCATAACTTCCACAGTTTTGCTCGGATTTTCATGGCTTATGTATCGTTGGATAGCTGAAACAATACACTTTCCAAAAATGTATAGTTTCACTAGTATATATTAATTTTAAAAAATGCAAAGTTTGATAGGTCTACAACGCTCCGTTTAGCTGTAAATCGAGTTTAAAGATAAGTTAACTTCAAATGGCCATAACTTCCACAGTTTTGCTCGGATTTTCATGGCTTATGTATCGTTGGATAGCTGAAACAATACACTTTCCAAAAATGTATAGTTTCACTAGTATATATTAATTTTAAAAAATGCAAAGTTTGATAGGTCTACAACGCTCCGTTTAGCTGTAAATCGAGTTTAAAGATAAGTTAACTTCAAATGGCCATAACTTCCACAGTTTTGCTCGGATTTTCATGGCTTATGTATCGTTGGATAGCTGAAACAATACACTTTCCAAAAATGTATAGTTTCACTAGTATATATTAATTTTAAAAAATGCAAAGTTTGATAGGTCTACAACGCTCCGTTTAGCTGTAAATCGAGTTTAAAGATAAGTTAACTTCAAATGGCCATAACTTCCACAGTTTTGCTCGGATTTTCATGGCTTATGTATCGTTGGATAGCTGAAACAATACACTTTCCAAAAATGTATAGTTTCACTAGTATATATTAATTTTAAAAAATGCAAAGTTTGATAGGTCTACAACGCTCCGTTTAGCTGTAAATCGAGTTTAAAGATAAGTTAACTTCAAATGGCCATAACTTCCACAGTTTTGCTCGGATTTTCATGGCTTATGTATCGTTGGATAGCTGAAACAATACACTTTCCAAAAATGTATAGTTTCACTAGTATATATTAATTTTAAAAAATGCAAAGTTTGATAGGTCTACAACGCTCCGTTTAGCTGTAAATCGAGTTTAAAGATAAGTTAACTTCAAATGGCCATAACTTCCACAGTTTTGCTCGGATTTTCATGGCTTATGTATCGTTGGATAGCTGAAACAATACACTTTCCAAAAATGTATAGTTTCACTAGTATATATTAATTTTAAAAAATGCAAAGTTTGATAGGTCTACAACGCTCCGTTTAGCTGTAAATCGAGTTTAAAGATAAGTTAACTTCAAATGGCCATAACTTCCACAGTTTTGCTCGGATTTTCATGGCTTATGTATCGTTGGATAGCTGAAACAATACACTTTCCAAAAATGTATAGTTTCACTAGTATATATTAATTTTAAAAAATGCAAAGTTTGATAGGTCTACAACGCTCCGTTTAGCTGTAAATCGAGTTTAAAGATAAGTTAACTTCAAATGGCCATAACTTCCACAGTTTTGCTCGGATTTTCATGGCTTATGTATCGTTGGATAGCTGAAACAATACACTTTCCAAAAATGTATAGTTTCACTAGTATATATTAATTTTAAAAAATGCAAAGTTTGATAGGTCTACAACGCTCCGTTTAGCTGTAAATCGAGTTTAAAGATAAGTTAACTTCAAATGGCCATAACTTCCACAGTTTTGCTCGG